>VXBR01009086.1:511856-712894 GCA_013400215.1 Cisticola juncidis | reverse complement strand
ACAACATCGAGGTGAGCGGCGGCGCCGTGCTGGTGGCGGGCGGCAGCTGCCTCTACGAGCTGGGGCCCGAGCTGTGGCCCCGCCGCCGCGTGGTGCCGGCGGCGGGGCAGGGCTGCGGGGAGCCCCCCGGCATGCGCAGCAACCTGCTGCTGTACTACGAGGAGGCCGGCGGGGTGGGCGTCCTGCTGACCGGCTGGACCCAGGACGGCGGCGCCTGCCAGGTGTGGGAGCAGCCGTCCTACCTGCAGCGCCTGAACCAAAGCGAGGTGGTCAGTTGCCTGCCCGACGGCTCCACCGCCGGCGTCGTGTTCCAGCAGGCCGGCGCCTGGTACCTGGCCGTGGCGGCCACCTACTCAACCAGCGCCGACACGAACCACCTGCACTGCGAGCCCTCGAAGTCGGACAAGGAGACCGTCATCACGGTGCGCAACATGGTCAACCTGAAGTCCGTGGAGGAGCTGGGCATCATCAAGCGCAGGGAGGAACCTTTGCACTTTGTTGACGCGCTCCAGTGGGGGGATCACCTTTTCTTTCCCTACTACACGTTGAAGGCCAGGTTGGGCAATAACACGGAGCCACCCAGCATGGCTGTCCTGAAACAGCTGCACCCCTCTTTAGAAGGTCTTACTTTGAAAGGGCACGTCTATTTGGACTGCGGGTGCAGGAGCCTCATTATTTCCTCCAGCCTTGTCCGCCAGGGTGAGCGGGGCTGGTGGGTGGGTGTGTTCCGCCACAGCCACGACGCCAAGGCCTGGAACAGCACTGCCGTCTGCATCTTTGGGATGGAGGAGATGAAGGAGCAAGCCTGTGCATCCACGCACTTCAATATGAACGGGAAGAGCTGTGTAAGTCTGGGCATCGTTTGCTAAGCTTTCATCCTGCACGCCCGTGTTGACACTTACTGTTGTGGCTGGTGTCTCTGCATGACTCATAGGGTGTCCCTGATCTGGAGGCACATGAAGTTAGCGAGAAACTTCAGAGCCACACCAGGCTTTGCACATCAGCCCTGGCTCTGTCAGCTCTAGTGATTTCCCCCGCTCGTTCTGTTTCTAAAAAGCTGATCCTTTACCAGATTTTGGTATATGTCGCACCTACCTGTTGGGAAAGACACATCTGAGGAAGCACCTGAGGGCATCCTGGGTCAGACCTGAGTCTTAGGCTTCTCCTTCGATGTGTCCTTTCCAGCCTAGGATTAGTCGTATTTCATTTTGTTTTCCATACAGCCTAGATAAAGCATCTCCTAGCTTATTCTGTGCATTCATATCTCATGTCGTTGCAGCTACATCAGAAATGAAAAAAAAGCTGTCAGATTGGCTCTGTGCACTGGGCTGTGTGCACTGTTATCCCTATCACTCACTAGTTATCTATGGTTGCTTGTTCAAGCATCTTGTGACTGGCCTTGCTTGGGAGGGCTCTCACTGCCCCCTCCCCAAATCCTTGTGTGCAGCAGAAAACAATAGGTGATATCTCTTTGTTGTTGCAGTGGTTACATTTTCACAGACAGTGGTATCGCATGGAGTTCCCCATGTCACCTACTTCAGTAACACTCTCTTCAGCTCCTTCCTCCTTTTCGGGGTGAGCTGGGTTCATGGAGGGTGGGATAGGCAACACTACTGGCTTTGCTGTGGCCTCAGTAGTAAAGAAATTACCTAAAAATTATATTCAGGAAGGTAAAAATGTCATTCACATGAAGAAGGTGCTTTCGAAAGCCTGCCCATGCTTTTAAGTTAGACTCAGACTTTCCAGAGCTATGGCAAAAGGACCACTGACAGGTATCAAGGAGAACCACAGGGGATCAAGCAAGGCATCATAAAGCAAGCCCTAAGCCTTTTGCAGTTCCCACACCAGCCGAGGTCTTTGCAGCTGAGCATCTGAATCCTTGATGTGTTACGACAGGAGCTGATTTGGAATTCCTTGAAAGAAGTGCAGTAGATTTACTGTCACTTTTTGGCTTTCCAAATCTAACTCATAGCAGAGTGCAGTGCTGAGATTTTTCCAAACAGACTACCAGAGGGCACGTGTGATTCAGTCTGCTCATCTCCCTACTGAGCTGTGAGACTATTGCCAGTGTTAGAGGACGTGGTTGTGAATGAGAGCCCCATATGTGGGTGAGACAACTGTGCTGAAGTAAATAGTGAAACTCACTACGGAGCCAGAGCCAATCCTTTGATTTCCAGTGCTAGCTTACTGCTTACTGTGTGATTTCTGTGCTCCCACAAGGCAAACTTCCTGAATGAATTTCAAGTCTCATTCTGATCCCAAAATACCAATTTGCTTGTTGGAATTTTAGTTTATACTGTTTGTTTCTAAGTACTCGTGAACTTTCTTAGCAAAGCGCTTTCTGAGCCTGCTAAACAAAACAGAACAAGAAAGCTCTCTGGGCAGTAGATCCTTTCTAAACGCTTTACAAAACCTCATGCAAGAAGTATCTGAAGAGCCTCATGGATCTTGTAGAGTAACGTAATGCAGATATGGCCAGGCACGTATTTCTGCAGACAGGGCAATTCCCTGTCCCCATTGCCTCCCAGGGCCTGAATATGAAAAATCAGTGATCCACTTGTTTCAGGTTTGGTCTGATTCAGATTAGACTCCTGTGACTCCAGAGTTACTTTCATGTCCCAAAAGGCTCATCCCTCTTGGAAATATAGATATATTTGGATACAATGTTGAAGAATCTCAACTGGAACAATCTTTAAAAGGATTGCTTATTTAACCTTGTGTCTCAGTTGATGATGATGTTATCGATCATAATATTTTGGCACAAGAAATGCAGTTTACCACTGAGAGAAAAGTGGTATTTTAATATTTTGTGAGATAACAGGACATGTGGGTCCTGTGAAGTAATATGGCCTATAACATTACGTGGCTAATTAGCTCTCTTTTTAAAGCTAATTATACGCACTTATGGTGTATAAACATAGAAATAAATGCATGTAGTTCAGCTTTAATTTTTTTTTTATACTACAGAAGGTTAGGCTAGGCTATTGCAGAGTAAGTTTGGAGATGACAGGCCCATATGCTGCTGCTTCTGGGTTGTTTTAGACCAGATCCTTCTACTGTCTCTCACCAAAGTATGGGAGTCCCTGCAATCATGGAATATGCTGTTCTTGGACTCAGAAATACATGGGCTTGAGAGCTGACGGGAAGATGGAGTGTGGCACGTCCAACAGTGTGCAGCTTGCAGCAGTGTGTGCAATCCTGGGGGTGGCTCTGGCCTGAAGGGAGTGCCTCATAGCACGGGGCTGTCGGGAGTACATCGTACTACGGTGTGTAGGAATGGCAGCAAGCAACAGCGTCTAACATGTGCTTTGAAGCCCACTCTTTAAAAGACAGTGTTGGTCTTGAGCAAAGGGCCTGTTGCAGTATTATGAGTGCTTTAAGTGCAAGACCTCTCTGGTGCTTGTGGTGAATGGACCGTGCTGAATGTCAGTGTGGCATTTGCGTTGCAGATACCATGTGCTGTAGGGCGCTGTGGGGCTTGGTCTTCTCTGCTGGGTACACTTGAATGCAGGAGCTCAGGTGTGCTTCAGACTTGTGTTATTTTTCTGATTTTTCTGATTACCTTAGGCAAGACATACTCTTACCCCTCTCCACTCACCTTGCATCTCTCAATAAGATACTGCAAGATGGTCTCAGCTCAGGGTGTTTGTGGTCCTGAATTCCCTGTTATGCCATTGCTACATGATGTACTCAGAACTCATTCCTGTAAGATACTGAGCTTTCTGGCCCTAACCCAGTAAAGCACTTAATGACGTATTTAACATTAGGCATATGTGAGTATTTCTATCATCTTCATGCCCCTGCATTTAAAGTAAAGCATGTACCTGAGTACTTCACTGGATTGGGACCAAATTGCTCTGCATCCTGTTGGAACTCACTGTAGGTGTGTAATCTCTTTAGCTTCGCTTTGCCTCTTAGACCAAAGTTCTCATTTGCATTAAGTTTTAATGCAGGATTAGAGTCTGTCATTGAAAAACTGGTAGTTTTTAAGATCCTTGCTTAGCAGTTTTTTTAAAAAAGCATGTGACTGCTACAAGTTTTTGGAATTTCTCCATATGAGAAATAGAGAAGTCCATTTTTGTTTTATGCAGTAGTGGGCACAAAGAAGTTTGTCCTACTTGGATGTGTTTGTTCAGGACATTGGCACAACTTGATTCCCAGAGACAGGATCCCTATCTAGCAAGAGGCAAGTGGTGTTTTAGATGAAACTACTCTGAAAACATTTTGCAGTTTTATATTCAGCTTTTTTTTTTTTTCCTTTGATCCACATGTCTCTTAGTTTTGAATGTATCTACTTACATGCACTATCCGGATGTATGTGTTACTGGACTCTCTAGCATATCCTACTATAAATAAGTGCATCTCCTTCACAATTTCCTTAGTTAATAAATGTGAATTTGCCAAATCTCATTGTCAATTTCTTTTCAGAAACCTGTCTGAGTACTTACAAACACAGGAGGAATGCTGGAATTTGTCACAGCCTTGCTGCAGGAACTAGTGCACTTTAAGGCTTTTCTTCTGTTGTTCTGTGACAGAACAGGACCTACAAGGAACTCAGGTCTCTCACAGACAAGTCAGGATGTTGTGAGTCACAGCCAAGTAGATGACAAGGAAAAGTGTTCCAATTGGAGAACATCAACAGGAGAGATGTAGAATGTTATCTAACCATGATAATGACAAATCTGGAAATTGGTTTTGCCATTAAAAAGTTTCATGAGAAGAAAAGGATTCAGGGAGATTCATGGGTTCACAGTTTTTCAGGTAGAAAATTGTTAGGCATATACCTGTAAGAAAGATAATTGCTGTAGTTTATGTTAAGGTGTTTATTCTGTTATATGAATAGGCTAAGTATTTGTGATAGTTACTAAAAGATAAGCTATCTTGGTTGGATTTTCATTTATTATTTAATGCAAGTAAAGATTGTAACAGTCTGTTTTTTGAGCTTTTTCATTTTTCAGTGGTTGATACATATGAGGGTTGGTATATGTCCCTTAATTTATCAAACATAGTTTGGAATCTAAGGACAAATCTTAGCTGGTGTAAGCTCTACTGAAGTGAGATTTTGAAGTCAACAGAGTCATATCAGTTTAATTACGGCCTTTAATTTGCAGGAACAACATTTGAATTTGTGTGGTAACTCATTCCAGAGTGATTCATGGTCTTTTTATTTAAGGAAAGTATTACAGACTTCTAAATATAATTTTGTATCAAAATTGATCTGTAATTAATTTTATAGTAGTAAAGTCAGTCTCCTGAGTATTGCAGACTGCCAGTGTTGCATCTGATGTTTGGTGGGTTTCTAAAGTGACTATTTCTGTCTCATTGCAATGGGTTTTCAGTTCATCCCTGTTTAGCGTGGGAAGTAAGCCACCGAAGACTTGTCAACTCTCACACTCCAGGAATGGGGACTGCACAACCTTTCTGGACAGCCTGTTCTGCTTGACTGCCCTCCTAGTGATTTTTTTTCATTTCCTCTTCACTAGAAACCTGCAGTGTTTCGGTTTGTGTCATTATCTTTTGTTACCTTACATACACGTTGATTAAGAGCCTGGCTTTGTTTCTTTGGTCTCTCTGAAATTGTCTCTTCTGTAGGCTGAACCAGCCTAGTTTTGGAAAAGACCTGTTCACCACGGATCATTCTGTTCACCACCTGATCACAAAGATCATTCACCACAAAACCATGTCACTAAGCAACACGTCTATAAGTCTTATACATACTTCAGATTGGTCTGGCACAATTTATCCTTAGTAAATTTATGCTGGCTTTTCTCAGTCACTTTGTTCATCTTCTCGTGTCCAAAAATGGTTTCAGAGAGGATTTTCTCCACGAGTCTCTGAGGAAAAAAATGAGACCAACTCATGTGTAGTTCCCTGGAAAAATCTTGGGTTTTTTGAATATCGGTGCAGTATTCGTCTTTATTCAGTTGGAGACTTTACCTGATCTCCACACCTTTTGAAATAGGAGAGAGTAACCTTTCAGCTTCATCAGACAGTCTCTCAGCATC
Source organism: Cisticola juncidis (assembly GCA_013400215.1). NCBI lineage: Eukaryota > Metazoa > Chordata > Aves > Passeriformes > Cisticolidae > Cisticola > Cisticola juncidis. The sequence goes on along the minus strand of VXBR01009086.1, from coordinate 706,889 downwards.
TTCCTACAGATCCCATCTGTCTTCCGTAAAACTTGTAAAAGCTGAGATTTTTTTAAGAGATCTCTGGCTTATTCCTCTCCCAGTACTCATAGTTTCTCTCCTCTTTCAACTCTGTGTATACAAAGGACTACAAAATGTTGCTGGTGGAATCCAGAGCTGTGTCTGCATCCACTGCCAGTAAACTCCTGAGCTATTCAGCAGCTGGTGTGAATTTTCATTGTTTATTCTGTTATTGCTCATGTGGTAGTGGAAGGTCTTGTTGTCCTTACCATACCTTGCCAGTTCCAAAACCAGATGGGCTTGGGTTTTCCTAACACCATATCTGTCTGTCCAGAGACTTTCTTCTTAGTCCTGCTTCCTCCTCCTTTATGCTGCTGTTCTGCAGTGTAGTTCAGTCATTACTTCCCTGTTTAGGTAGAGGCCATCATATGATATGTCTGCTTGTTTTCCTGAGTTTTGTGCTTGATGGAGATTGTCCTGAAAGACCTGCTAGCTTACTTGAGCTCCATTTCCCTTCAAAGCTGACTCTCAGGGCATCCCATTGACCATTTCCCTGAATACACTGAAGTCTGATCTCCATCTCTCTGCTCAGATTATCACATCTTCAGTCAGTTCTTCCATGTTTTTGAGTAGCAGATCCAGAAGAGCATCACTCTTGCCTGACCCCCCTAACCCCTAGGTTAACCTACCCTGGGGTCCCATCTTATTCACTTTGCCCCCAGAGCTTTGATCTGCACTAGGTCATGTCTTTGGTGTCCACGTGGATGTGCAACAATGGGTAGTGGTCCAAGGAATGGAAAATTGCTGCAATCTTTCTGCAGTGGCTAAGGTCCCCTAAAAAAAGCCCCAACCTGTTGTAACAGTGTGACTGTTTAGTAAGTGTGTGCCTTCAACTCTTATGGTCACCCACCACCTCATTTTGCCCTCTGCTAACAAGCTGTTCAAGCTCAGTTGGTTTCAAAGCCTTCCTTAACAGAGCTTGTTCTCTGTCACCAGTTATTAGGACACTTTGCCACCTCTGTGAACTTAGATCTGAGGGCAGAGAAGGACTATTTCTGCTGCTGCAAGAAGTCACAAGTTTCTACTTCCCCATCTCAGGAGCCTCCATCAGCATCTCACTTAGCCATAGCCTCTGACTGTTCTTCCTGCCTTGATTCATGAGCCTCAGGATTTGCCTCTGCAAGGTTTCATTGAAGACTCTGATTTTCTGGTCATCCCTAATTTTTTGCAGGCTGCTCACCTGGACAGGCTTGTCCACCTAACACTTCTGGACAATGCACAATCGTGGAGACAAAAATCTTGGAATGGTTCATNCACGATACTGCAGGGAGGGTACAGACTTAGGGTAAACTATACATTCCCTAGGGGTGAGCCAGAGCATACCATTTCAACAAAATGCAATTCCACAGTTCATCTCCTCGTTCCTTAGCCCTAATAAAGGCTCAGTGTGTGCCCCAATATTTGTTACCCTCTGATACAGTAAAATTGATGGAAGTTATTAAAGGGTGGTGAAGTTAAGAAAGAAGAATGAGGTTCACAAAGTTCTTTCCGTCTAGGAAAAATATCTCTTGTTTTGGTGTTGACTGTTGCTATATGCTACTTACTCTTGTGTCCTTTTGTATGGCTGCATCTGTTCTTTCACTCGGATGCTCAAACCCTTTATTTTTACTCTTTGGACAGCTGCATATGATGAGTGCTGGGTGAGCTAAAAATGCTGCCCTTTCCTGTGAGGCATGCTATGTAAAAAAAAATCAAGACAGAAAGTAAAAGTGTAAATATGGTTGCTGCAGCTGGAGTCATACAGAGATACATCTGAGAATGAAGTGCCAAATAGAAAACAAGTATAAATACCTTCCGTGCCAATAACCAAACAACTATAAACTGTAGAGGGACTACAGATTAAAACACAGGATGCAACTGAAGAATTAAAAAAAGGAAGGTCTTACAGTGTGGTATTATCTATTCTTTTGCTTTTCTTGCTTTTGTATGTGCCTGAAAATGTTACAGGATAGACAAACAGATGACCATGGAGATGAATGACACTTCAAGTATAAAGGAAGTTTAGACTGTAAATTCATTATTAACAATGGATTTAGCTGTGAAAGAAGCAGCTTGGGAAGGCCCTACAGTGCCGTAACCCCTTTAGTCACAGTGGAAGAGGTAAAAGGGCTTGTTAAACCAATAAATGAATGTGGAAAAGGGGTGACAGAAGGGTGAAAGCAGCAGCTGCACTCTGGAGGGAATGGGCAAACTGGACTATAGGAGAGGAGGCAATTTTTGTGTGACTGTCCACCGTCTGAATTCCCCTCTTCTTATCCATATTAGCTCAATGTCACATTGACCCTCCCTCTAGCAAGCAGAGGGAGGGGAGGAGACTTCCCACTTGTCAGTATTGGTTCTTCAGTCAGATGAGGAGGATGCATTGATATGACATTGGTTATTTTATAAGTATGTGGGTCAAAATAAAATCTGGCAGCAAAGCTTTTCAGAAACCGGCTGAGTACTCCTCTTTTCTGTGATCTTGTTGCACAGTCTGCAGGGAACCTAGGGTAGTTTGTCTCTCTTGCACTACTACTACATGGTGCACTGCAGAAAAACTATTCCTAATTTTGGTGGAAAGTGTGGAAGCTCCACTCCCTCACTCCCTAACCCACATGAAGACTCATTGAGTGCACTAGTTCTGGAGTTTTGTTACCTTCTGATCTGTTAAAGTGAGTTAACTTTTTCCACCTTAAAGTGCTTGCACTTCAATCACATCCTGCCCCACTTCCCTAACACAGACCTCTAGGGTACTGTATTTTTGTGGCCAGGTGAGTTTTACTGAAGTTCTCTGCCAGTGCATGACAGTTCCCTGTATCTTCTTCCTGCTGCATGAAAAAAGAAGTAGTTACTTTAAGTATAAAAGTTAATCAAGTATTCTTTTATTCCAAGTGGCTGTTCTTTCAAGCTAATTAAAATAATTCAGATGACTGAAGAACATTAGTTAATTGACTTGGGATTGCAGTTCAGAAAAAGAAATTTCTAGTGGAAAGACTTTGGGGGTTAAGCCAGCATCGTTAGCATGCGAGAGAGTTGAATTCAGCTGTTACTGTGTTACAGTTTTGCTTCATAACTTTGAGAAATGCCTTCACCTTTCTTCCAAGTGTCAGTCTGGATGCTCCATCCCACACTTTATTTTGTGCATTAAAGTGAGATAGGCTCTTGCACTCAAAGGGTTCCTGGAGGTTTAGGAATCTGTCCTTGAGGCGAAGTTCTGGATTTTGTAAGCTAGCCTACAGGGCACTTTCCCAAGGACCTGGTGTTACCTGGGCTGTTGTCTCCCACCTCTCCATGCCTACCACTCCTTTGTGCCAGCACTGGTGTATGTGCAGCCACATGTTCCTGTGATGAGGAGCATGACTCAAGTGAAGATGTAGGTAGGTAGATTTACAGATCATTTTCTAGGCACATCATTGCCTTAACTAAGTTCACTGGAAAGCATTATACATGGAAGGTGAAGTAAAGCTTGGCTGGGGTTGGACCCACTTGGAGAGCAGGTGGGATCACACCTTTGGCAACATCTACCACATAGATTGACTTAGAGCAATTAGAGGACTTTAAAACTGTGTTACTGCTTACTAAGTACACACATGGGCTTCTAGAGAGTTCCCGTGGTAAATGGTCCTATTCTCACACATGGAGATTTCCTTTCAACACTCAATCATCTACAGTCAGAGTTATTTGGTTTGGGTTTTCATTCCACAAGATGAAGGGATTTTTTTACGTGATTTTTTTTTCATGAACTGCTTACATGTGTTTGCCATTTAATTTCCTCCTTGTGGGATGGAGAATTGAGGGTGACATGTTGATTTTAAAACTCACACAGCTACATTTATGTTCTCCATGACATGAACTTTATATTTCTTTATCTCATTTTTTATATTTATGTAAATCTCTACTTCCTCTAGTGTCAAGGAAGATGAAGGTTTGCATTTTTGTACACATAGACACAGTTTCTTTGAAGTGTCTCCTTTCTCCAGAATATTTGCATACCTTTGAAAGTGGTTGCTGAGTGTATCTAGCCTTCAGGTGTTGGTAAAGCATGGGTTCATTGAGAAGAACTGGAAATTCTGAATAACCCCAGGACTTATGTCCCAAAAAAGAGAAATCCCTTTGCAAAGTAACTTACTGCTGCTACGCTGAGTCTGTATCCCACTGAAGTCAGTGATTTAACTGTGGCAGATATTTGTTACAGATATGACCAGTAGTCATATATGAAAAACTAGTTTCATGTGTAATTTCCAATAACATGTTGCTCTGAAACTGTGTCAGAATTGCAGTGTTACACAAAGTATTGTCTAAAATTGGGCTCTCTGAGAATCTTTCCAAGGAGTCTTCTTTTCCTCAAAGTTTTGGAGTACAGGTGAATGATTTTTTAATATGTTTTTCTTATATCTGATTCTTAGGAGGCACAATCAATCAAGAAATTACCTACCTTGATTCACTCTGGATTAGTGGCTGTTTATGGCACAGTTGTTTTGAATCATATAGTTCTGTTTTTGGGAACAGATGATGGACAGTTACTGAAGGTAAGCTGAGTGTGGCAGTTCTCTTCTCCACCAGCTGCTGCTGCTGTTCAAGTGGGTAAATAATTCCTGGTTTATTCAGTGTATTATAAACAAATATGATCCCCTGAATCTCTATTTTAGTTTGTGAAATAGCTGCTGTATGGTCATTTGGAGAGCAAGATAACTTTTAAAAGCAATTATGTACCCTGCTAAAATCCAAGTAAACATTTCATTAAAACACTAATGCCCACACTATTAATTTACAGACTGTGGAGTTCTCAGTAATTTTGCCTTGTTTCCCTCCTTACTTTGGTTTTTTCAGTAGAAATATTAATACTGTTAGATTTTGGAAGTGTGTTTGTTTGTTTGCCTGTGTGATGTGAAAAGCTGTCCATTGGAGAGAAAAGTCAAGATTCATTTTTTCCTTAACTTCTGAACAGTTGACCTACACTAATTTAAATCCATTGCTTGAAAGTGAAGGTCATCTTATCTCATTGTCAAACATTTCAACCATCCAGTCAAATGTCTTTTATGCTTTAATTTTTTCTGGGTTTTGCGAGAATGTCTTTGCAGTGTAGACATTTCCTGTCTACACTGCAAAGAATGACTTTCATTCGTTGTCTGAATTAAGCAGACATTTGGAGAGGAATATAGTAGAGACCTTGAAAAGCTTTGTCCATTTGATTTCATTTTGCTTTTGATAATGAAAAATGAAATTGAAGTCTTCCATGTCTCCTTAACACAGTGGGGACAGTGAACATATCTCCCTTGTTCAGTCATGAAAAACCAATGTGCTTATTGACTTGCAAAATGAAGTTTCTGAGATCTCTGATTCTCTTGAATTCTGTGCAAAGGGTGATGGAAAACAGTAGAGTTGGGCAAGGTAAGAAAAGGACACATCATCACAGGTGTATACTTAGAATAGCCACAAAGAAATTTGTGTAAGTTCTTTTTTACTTCGTGGGTGTCTGAATGGTAGTTTGTTTTCTGAAGGTTAATACTTTCTTCTCCATTGATAGGAGTAAAAGGTTATGATTTTGGGATATAGGCATTTCTTCCACACTCAGTTTCCGAATCAAATAGTAACAAGCTTGATGGAATTCATGTTTCATACACTAAACCAGTGCCAAATTCAGTGCTAAATGTGTCTGGCATGGATTTTGTTGACATTCTTTTCTTATGGTCTTTTCCTTCATCCTTTTCCAGTGTGAGAACCAGTGCAGTAGGTGAATTGAATCATGGCACAGTAATTAATCTCAGAAGCTTAGATGTAACTGAAGTTAGGCTTTTGTTTAAGATGTTGAGTGATCAATAAAAGAACATGGGAATAATTTAATTACACATGTTTTAGGCTATTCTGAATGAAGATATGAAATCTAATTGCCCAGAGGTTTTATATGAAATCAAGGAAGAAACTTCCGTTTTCTCCAAACTACGACTTGATCCAGTGAATAATAACTACATCTATCTGTCCTCTGCCAATAAGGTAAGTATGATATTTAATAAAAGAATAAATTCATATAAACTACTGTTTTAAGGATTTCTACCACTTTATAAGTGAAGCATCGGTTTGTGTCAGAGTTAGACTTTTAATATGCAAACTGCAGTTACCAACTTCACATCTAATATCTGATATGTTGTCTAAGTTAGGGCTGCACTCCTACAGAGCTTGGAAGGTCATCGTGCTGCCCAGTGTTGCTATGATCCAGCAATACCCTAAATTCCATGCTTATTTTGTGCCATTCTGCCAAGAGAGTGTTTGTTTCTGTTTTCATGCAGAGTCAAGCTTAGAGATCAGCAAAAAACTTGTACTCTCTTTGGAGACAAAACAGTCAAGATGTTGGTAGGTCAGGGTTTGCCAGTCAATTAAGGAGTTTCTAAAGTGAAGAAATCTCTTCATTTGAGCGATGGCTTTGAAGCCTTAGTTATGATGAAATCAGTGATAAAGCTGTAATCAGTGATAAAATTCCCATTGTCTTCAGCTAGGCATAGACTTTTAAAGAACAAACAAAAGGACAATGAGAAGTGAGCAATGTGTGTGCGTGGTGAGGCCAAGGAGTTCAGGAGTGGCTGAGAGCTGCTGCACGTGAGCCAGCGTGCTGGAGCTGCATGCCAAGCAGCGAGCGGCTCCCAGGAGCAGTTGCTGCAGCACATCTTGCAGCAGGGCTACTGAGCAGCAATCAGAAAATCCCTTTGTCTCCCAGCAGTGGGAAAGATGGCATTGAAAGCTTAAGGGCTTGCTGTCCATCTTAGCTGAACAGGATTGCACCCAGCACTTAATTACCATCAGTTACAATAAAATCACTTTTCTCTCAGTGAACATAGTGTTTGAGCCTGCTCTTACAGAGCAGGGTAAGTTGGTAGGAGAATCCCTAACTGATTTAAAAATCTGTCACAAATATAGAGGGAATTGAAATCTCAGTCAAAAGTATACATAGATATTTAAAGTAAGACCTGAATTTTCTTTAGCTTTGGTAAAAGACCAAGTTGTTACAGAGGAACAACAGCTTTTAGGAATAAATACACTTCTCTGAGCATCTCTTGGAGCTGAAATAAGTCTCTTACATTGTCTTCTTTGACTTGGTAATAGTCTAGGATTGTGACTGGTTTTGGAATTGATTATCTCACACACCTTCAGATAAAATGAATTTTACAACATATGGATGGAAAAACCAGTAAATATCATTTTGTAGGAAGCAGTGTTTCCTTGTTTCTGTTGACAAATATAGGAACTTCTAATTATTGCAAATTTGTAAAATATGGTTTGACTTAGTTTTTTTTACTAAGATCATTAATTCACATTGTAATTAATCACATTATTTGTATCTGTATTCAGTATTTGTAATCAGCTTTCTCTTTTTCTTTTTCCTTTCCTTTTCTGAAAATGGCTGGCTAGGATATTCAAGCTGAATGTACAAGTATAGATACATACAATATAGCCACAATTATCTACATTTACTTACTGAAATGGCATTTTCATGCATGCTAAGCAGTTGCATGCGTTTGTTCTAGTGTGCACATGCAATAACCTGACATGGTGATGCAAACACAGATGCATTTTGTTATGTGCATGCATTTTTGGATGCACCTTCATCAATCATTTAAGTATCTCCATTCTGAGGAGAGGAAAATGGTGTTCTGCTAAGCAGAGCATTATTTATAAAATATACCTCCTTTCTTTTACTATCTGTAGTTCACTATGCTGATCAATCGTTCTTGCATCAATCTGCCCATGCTGGCCTTTGAGTAGTAGAACCAAATTGTTATTGTCAGAGGTGTTTAATTATCTGATGGAAAAATACAGTATGTGCAAAATAGGCTGCATATTTCTATCCAAAGGTCTTCTGGCAGAGGGGAATCCATAAGGAGACTTCCCCAGAGGGATTGTGCTTGGTTGCTGTCAGATTTTTAATGCCAACCTTCAAGTTCCCTGTTTACAGAGGTTGTATTAATTCAGTGTGTTACTGCATTCTTTGGTTTCAGGTGAGAAGAATACCAGTTGCAAATTGCAGTAGATTTACTTCTGAGCAAGAGTGCTTATCTGCAAAGGACCCCTACTGTGGGTGGTGTTCTTTCAGTCGAAGGTATCTTTCAGTATTTTAGTCTGTCATATAAAAGTAGAGCATTATTAGTGTACATACTGCCTTGGGGCTATTCAACATCAAGATTGTATCTACTGATTTTTTGTGGAATCAGTCATAGCCATAAATGTGAGACACTTTCTTGTCATGTGGAAGGGAACTCAGCACTTTTAAAAGGCTATGTAACCCTCAGATTTTTGAGATCTACCCATACAATATGTATTGGGCTAAGAATAATAAATAATTTTGATTTTAGAAGAGATATTTTTGTTTTCCAGATTGAGAGATAAAATTGTATAGTTGTGCTAGAAACATCTTAATGGCTGGGAGTATCTTGTATGTGAGAATGAGAAAAGAGTGCTTAGTTGTCTTCAATATTGATAGTTCCTCTTTTTTGAAACCACTGGCTTTGGTTAAGGCCAAAGAAGAATTTTTAAATTCTTCATTCCCACATTTGAATCGTTAATTTCAACACTTACTTCGAAGCAGGTTTGAAATCTGGGGCCTGGTCTGGAGAAATTCCTGGGTCATCAGGCCTAGTCTTAGCAATTGCGAGCAACCACATCATGTAAAACTGAAAACTTGCTCAGAACCGTCCTAAATTTAGATAGGCTTTTTGTCCTTCCTGCCCTGGTTCTGCAGCTTCCTGGCAGTCTAATTTTTTTCTGGTAAAAATATGTCTCCTCATTTTCATTGTGTGTATGTTTATGGACAGATTATAGTTATTTGTTCTGGTGTTCACATCACCTTTGCCTAAATAAGTCATTACCCACCCCCCCACTCCCTAAAACCCACCTCTTCAATGTTTTTGGGAAAGCAATCTCTCTGTCTCTCTCTGTCTCTCTCTCTCTCTGTCTCTCTCTCTCTGCTTTCATTTTGGTCTGCATAAACTGTGAGTTTCACTAAGGTCCTCTCACATGGACACTCCTTACTTACCTCCACTCCAGGAATCCTTTGTGAAATTTATGCATTGTTTTATGATGAGGATGGCCAGGACTCTCAAAGTGTTTCAGAAGAGATTTCAGCTGTCTCTTGCTTAATGTTGTTTAATCAGTCTGTCCAGGAAGCACCTTAGTGTGTTCTGGGATCACAAATGTCTTTTTCATGACAGTATCACATTGATGGGCCACAATCATTCATGATCAAATAATCCCCCCAGGTCCTTCTCTTTCTTTGTTGTCTTTCCAACTGATGAGTTTCCAGTCTATAACACATATGGGTTGTGAGATTTTTATTGCTGTAGGTAGATGTTCTTGTACTTTACGCTTTGAAATGCCATTCCATTTCAAGGTTATCCAAGTTTTCCTGTGTGATATTCTTATCTTCCTTTGCATGTTAATGTTCCCAACTCTGTATCATCAGCAGATGTCAACAGTGTAAACCTTCTTTTATGCCAGTTTGCCAGTGATTAAAATCTTAAACTTAAGTGCATTTAAGATGGATTTTTGAGGAATTCCACTAGTGCCCTTTATTAGAAGATGAATACCACTCATTTTGGTTTGTTACCCATTAGATGTTAGCGTGATTTTGCTGAAGATTTGCAACTTTGTATTTGCAGAGATAGTTATTGGAAGAGAGTAGGTATTTATTCTGTAATGAATTTCCTTCAAACTCTCTTTTGCTCCCTTGTTAGAAGCTGTGTATGTCACAGTGCTAAGCTTTTCAGGCTTTTAATTACCTTATAAAGAAATCGTGAATAACTCTTATTACTCAGTAAATCCCCTGCTTATGAGGGGAATCACCAAAAGTTTCCGTTTGTTTGAAACAGAAATAATTTACTCTTTTGGAGAAAAAATGAATTACTATAAAACGAGTCCTGTTCAACACCCACATAATTTTTTACTGTTAAATATTTGATGTCATTAAATATTTGGCTTTGTGACACCTTTTTTTCACACCTCTGAGTGAAATTTTAGGAAAAGAGGAGGACGTTTTTAGACAGTATTTTGGTCAACGTCCGTATGTGTCTACTAAAGCAATGTATTCCATAATAATTTTGAGATCAATTATATGTTTTTTTACTTTTACAGGGAAATAAATTTTCTGGAAAAGAAAATACACACTCCAGTTTTACATAAAATTTATTAGCAATACTAGTGCTTCATATTAAGGACAGTGTGAATTAAAATCCAATCCTTTAATGAAAAAATGTGTGCATCTCATTGCAAGTGAAAACAAAGTGAAACAAAATGTTTTTCCTGTTCTTATTTCTACTCTTTCTTCCATAGGGATAAATATATTAATTCTTCTTTTCGCTTGCCATCATTCAAACTAGTTAGTCATAGCATTGTGTGATTTCTCCTAATACTTATAGATTTTCTATAGATGAATCAGATTTACCTGAATTATGCGGAAATACAATTCCAATACAAGGTATTGATGTTTTACATGCATTTTCTGTATGGAAACAACACAATAAGTATCAAACATGACCAGAGTCACTTTTGAACGTAATCAATGTGTGAGATGTCTGTGGACTTCATTCTGGGGTTGGTACATTGGAGAAAGAAGGAAGCCACAATTTTCTCTGAAAGCGTGTTCTCATTCCATGAGGAAATCAGTGTGCTTTAGCAGAACAGAGAAGGCAAGTATGTTAGGATCTGTAGTTAACAAAGATTAGTGAAGCAGAGACTTAGGTAAATACGAATGAACCAGTATGCATAAGTATTGTGTTGTCATAGTGAAATAAGAGGAATTCAGTTCCAATTGTGTAGAGAAATCTTTAGTAGTATAAAGAAGTAGTTTGGTGTGGAATATTAAAAAAAAAAATCTTAAAAAATAATCTCTGCTTTTCTCTGTACACATATCTATGCATCTCTGAAATCTGATCCAAGGGTTTCATACCCTATACCTTCATGCTTGTATAGGATCCCATTCACCATTCCAAGAAAGCCAGACTTAGTTGTCTGAGTCTGTACGTTAATTTTCGGAATTGTGCGGTTCACAAATAATATTTATCTGTTATATTCCTTCAACATACTTGCAATCAATATTGATTTTCTAAAAATAGGGCTATTACAGAATAATTTCATCTTTAGGTAAGTGGAATTATTTTGCTCTTGGCCTTTGCAGGGCAATTTTGAGAACTTATGCCAAGGGGCATTAGATGTGACTTTTCCTATGAAAATGACTGTTCTCCACAGCACACTGTTAAAGTGTTAACGGTCAGCTTTTAGAGCAACAAAAGATGCATTTTTCCCTCACATAAAGACAAGCATGACCCTGGGTCCTGGGTGACATTACTGGTTTTGCAATTAAACTCTCAGATTCTTCATTGCTGATGAGAGAAGCAGGTTCTCTGCTTGTGTTCCTCAGGCAGTCCAAGAAAGCAAGTAGCTGCTTCTTTGGACAGTTGTAAATATTTGGCTTGATAAACAGTTTTCTTCAATATTTTGATATTAGCATCACTGACATGCATACACTTATTTAGTGCCAAGTACTGCAAATGTGTTGCCTTGCATCTTTACCATTATAATCCTCACTCTGTCAGAAACTGTAGAATGTTTTTCTTTTGTCTTTCCTCGTTGCCAGTGCTATTTACCTACTCACATGTATCTGAGGATGTGGTTTATGCACATCTGTTGATGATAGATCCCATTTTCTGTCGTTCTGAAACTGTGATGCTAATGAACCTTTGTGAGTTCAGTAGGGTGAAGAGAGATAGAAGTGAGACTGAATTTGCCCTAGCTCTGGCAGTTTGAAATATGTCAGGCGTATATAGTCCCAATTTATTGCAGTATCGTTATGATCTGAATGTATTCAGATGGAAAGCCCCACTGGGTCCTTGTGCAGCAGGAACTCAGTTTCCTGAGTTAGACCACAAAGTCAGTGACCTTGTGCTTAACTGCATTCCCATTGCCAACATCTTGATATGCACAGAAGATGACTTTTTGGTTCCTAAAATTTGCGAGGTTATTTTGGGCATTTCGGAATGTGGTGGATATTTTTGTTGAATATGTTGTTCATTTTGGAGGGAAAACACATTGTTTGTGAGTGATGTTTTTACAGTGAGCTCTTCATGAAAAATGCCTGTACTTTGCAACTGTGCAACTGTGAACTCATTTCCAGTTTTTAGTGAAGGAATGGTTCACATAGGCAAATATCACTGTTCCTAGGATTGAAGCTTTTACATTGGGTGGAAAAATAGAATTAAAACTATTAAATGTTACATTCATTTATAAATATTCAATCTCAGTATTATATTAAGATATAGATTAAGATTATATTTAGATAATGTAATAAATATTAGTTAGTACTTACTTGTCTTTAAGTGCTAACTGTAAGAAATTACTTAGAGTTAATCTATGAATTGTTCATTAATTGTTGACAGCAGACTGCGTTTTAAGGATTCACCTTTCAAATTCATTGATTGTCCATCTAATCTGCATGCCTATGCTGTCTTTTTCTCATAATATGTATAATCTTTTTAATATGTGTAGTCTTTGTAGTACTTGTGTATCCCAGCATTTCCTCATTTGTCCTTAATTTTTTGTTGCACAGTTTGTTTCCTACCATTTGGCATCTCCAACATTTGTATTTACTTCAAGCTGTCCTAATTCTGAAATTCATTTTGTGCTTGAAGACAGAGAATTCTATTTTGAACCTTTTCAAATCTGGTATTTTTAACCAAGTGCACTGACAAAAGAGGGAAGGATTACCATTCGTATCAGTGGGTGACAAAGGAGATTAGGGAAGAGGATGCATCTCATCAGCTATGCACATTCATAGTATAGCTCTACATTTGAACTTCACTCCCATCCCTTCTTATACCCTCTGAAGAGAGCAAGTAGTTTCTCTAGTGTGGTTCATTTCATTTTTGTATGAATGTCTAAAATAGGTGAATTGTACCCTAAAGAATGTATTTCTTCCCAAAAGGTGTAGAGGGTGGCTGGGGGTCAGTGGGCGGATGAAATCTAAAGCTGTACAATGAAGCAGTAAAGTTGAGGATGATGAATTCTGTCCGAGGCTACTAATTCCACTGTTACTGGCCAAGCATCTCATATTTACTTGAGTCTCATTGACTTAATCAAAACCCTGGAGCGTATATCAATGTGTTGTAATTAATTTTGATAAGCAGAAGATTTTACTGATTGTTTTCCTGAAGCTTTTTGCAGTTGTAACCATATTCTTGTAATAAAAATCAATAGTGTTCCTGAAAAAAAATCAATAAATTCACATAAGTTGAAGTACAGTGTCTGAAGTCAACGGCATGATAAGGAGGCTAGTATAATTTTATGTATACTTTTAGGTGCACATTAAAAGAAAATTGTACACATTCAAACAGAATAAATGGTTGGTATAACATTTCACGTGCACCTGATAAAGATCTGAAAATCCTGCTAAGTTTCCCTGCCAAATATCAGGTATGTATACCCAGTTCTGTGTGTGTTTGTTTATTGTGACTTAATTTTGTTGCTTATTGCGGCTTGTCTTCTTTTGTCACTATGTTTCATATATTAGTCCTCTTACCCCAACGACTGGCAAATATCTTGGAAATCTCAGTAAGCTGAATGTGTGAACTAGATAGATGTTCCCCTCCTCTCCTATGAAACCTATCCTGAAGCTATACTTCATGATGTTAAGTAAAAAATTCAAATAATCACCATGCCAACTCAGGCGATGTTGCCATTGTATCACTGTATCAGCTATTTTAATATTTCCAGTAACTGTGTATCAAGTGCAGTATGGAAGTTCTGAGCTTCGTAACAAGTTAGAAAACATTCACTGGGACACATATGCTAACACAAATCCTTCAGTGCTTGATATTAGTCTTTATATCTGTTCACAGCACATGCAGCCTTGAATATTTGATTATCAACTATTGTGACTAGCCACTTAATCTGCATGCTGTTGTTTCTGACTTCCTGATTGAATACACTAATGTAATCATATTTGTAAAGCCCTCTCAGCCAGAAACAAAGGATAATTCATTGCAATAAAAGTTCTGTTTCATAATTAAGTGCTCTTTGGTTATGGATGCAAATGATCTCTGTGAAGTTTCTTCCTTAAATATTTTTAAAGGAATATAACAGCATGTAACACAGCAAAATTCTAGTTTTAAAATCCAAAATTATTTAAGATTGCTTGCTAACATGCCATGCAGATCCATTTAATTTCTGGAAGCAAGCAATGCTGCTACTTTCAGAACTCTTTCTGTATTGCTTCTTCAGTTGGGAGAGTCACTCTCCTTGGAGAGTTTACCTAGTGAGTTGTCTGTTTTCACCACAAAAAAATTTCATTTTGTGCATTTCATAGTTTGTCATTTTCTGTAAAGACAAGGTGATGGCTTAGCAAGTATAACAAAACCCCTTTGTTGTCTTCGTGTTTTTATTGTTTTATAGGTTGTTGTGACTGCAAATGTAAACAGAACCCTTACTTTCTGTGTGATAAAAATTGTAACAGCTGTTGAAATATTTTATGAAAACGTAGTGCTGAAAAATTCATCGTGTTTCTGCAATCTAACCACTCTGGCAATAACTGATAACGGTATGTTTTACTATTAAGTATATTTATTGCTTATTCACTGTCCTTTAATACTGGGGAGTACTGTATAAATACAGGCCTAGTGAGTGTGAAAGTACATAATGCTTTTTATTAAATGTCATTGAAGAAAAATAATTCCTATTTTGTTGAGTGATTTGAGTATCTTACACTGTTCTTGGTGATTGAAGTTTTGTTAATATGTTGTAATAACACACATTGCCCTGTGGCTGGAAGCAGCTTCTTCAGCTGACCCTTTGGCAGTGCAGTGCTTTAGCATTAGAATATTTATTTACATTGTGCTATTAATAACTGTCTAAGGAAACTTTAGATAAATGCAATGAAAATCAAGCTGTCTGGTGCAATGGAAGCAGTGTTGGTGTAGTGTTTTGTCATGACAAATTAACCCATCTTAACTCTTCTCTAATCTGCAAACAGAATTTGTTTTTGCAAGAAACTGTACTAGCATAAATAAGAGGAGAATCTAATTATGAATGTCTCTCCAATAAATAATCTTAACATTTAATTAACTGTTTCAACCTAACTTGGGCACTATGAGAAAGTTATTGTGCAATGTAGAGGATTAGCAGAAAAATAGATGGTTCAAAGGCAATTTGGTAGGTACATCCTTTTGACTTGATTTCATTATCCTTCTGAATTATTGGTTGAATCATTTTGCAATAATTTTTACCCTACTTTATTTAACAGTGGTTCTCAGAGTTAGATACCTGAGCAGTTGGTATTGGATGCACCATGCTTGTGATCTGGTTTGTGTATCTAATGGACAGCTACAAGTTTTAGAACGAGGTGGTAAATTACTGAATCTCTCGACTTTTGAGCTGTTCTTTAGGCTTTGATCTCAAGGATCAGATCATAATCCTTCACAGTGGAGTCTTACTTGACTAACAGTAGGGCAGTGCCCCCCTTGCATTTCTTCAAGACTCTGTAAAAAAGCACAAAGCTTTTTTAACAGATTGGCTTTCCTAAAGTTGCTTATGTTAGAATGCAAAAGAGAGTTTTAGTCTAAACTAAGAAACAGACAGCAAACACAAGGATTCTCACATGTTTTTAAGTGTCTTGAAGAGGAAACAGAAAATTTAGACAAATGCCTTGCCTCTGTCTCTTCCTCGATAGTATAGCCCAAAGGACATGGAATAATGTACATGAATCTGATTCTCATACAAAACCTTGGTGTAGGAAGAGGAGTGAAATGTTACCAAATGTTTTCAAAGACCTGTTGTTCTGAAGAGCTCAGTGCTACAAAGAGCTCTCTCTCTCAGAGACCTTTGCTCCTGAGGAAGTTTTTTTGGAATATTTGGACCTCAGGAGGCTGTATGGGAAAAACCTCTCCACAACACAGAAGTGTTGTGTCAAGTTCCTGTCCAGCATTGGGAATTGAGAAGGAAAGACTGTCACTAGAAGGGGACAGCTGAAGGATATCCATGAGTATTTTGATCTATTAAGCTGTCTTTAGTAGATACTATCAGTGGATTTTTAAGAAGGGAAATGTCCTTTATTGACCCAGTCCCAAAAGCCATGTTTTCTTGTAATTATGGACAATATAGTTTGGTTCTCTATCTTCACAGACAAAAGCTTTCTGTTAATTTCCTTAGCAAGTTTTCAGAGAACAGTTGTTATGGAAGCCAGCTTAGCTTTCTTGTGCTTTGTGCCAAAAATGAGCCCTGTGGCAGTGTTAACCAGAAGGCTGTGAGGTTAGCTCATGCCTGCCAGCATTACTGCCATCACATGCTCCTGTGAGCTGAGATGTCTTAGTGGATAATTCAAATGTGAAGTAACATTGACTATTTGTAGTATATCCTGTGAAGTGACCTCAGTTTCACAAGAGGATGCACTTGCAAAACTCTTTTAGGTATCATTTCCTGGAAAAAACATTTTGAAAATACCTGCTACTCAGTGCAGTCTAATGCATTTTAAAAGGTCAGCACAGACCGTACAGAAAATAATTGGTTCCATTAATTTCAACACAGACAAAATCAGGAAAGCATATTTGACAGTGTTGTTTTTAAAGTATTTATACAAGCTCAAAAGAAAAGAAAATCTCTGCCAGAAGGAGCTAAATGCCTTACTTTTTCTTACTACTCCTTGTAAAATATTAGGAGTATTTTACTTTTTCTATAGCTCGTGGCTTGAGACATTTCTCATATATTGATTTAGGCAAGTGATTTAGGCAATCATCTGTCAACATGTCAGATTCCTCCTGATAACTATATTTCTGGAGATGCAAATAGGTATTTGATGACGGATTTCAGAATGTCTGTGTGTACTCACATCTTTAAGCATTAAAATGCAATTAAAGTCAAACTCTGCTATCCATTCAGTAGGGTGTTTGAACATCTGAGTGTTCCCAAGGGCTCTTTCTAACAAGCAGTTCAGAAGGCCTTTGCAGTGAGCACCCAAGTGCTGTGCTGCCATGTGGAGGGAGGAGATGCCTACATTAACAAGGCAGATGTAGCCAAAGCCGGCTTTCATCTGAACAAGCCAGCCTGTGATAAAGACAAAGGTTGCTCTACCTTTGCAAGATAGATACACTTAAAATCTGTGTAACTTTTCTGGATTGAAAAGCTAGCTACTTTCTAGTATAGACAAGTCAGAAAAGTCTACAAACATGGGTTTCATTTGATCTTAGGCAGCCATTCATTTCACAGACTACACATCTGCAGGCACACAGATGAAAGAGACCATGGCTTAAGTGGTATATATCTAATTCTACTGTTCGATGTGCTCATAAGAGAAGATACTCTTTCATACCACAGCTGCCAGTGAATTGTTGGTATAGTAATTGCTAGCTGAAATAATGGCAAATTGACTCATGCAGTCATAAAAGATTTAAATAGGATGAAAATTGCTACTGCATAGATTACAAAAGGAGACTCTGAAACCAAGTCTGTGAGACAGAAAGAGAGAGAAGTATGGTATGGTGGAGTCTCTTGCATTAGAACAGTCTGCTGTGTTAGAAGACTTGAATTCAGGGTCTGGTTATACCACAGTATATATCACTGTGTGCTTTTTGAGAGATGATTTTATATCCCTGCTTCACAGTAGCATTTCCTTATCTATATCCTGACTATAACATTACTTTTATTTGTCATATAGTGATGGCATCAAGCTTAATTAATATGTGTTTATAAAGCATTCGCATAACTCAGCTAAAGAGTTCTGTGGAAGGACTAAATCTGGCTATTTTTATCAGCCAAAAGTGTGAGTGAATGTATGAGAGAAGGTGCATGCCAAGTACTGAGCAGCTACTTCGAGTTTTCAGCTCAAATTATTTTTAAACAGTTATTTCTTGTAATATCCAGCATATACCTAACATGTGCATTTTTCCAGATTGTCTAGTTCTCGAAGCATCACTGTCCTCAAACTCTTGGAATATCACACAAGCATTTCGGTTGAAAAAGTAAGAGCCTGATTCTTGTTAAAGTTCATTGTGGGGTTGATACGTTTATGTGTGTGGGAAAGTGACTGAAGTCATTCATCATTCCTTTTTTTTGTATTTATCAAGGAACTACATATCACTAAAGATAGTCAGATCTGTTTTCTTGGCCCACTTCCTCCTCCTCCTCTTTTTTTTTCCCCTTAAAAAGCTGCTGCTTCTGATGACTCTCTTATTTAATGGGACTGTGGAAACTAACTGTAGGAGAGTCATTACAATGACTGAATTTATGACAAGTGCCTGAAGAGATAATAAAGGATGTCACAATGACATTAAAATTCTTTTTGTCCTTGGGTAAAAGGTGGGCCCCTGGTACTCAGTTTAAGGCTTAGATTAGAGGAGTTAAGAGATTTTTAAAATCACTTTGTGAAGCTGTTTTAAATTAGACCCAGATGCAATTTAAATATGGTCTATAGGTAACATGAATAGAATTAAACCAGAAAGTAACATCTAATCTGCTAATAGGAATAATGAATACCTATGCTTCTTTACACATTATTTTTCAGACTCTTTGTCAAGAGCTGGCAGAGGAAGCATTCATGCCCAGTACATGGCCTAACACTTTATGATAAGTGGTTGTTAATATTTAGAAAGATCTGGCTAATATATGCTGTAGATAACTACAGTGTTCCCATTCAGATTGCTCCTCCTCTATGCTAATTCATTAGCACCTGGGTTAAAATAAAACTCTTGCTTTTTGGGAAGTGACACATCACTTCCCTGTCCCTGGCAGAACATGGGGAAGGAGCTGTCTTTCTCTAAATCAGAGCATTTCTCAGCATGTTTGGAGAGGGACTGTGCTGCTCTTGGCTGTCTTCCGTATTGATAGAAGCATTGCAAAACAAGGTAGGGACAAACTAGTCTCCCAACTGGCATATTTTTTGGTAAATGAAGGCAATAGCAAACTGGCAGTACTTTCAAGCACCACACACAGGGAACAGAGGTTCAGACAAGATGGAATAAAATCAGTGATGGTTTTCTACCCTTTTACGGTTAGAAAGTATTACCTAGCCACTCATGTGCTGGAGGAAATCACAGTAAAATGTAACCTAAAGTGTTTCCTTTGCTTCCTGCTTTTTTTTGAAGTCAATGACTCTCAGCATCTCATATTTCGTACTAAATTTCTTCTCAGAATAAGTACAGCAGAACAATAGACTTGGAGGGTAAACGAAATTTTACCATTCCATTATGTTTGTTTGGTTGTTCCCTTGGGTTTATGCTTTTTTTCTGTCACTTGAAATTTGACATTTATGACTGAATCTAGATTGAGTTCCTGTGTCTTACACAAACTCTGTTTCTGTGTTACCAGCTGCTCACGGTGTATACACAAGGGTGAGTGTGCCACCTGTGAATGGATACATGTCTCTCCTGTAACCACCTGCCAGGTGAAGTTTGTTGGGGAAAACTGGAATCCCTTGGATGCCTTTTCCTTGTATTTTTTACTCTGAGCAGCAATCCGTCTCTTTTTTATCCTGACCTGGAGAAATGCTTTTTTATTTCCAGGATGATTGCAGTGCAACTGCTTCCAAGGGGATCACCACTGTGCAGAAAACAGAGGTTAGTTAGCATTTTAAGATCAGCATTTCTAAGGCTCTCTGGGTTGGGGAGGAAATTTGTTTAAAATGAGAGGACTTTGCAGAAAAAATAGAGATGTGGGGGACAAAACAGTTGTTTACAAAGGAAGGTAATGCAGAATTTGAATTGATACTATTTTTTCTTAGTGCTCTATTGGTGTTAAAAGGTACCGGCAAAAACTGGTGTTTCAGATGCAGGCATTCAGACAGTGAACACTGCAATTGTCATGTGCCTACCTCTAGATGCAGTGTTTACAACATTGCTTTAAATGCCAAAGTCTCTGAGTGCTGTATTTAGTCACTCCACAGGAACCAGCACACTGAGGGCTGGAACACGTGAGCTGACCAATAACAACAACAAAACTGAAGAACATTTTGCTCTTATTATCTTACCTAGACTTAAAAGCATGTTTGAGTTCTGCTGTCACAGACAACTCTGGGAAAGTAGGCTTCAGAGTCTCAAACCTCTTCCTCATTTTATGCAGCCAGATCACAGCTTCTCCTGAAACAGAGCTGCCAGGGGAGCAGAAGGAAGGGGAGGATGTGCTACCCAGTTTGTGCATAACAGAGAAGTGGCTAGGGGATGAGTCCAGGAACTGAAATCCATGGGTGTTAGTAAATCTCTAGTTCACACTTTGAGAAAAATTTTCCTTACTTCCAGGCTGTAGACAAAACTGGAGATGGATCCACACAAGCTGGATCACTGGGAAAGAAGAAGTGTCACTTGTGCTGCCAAAGTACCTGCTGAATCTGGTTACTGAATTCGCTGTAGAATTCATATAGACTGTATGTGTGCACACAATCTAATTGATTGGTCTCATAGGCTAGCCCTTTACCTTCTGATCCCAGATCAGCCCTTTAACCATGAGGTTATCCCTTCATTCTTTATGGAACCAAAATGTTTTTAATTTTTCATAAAACTGAGTTATCTTTTTATCAGTGGTTGCTTATGACATGCAGGTGTTAGGAAAGAAATGAGTAGTGGAGAAAGAATTGTCTGATGAGTAAGTACATAGAGATTTACTGCCTACACATTTTGGTTCCTACTTTTCTGTGAGTGATGCATCGTTGGTATAAATAGTGACTGTGTTCTTATCACTGCGTATTTCGTTAGAAATACCCAAACTTTTACCTCTCAAGACAGGGATCTCTTAAATTCAGCTGCTCAGCTGATGTTTCTTAAACAAAATCACAAAATACATCTTGTTTTTCACAGAGACACGTGGGATTGTAATACATGTGCTTCTGAGCATTAATATTCTGGATTTGATCTGCATTTAAAGCATTATGTCTGGTGAAATAACAGAGGAAATTCTTTGCTCTGCTTCCAAGTGCATTAATTTGACATTGGTAAATAGTTGGAATTGCCTGGGAGATGGCTTTCTTCCACTTGCCTTATCTTGGAAAGACAGTGATGGACAAGGCAGTGAAAGCACCAGAGGCAGTGCAAAGGCAGATGTTTATTTAAAAGTGATTGATCCATTCAGAGAGCTTGAAATTGCATTTGAAATCCTGCTCTCCTTTGACTGCTTGTGCTTTAAGGAGAACATACTGGAGAGTGAAAAAAGAGGATTTGTGCTTTCCCACAAACCCAGCTGAGCATTTAGATTAATATACTTTTTTTCAGTGTCAGCCCCAGCCCTCCTCCTGACTCCAGCTGCTGGTTTCTATGCGTGCACCTTCCCCCTCCCCTGCCAGAGCAGCAGCTGGAGTGGTTGGATTGAGTACCCTTGGTGAGGGAGCTGATTTGGCTGGAAATAGCCGCTATCTTTCAGCAGGTTATTTTTCATCTGGGCCAGTTCCCCGATGCAGTTCTTCGTGTTGGCAGTGCAGGAGGGGCTGTGCCAGAGAGGGACTCCCCAGGATGGCAGACACTGCTTAGCCTAGGCTGCTGCCAGATGCCTCTGAGACCTGCAGCCGTGCTAAGCACACCTCTGAGGATGTGGCTGCCACGGTCCACATAGCCCCAGGGAAGTGTTAGGCTGGCCAGGGGAGGGGGGAGGAGGCTGCAGCTCAGAAATATGGAACTCTATTGAAGCTGACAGGGCTGTGCTGATTTACATTACCTGAGGACCTGGTGCATGCTTTCTGTATGTCTCTTGGCATGTTTACACTTCCATCACATGCCTCACAACAAGTGATTTTTATAAATATTCTTCTCCCTCTCTGCTGTGGCCCCTCTTGCCACTGGGCATTACACCCCCTGTCATGTAGCAAGGCTGTGGCACTGGGGAAATGAGCACTGCAGACTCCAAGGGCATGAGGGCATGAAGTCCTTCCTGCTTTCAGTGAGGAAATTGTTGGTTTCTTTTGCTGCCGAGGCAAGTATTGCACCTAATGGCGGCCAAGCTGGGGGGGAATCAGACTCTGGAGCAGCTGAGGTCACTGTACCTCAGTGCTGTGCCTGCACTGACTCCAGAAGGCCCAGGCAAGATGGAGTCTGTGCTGTGCAGCCTCAGGGAAGGCGTCATTTCAGAGGGGACTGAAACTTTCCGAGTGAACAATTCTTTCCGTGATTGCTTCACGGTGTAAGAAAAGAAGCAAGGCAGGTGATCTGAGGCAGCCTGTGGTGTGTGGTGCCTGGCACAGGGAGCAGTGGGAGCCCCGGAGCTCCACAGTGTCCTGTTGCACCCCTCAGCAGTGGGTGCCCCGCATTTCCCTCACCGGCACTCACTGCCCTGATGCAGTCTGGGGAGCTCCATGTGTTTGTGTGATACTGTGGTGTTTTGGTGTTCAGGACTCCCTGGGGGTTACCAGTGAGAACCCAAAGCAACGTTTTCCTCCTTTCTGTGGTATTTGACTGCTGGATTTGTGTAAGGATAGTGACTGTCCTTGGTGGACTGAAGGTTGGACACAAGCAGAGGGTTCAGGATGCAGGTGAAGAAAAGCAATAGTGGTTTTACTGGCTTTGATCTCTTAGATTTCTGCTTCAGTTGTCCTGTCTCAAGGATTAAACTGATTTCCAGATCACTGTGGGAGTGAATTTTCCCCCTCAGGCTGTTTGTGAGAGATTTCCTTTGCCTTCCTCTGTTATCCATATGAGAGGTCATCTTGGAGGCCATTTTGCAGGACCTCTGGCCCCAGCCTCTGCACTCTCTGGCCTTTCCTAAGGCACAAGTTGCAGCTTTCAGTCAGTGGTGACAGATCCCTCATTTGCTCTGGAGTGTTCCAGCATTCAATGAACCGTGGTAGCATGTGGGGACAATGTGCCAGGACCTTTTTGAAATGGTCAAAGTGTTGTGACCTTTATGGTCCCTTCAGGCTACCAGCCCAAAGTCCTTATTGGTGCTGTTGTGGGTATATGAAATGATTAATGGTGAGAAAAAAACTGGGGGATGGACTTTTTTAGAGGCTCTGCACCAGCACTCTTAACAGGATCAGGAAGACTCAGTGAATGTGTCCACAGGAGCACAGCAAAAATCAGGATAATCACAATGCTCTAAAAGCTCAATTTAAACTAGTATTACAGGCAGTCTAAAGTTAAGCTAAAAATGGTTTGCCTGAGAAGGTCCCAGTTTGGGGTTTCACATATGTATTTTCCTGCTTTTTTTAATGTTTCAATTTGTTGTCTGAAAGAGACAGAGAGGAAACCGTCTGTGTGATTGTAAAACTGGAGAAGCCGCAAAACTGATTAAACATGAGATGCTGTCAAAAGTAGCAAGTGAATACAGTAGGGAAAAATACTTCTTGCTCAGTAGTGTTAGTAAGTTAAAATGAGTAAATATAGACAAAGAAAAGCAGTTTTTCTGCAAGACTGTGACAACATTAGAACAAACTAGGGTTATTTTTAAACGGCTGAGAACTTAGCATAAAAATGAGATACCCAAAGACTCCCCTGCAGTTGTTTTGTACCTTTAGTTCTATGTATGACTTTGAAAAGACTTTCTAGTAAAGCTAATTCTGGGACTCTTTCTCAAATTTTCATTCAAGGCTTTGACCCTTCTTCCCCTTTTCAGGTCACAAAAGATGCCTTCGTTTGTTCATCTGATCTCTCATAGTGACAGCACCATGGGTTTTGTCTTGCCTTGTTTTTTAGTTCTTCAGGGGTCACATGAAATGTATCATTTCAAGCTGGGTTTTTATGCTACTTACCTTCCAGCATGTCAGACTGTGATTCCTTTGGGCGACTTCGTTATGAGATAAACTGAAATATAAAATATGTAGGTAAAAATAGTTGGCTTGTAATGAAGTTGTGATTTACAGTACTTGCCAGGATTAAGTTTAACAGGATTTGAAATTATTAATAAAAATGTATCCCAGTGCCATAAAATCTGTATTCTGGAGTGGTGGTTGTTTTTACAGCTGTTGCTTATCTGCCCAGCCTTTTCATAACCAGATCTTGTTTTGCTTTCTTTCCTAATAGCACATCAGCGTTCGATCCATTGAACCTTTGTGGATTTCTACATTAGGCAAAAGTGAAATAACAGTCAAAGGAGAAAACTTTACACATGCATCAGGCATAAAACTGATACTGACTGGAATTACTGGCTGTAAACCAGATGTGTGAGTTAAACCAAAAAGTAGCACTATTTACTTTGCATGGTGAAAATTGTGTCCATTAGCTCTAGCAATATGGTTGTGTGAACAGTTGTCATGTACCTCTCCTCAGCAGAGCAGGGGATGCTCTGCACTTCTTTAGTTGTACTTCCACTTTAAATTACCAAAGGATGGAAATGAATTTGGTGTTTGAGTACAACACAAGGGATGGATGAGTTGTCGGTTCTCTCAGTAGCAGGGGGACAGTTTTGTATATGTGGCTCTCTGTGCCTTCAAGCAGGCACCGAGAAGTTAGGTCACAGGAAAGCCTCAGCTTTTGTTTGAATCTTCTCTGCTTCAAAATACTCCTCATATATTCTAGAATTCTGCGTGTGAAGAACAGACACCATGCCAGGGAAGGAAATCTCTGGTACAACAGCTCCTATTTTTCTCTGTTGATGATCACACAGTGTAAGCCCCTAGATAATTAGTCAGTCTTATTCTGAATCAGTTATTTTCAGGTACAGCTGCAATGGCTGCCTGTGATTAGGAAGCCTATTTTACATAGCTGGCACTTGAAAAGGTAGTGTTCAATATTTGCTTCAACCATGAATTTTCAGGGGACCAGAAAAAAAGGAGAGAAGGAGGGTAAGACAGGAAGTAGAGAGAAAGAAGAAGGAGCGAAAAAGTGGGAGGAAATAGAGAAAAAAGAGAAAAAGAAAAAGAAGAAAGAAAAAGAAAATGAAGATTCTCATTCTTCTCTAGCTCATGGACCATGCTGGTAGTACAGAGAAGTACACAGTAACCAGCAGAATCACACATTGCATTACATAGCCTCATCCCAGGGCTGATTATACTATTTTCTGTGATTATTGTGTCACATAGCAGTTTCATTCAAAAGATGCCCTACTTTGTCTCTTCAACTCCCTGCTCTCTCTTTCCACCTCCATCTGGCAGCTCAGAGATTCAGTTCTCTTTTCTCCTTGTCGCTTGCTGTAGGCTATAGGCTTCATGTAGTAACACCAATGAATGGCATCTGTGTTTCAGTGTTTGTTTTCTTTCTTCTCCAGCATTAAAGTTAGAAATGTGCTAAATGATACACAAATGACATTTGCTCTCCCACCAACACGTAAAGAGGCCAAAAGTATATGTATCCAGGCTAATGGGAAAAAATGTTCACCACCAATGACCCTGCATTATGTTTCCCTGCCATCGTGTTCTAGAATAACACCAAATACCTCCTGGATCAGGTAAGTTTGTGTTTCTGTAGTTTTGTGTTTATATTCAAATGTAGTTGTACTGAGCCAATATGGGCCTTCTTCCTTGGCCAGTGTGCAGCTGAAGCAAGCTTGGAAGACTGCTATAACCTGTTGTGTTGGATGAATTCAAGCCTGTGAAGTGATTTAACAGATAGGGTCATAGTAGTTACAGGGTGGATTCTGTAGACTTCTGCCCCCCTCAGGTCTCCTTTAGAGAAGTCAAAAGTAGTGTATTCCTACTAAACCTAAACCCAAAATATGGATAGCATGCATAAATTCTAACTCCAATTAACTTTGATTTTTTGATGCTAATATAGCCTTCATCTGTGAAACAGTATAAAGTAACAGTGGATTGGAAGTGAAGTGAAAATAATCGTCATTGCACTGATGTACACAGACTTGCTTTATAATGTGATTCCCTAAAGCCAAAAGAGCCCTTTTCAAGCCTTTGCTGAGTTCTGTGGGAGACTCACAGATCTGGTGAAAGACTTACAGAGTGGTTTTAAAGATACTCTCTGGCAGAGCTTTCCACCTGTCCCTCTGCTTTCAGAGTTTTTACCTGTTCTCATTTCTGAATCTGGTATCTTGTCAAGTGAGGATTTGAGGTAATGGGTTGGGCTGGCAGCTGCAGCAGCTGAGCAGCCAGGATGCATCCCCTCATCTCTAGGTGAGAGGCAGCTCAGGCAGCTGGAAATTAATAATACCTTAAGCTGCTCCAACTCTGTGCAGCAGAGATTGTGAGCCAGAGCCCCCAGAAACAAGGACCATTGTGTGCTGAGACAGACGGTCTGAGCACCGCTGAGTGTTTCCTGTGAGGTGCCTGGCACGATGGGTTTGTCCGGAAGAAGGCAAGAACTAAGCACAGGCAGGGCTGCGCTGGGCCAGTGAAACACCATGATGCTTTTTCTTCAAGACAGATTTTTAAACCATGGTCTAGCTCTTTGGCTGCATAATAAAAAAAAAGGTGTAGAGTCCCTGAAAAGGAGTATATGTGTGTATGCAATCAAGTCATGTGGTTTTGGGGTGGCAAAAGTATTTACCATTACATTATGAGGAAAGAGTGGAAGTACAGTTTATAGCTCAGATTATCTTGTTCTGCAGTTTGACTTCATTATGTTGTCTGCTACCAAAGGAAGATGCACCTGAGTAGTTTATTCACAACCGAAATCTTAGTGCAGGACATGTCTGCTGGGAAACAGATATTAACCTCCCTTTCTCCCTATGTTTGTTTTTGTTTTGTTTTGCTTTGGTTTTTGCAGTGGTGGTCGCAAAATTACTACAACTGGTAGAAATTTTAATGTGGTGGACAGTGTGATTATTTCAGATGACCAGAGATCAAACCTCACAGTAAGTCTGAATCTCCTTTATAATAGCAAATAGAGATCTCTTGATGCATTAGGTTTTGTTCCTAAGGTTTGAGGAGACCTCAATAATTTCTGACCACTTGCAGGGACATGTCAGTCACCCTGCTGAAATAAATATGACCACTTACAGGATTACAGTTACACACAGCCTTAGTACAGAATCACAAATACACATAAGCTGCTCTCCTGCATAACTCCCTAAGCTTTTTTTTATGGTCTAGGGCCTTACTCCAAATCTGTCCTTTTTGAGTCTCCCTCATCTCCACATATGGGTGTGCTGGAGGACAGGGTGCTAAACTTCCCTCTGGCTCTGTGCTGAAAGCCCAAATGGTGCCACTGCCTCAGTGAGGGGCAGCAAGCTGGAGCTGATGTTGGGATGAAACTCTTTCTCCAAGGTTGTGAGGAGCCAAGCACTTCATTGACCCTTGCAGCACAAAGACCAGAACACACACACACACACACACACACACACACAGCAGCATCACCCAGCAGAGTAAACAATGACCCAATGCTGCAATGACTGTAACAACCCCCTCTCTCAGGAGTTAAGTTAGAAAGAGCAAATGCCTAGGAGTGCTGGAGAGCTTGTCTTACTCTTCTCTTGTCACCTGCGCTGAGGGGAAAGAAGGAAAATTCATTGTCACAATTCCTGTCTCATTGCAGGAAAAAGTTACCTTAGCAGTGAGCAATCAGCCTTAAAACAGTGTGCAGAGTGACAAATGCACTTAAAGGTAGACAGGGGCTCAACACAGAAATTTTTCCAGGTGCTCTGCATGCAGCCCTAATCTCAGAGTAGAGGTTTAGCAGGTATCTGTGTGAAGTCAGGAAGACATTAAAATGAGTTTGAGTGCCTGTGTTTGCAGTTGTACCCACTGTATTTAATGACTGTTACAGCTTTGCTATTGCGTTTCTAGGTCTCTAGGTGTCCTGGAAATGCATCAGAGTATCACTACTTAACACCAAGCCTGAGCCATGCTACAGAGGGTAAAGTTGTTGATATGATGTTAAAAGTGGATACTACCTTTATACCATGTGTGAAGTTACACTATCACCCAGACCCAGTGTTCATTAACTACCAGCTGCACACTGAACTGGATCCTGATCTGGAATTAAAAATATATGTAAGTTTCAAAATAATAAACTTCAGTACCTGATTTAAAATAGTGCTTGGAGTTAATTTTTTTCTTACTGTATTTAGCAACTGATCATTGTCTTCAATTTTTTCCCTCTAGAAAGAAAATGATAACTTGAATATTTCTAAAACGGAGGTAGAGGTTTATCTGTCATATATGAGTGGTGCACAGACCAAAAAAATATGGTTCAGTGTCCAAAATATTACCAAAAAGCCCGACCGTAGCACCATACTGTGCAAATTTAAAAGGGAAGGAACCGACAAAATTGATTTTTCCACAGTGAAAGTTTTTGTAAGTAGAAATCCATTTTTTAAAAATTCAGCAGAGTTTGAATGTTTATACAAGTGCAGCAAAATGTATTATTAATGCTCTCATGGTACTTGTATTACAGTTTTCTTCCTCACATGTAAGCACGCCTGCCTAGCTTAGGTACCACTGACAGAGCTGAGCTCATTTTCTGTCTGGTTACTGGGTGGTGTCAGAGGAAAGCTTTGCAGTCTGAGCTGAACTTGCTGCTGAGCTCCAGGAGACCAGTAGCTTGTCACACCTCTTATCTGCAGAACAGACATCATTGGAACAGCATCACTGTCTCCAGGAGAGCCTCTCATCTTAGATCTGCAAGCAATCTAATTCTCCAGTGTGACCATGAGGAAAAGGATTGTGTTCTCCCAGTCTCTTTTTCCTATTAAAGTAGGGAAGGATCTGTCTCAGGGATCACCACTGAGACAGAAGGCATTTCTGGATGAAAAAGGCAGTGAAATTCAATGTGCACTGGGAAAGCTAAAATGCTTTGAGCATGTGGCACAAAGCCAGGCCCAAATATAAGGACATTAGCGTGGATGTCAAAGCTGAATTGCAACTTAAGATATTTGCTTGATGAATAAGATGAAGATATGATTTTTTAAAAATGCTATGATTACAACTTATGAAGGAGAAAAGTCACACCAGACTCTTATTGCAGTGTATGGTGGTATAAAACTGAAATAACTCGATTGACTTCAAGGCATATGGCTCATAGTAAAGATTAAAAAAGCTATTCTTGATTTTTTATCACTTTTAACTGATCCACCCATCTGTGGATCCTGCCGTCTGAGCCAGTTATGGCATGGAAAAGCCTTTCTGAGTTCTATGTTGCATTTAAAAATCAGTGTTGCCCTGCTCTATCACATGCTCATCCTGCAAACTTCATAGAAGTGACTGCCATAGAAAGGTCACCACTTTACTACGGCAAATCAAATGCAATAGTTTTCATGCAACATTGCACTTCTAGCACCTTAATATTTTTTTTCCAACATAAGAAAAATATAGAAATAGCAAATCTCACATTTTTTTAAAACGTTATGAATAGATCATCAAAGAAGAAGTAGGGCCTGTAAAAAGGATAAGATGGGTATAAAAGATAAGTTTGACTCAAGAAAAAAATGTATCTCTTGCCTTAGTGTTCCAGAAGAAAGAAGATATTGAGTGTGGGTTCAAAGACAGAATGATCAGTCTGCATGAAGGTGTCAGAGTAGAAAGTGCCATTCTTGTGACAGGAACAAGATTCAGATGGATCAAAAGGTTCAAGACAGCAGGAACAGAATCATTCCCATTGTAGCATTGAGGGAGAACTGACACATGACACTGTAGGCTTAGTAGGAAAAATTTTAAATAAAACTGCAGTCAGGAGATGTACTGTATGCCTGGAGAGCAGCAAATAAAACCCCAGTATTTTAAACTGGAAAAAACCCCAAACCCTAGGTAAATGGAGGCTTGTTGATTTAATCCTAGCTCTATGTAAAACTTTATAATGTATTCTGAATTACTCGTGAACGACCTGGAGGTGAGTGGAAAATGGGATAATTGAAATTCTTTTTAATGGAAGCAGATCATGGTAGATATCTTTATTTCCTAGGATGAGTGATTTTCTCAACAACAAAAAAGCGATAGAGCACATGTACCTGGAAGTCATTTAGTAAGCTATTTAACATGGTGATTAGGAGGGTGCCACGGGTTAGAAAACCCAGATGCTGTGTGTGGGGAGCTGACTCTGGGCCATGCTGATGTTCATACAGATATTCTTTAATATCACCACTGGCTTGAACACAAAAATAAGGCATGCGCTAATAACACTTGCTGATGACATAAAGCTCACAGGCACTTTCATTCCAGAGAAGGTTTTATAATGTCATGCAGAAAAATGAAATTAATTTAGGAATAGGAATTTGATTAATTCAGGTGTACCTTATATAGTCCATGTTTTATAGCAAGCAAGATAAAAGATAAGGAAAGAAATGGGGCCTCTGGATAGGAAGGTTGTGGTGAAGAATAAAGATATAATTGAAACATGAGCAGAAAATTTAGTGAGTGTTTTGTCTCAGTTTTCAATAAACAGGGATGAGTAACAGAAATTTCTGCTTTAGGAAGTCTTCAGTTGGACCTAAGTCTAGAAAAGTAGACGTATTAGTCACAGGATGGGTAATATACTTAGCCACTAATGCATTTGAGCCCTGGGAAAGGCTAATGGGATCCTAGGAAGGTGCAGACCAAAAGAACTTTGCATAGGAGCCGTGAAAACATAGAAACATCAGAGGAAAAAGTAGCATTTGGTGAAGGAAATAGATCTGCTTTGTCTTCTGTTCTTTGCAGCCCTAGAAATACAAAGACTGTGTCCTTCCAGCCCTGTGAGGTTTTCTTTGCTTGCTTGTGTCTGTATAGCCGTGATGTGAGTATCCAGTTGGCAGTCTGCAGCTGCCCTGGCTGCTCACCTCCTGTGACAAGCCACTGATTGCAATCACCAGATCTCTGCCTTCCCTGCTGTAACCCAAAATTATTTCAACTCAACCCTCCTTTTCAATTATCTCAAGCTCATTTCTATCCCTGGCACTTGGTGGTATTCCTTTTATGTGTCAAAACGTATTTTTATGTCTAGCCTGTTTATAGTTTTAGCTACCCTTTATTTATGTGCTTTTGCAGTCCTCTTTCAGCTCCTCCTTTGTGAAATTCCTTCTGCCATAATTATCAGTGGTGAATGCCTCAGTTTGGCATTTGGCAGGCTTCAGCACTTCCTTGTATCCCTAAGAATTAATGCCTGTCCTGCCTTTGACAAGCCGCTGTTGGGGGATATTGTACCTGTATTGTAACATGTTCATGTACATGTTGTACATGTATCATATGTTACATCCTTTTCTTAACAACCTTCAGGAAAAACATCCTACATAAAGAGGTTGAAACTTTCTAAATAGGAAGGTGTAGGCCAGGTGTCTATGAAAAATTCTACTTCCCTCATTCTCATTGTGAGTCTTATCTTACTTTTCTGCTCAGCAGAGTAACACTGTGAGTGCAAACACGTGCCTTCCTTGTTTCAAAATGCCAAAATGTTTAGCAGCAACTCTGAGTGCATGAGCCATTTGGCCAGCTGGAAGCTAGATCTTGCCTTTTATTTGAGAGCTCTAGTTTGCAGCAAGAGCATGACAAAATTTGGTGGTACATAAGGACCTGCAAATTTTTTCATCATTGCTCTTTTACCCTGCTTGAACTTCAAATACAGTAAAAGTTAAATTAATGTTTGTTCATATGCATTTGCTGTACCTCTACTGTCTTCCCAATAATCTACTATTGTCCTTACCTGTCTTAAATACTGTTTTTTTTAGTACATTAAATGCCATTTTAAGTCCTGACGTAATGCCTGTCCTCTATTAACACAGCCATTGCTTTTCTTCAGGTCAGATTGGGAAATTTTGAGCATGAAGTCAAACCAACATCTTCACACATATATTTATATGTTCTTATTTTGCTACCCATTGTGGTGGGTGTCGTTATAGGTAAGTACAATAATGTATTATCAGCTTTTGATTTGCTGAAGGGTATGATCATGACAAAAACACTATACATATTCACTTGTCTGAAACTGTCACAAACAGTCTGGTGATTTTACCCTGTTCCAAATAAGAGTGGACAAAGTTAACTCTGTTCTGGTGGTGAAGTCTGAATTGTCAGACTGCAGCACGTCACAAGCACGTTACAAGACAGTATTTCTGTCTGTTCTGCTGGCATTACTCACAAGCCACAGAACTGACATCCTTGTGTCACAACTTCCAGCTGTCAGCACTTAGCTACCCTCCTGTCCCTGGGGCAGATGTTCCCTAACAAACTGCTTATCCTCAGGCAGTGTTTGTAGTCTTTCTGCTCAGTCTCATTTGAATCATTCATGAATTTGTGGGTCATTACTAAAATGAAGGAGGTAAGGGGTTATCCCCATGTCTTCTTGGTGCTTCTTTTTTACCTGTTTTTACCTGGTTATATATTTGATAAATTTCTATTTATTTTAATAAATATAGGGTTTGTTCATTTGGTTGGTTCCTCTTTTTTTAAAATTGATTTTAAAAAGGAGCCATACGTCATACTTTTATTCCCTTTAAATAAGCTTTAGAAAAGTTAACAATCTGTAAGTGGCTTTTCTATTCAAAACAACTGGTTTTAATCAGCGCTACCTTAAGTAGATTGCTATTAGTAGAAGTGGTGGTTAGAGTCTGGTGTCTCTCTGTGCAGGCTGTATATAGCAGGGTGTGCTGCACTTTCAAATAAAGTTGGATTGACAACTCAAGACCTTGTTAAAAGGAATGATTTTTACTAAACACTGGGGTATGGATCCAGATAACTAGGGCTCATGGGTACTAGCACAGGGACAACAGTAAAACACTAACTGTGCAAATGGACATTAATCTTTGTTTCTTGATAATCAGGTATGTTTCGTGTAGGAGTTTTCTGTTCTGTGATTTCTATACTCAGAGTCTCTTTTTCTTCCTTTTTAGCGGCATTCATAGTTACCAGATACAAATCCAAAGAGTTAAGTCGTAAACAGAGTCAGCAACTTGAACTGCTGGAATACGAGATTCGTAGGGAAATACGCGAGGGTAGGTCTACAGCATATTTTCTGAACTCAAACTGTCAAGAAGCTTATGTTATATAAACATTTTCATTTTGTAGCTCTCAGAATATTTTTGTGTTGTATCAGAGTTCCTGTTTAATATTGTATGCACTGCAGTGGCAGACAGCACTGAGCTAATAGGATTGCATGTAGTATTTCCTTTGACAAAAAAGTAGAGTGCTGCTTTCTAGCTCATAAGAGCTACAGCTTACAAACAACCCCTCTTCCCTGAAAACTGTTTTTTAAGAAGTATCTACTGGGGGCCAAGTTATAAGCTGATTTTGTGTCAACTAAACTAACTCTCTGGGTGGGGATGGGGGGTGCTATTTCAGGATTTGCTGAACTGCAGATGGATGAACTAGATGTGGTGGATAGTTTTGGAACGGTTCCCTTCCTTGACTACAAACATTTTGCTCTTAGAACTTTCTTTCCAGAGGTAAATATTTACGAGTCTTTCATTTGTTAATGACTAACA
The DNA here is from genome assembly GCA_013400215.1 of Cisticola juncidis. Taxonomy (NCBI): domain Eukaryota; kingdom Metazoa; phylum Chordata; class Aves; order Passeriformes; family Cisticolidae; genus Cisticola; species Cisticola juncidis. Next base: position 673,637 of record VXBR01009086.1, on the reverse strand, counting down.
GTACTAACTGACTAACAGTAAAAAAATTGAGGAGCATCAGGATCAAATAACTAAAGACAGTACTACACAGCAATTGCACTTTGTTCTCATAAGAAACTTTTCTTAAATCAAGAGTTACCAAAGAACACCTAAAGTTGTATATCTCTGTATTTAGCCAAGCCTTTATGCTGTAGTTAAAGCAACTTTCTTGAATTTTCAAGGGTTGTGTGCATATCCATTTCTTTTTGTTCAGCCTCACTGAGCTGCTTGCCTTTCAGGCCATCTTAACTAAGCTATAATTTATCCATTGCTTTTTTTTAAGCTATAGCTAATTAAAGTAACAGTCAGGCTAGCTAACATGCCAGCTAATGTCATGACACTTCCTAATTAGACTTCTGGGATGAAGAAATGGTTCTAAGATGGTGCTGACTTTCTGCACCAAGGTGCTAACAGAAATGGTAGGATGTTGATTCAAAGGGGTGCAGCTCAAATGCAAAGAAATTACATAAGTACTTAAGTGTTTCCCAGTTTAGAAGCAGAGATTTTCAGTGTTCTTTGAAGCAGTTTGTGCCACTTCATCCGATGACCAAGGAGGTATTCTCTTGAATGTTTTACTTCTCTTACTAATTTTTTTTTGCATGTGTGGCACACTATGATGCTGATAAGTGCCTTTGCCACAGCTTTCAATATAATGTCATGATGTTAACCAGTGCTCACAAGCATTTATCCAGTTGGCAGAAGCTGTGATCTCAGCTGGAGATATTTTCCTGTATGACAGACACCAGCAAGTAGAAACTTGGTTAGTTTGGGGCATAACTGGTATGGATGTGAGTTACCTACCAGGCTTCATGTATTGCTCATTACTGCTGCAGGAGAATCTTGCAGTCTTGTCTGCACACTGCTTCACTTTATCGCTGTTTGTGATGCTAGTAAAAGCTCATTGTGATAAAGGCATGTGATAGTGCGGAACCAGGGTCTTTGGTTTTTGTACAACACCAAATACCAGACACTGAGGCAGAATAATATCTAGCAATTACATATGCAAAATCCTTGTATAACTTGAGTCTGGTTCTCACACCAAAGGACAATGGGAATATCTCTGCTGGTACTACTGTTATGCCCCCAGCCTAATATTTAGAGGGTCACCAGGTGGTTTGAACAAAGTGGAAAGGAAACTTTATTTCCTTCATCTCTTTCCTTTCTGTTTGTTTGGTTGCCAGGCATATTAGCATTAAAATTGCAGTTTTATTCTTAAGAATATATCTTTTCCTATACTTTCCCTTGTCAAAACAATAGTAGTCTGTAGAAGCTGACTCAGTGGAAGTGCTGTGCTCTATGCAAATAAAAAGTTAAGATAGAAAGGCATAAAGTTTGCCACTCTGCTGCATTCTGTAAAGTAAAAATGGGAAAGGCTCCTGTTTTGCCTTAGTGAGTCTCATGCCACTGCACATCCTGGAAGTTATTTCAGTTGGATTTTGTCTCAGTTTGAAATACTTATCCCACAAAAGTACACTTGCTACTGTTAGCTCTCTACAAACATACGGTGTCAGGCAAGTTACTTAACATGGTTGTATACCAGTTTTTTCTGCTAAGTACTTACTGTTTACATTGCAAGAGTATCCAAACATGCCTTGTGCTGTGTGAATGTGGCAGAAAAGCTGTGCTCCACTGAACAAATATTAGAGATGAACAGGAAAACCAGTAGGGTATATATTGCAACTGAGTGTGTCAGAAGGGTTGACAGAAGGGTCAAAGTGACAAACCACCACTTCCTTCACTAACCACATGTGTTTGAGTGATGTCCACATTGCGCTCTTTGTGCTCTTGAGTGTGATTGATGGGCTTTGTCTCAGCTAATCTAGGCTGTTTAAGCATGGAAATTTAAGTTGTTCACTGAGCATCTTCTGTAGTCAGTGCAGAGATGGACAGCTCAGGAAAGCGATTCATCCCATTTGTCTGAGGCATCTCCTTTAGGATGGGACAAGTTGTTAAAGAAGGACTCCAATACCTAAAATTAAGAGTGATAGACCCCGTCGTTGTTTTGAGAGCCTTGCTTCCCAGTGCTTCCATTTTTTATATTTAATCTGGCATAACAGCTTTTAATGCGTGTAGATGTTAAATGGATATTATGTCTCTTCTTAAAATGTTCTGATACAAAGCCTGATTTTTCTTTTGGTTGTTAAATTTGTCCTGTTATTTCTGTTTTCCCTCAATTTCACACACTGTTTGGTTTAATGCTACAGTGCTTGTTCCTTGTTCACAGACATTGTAACCCTATAACACAGTTCTGGTTCTTTCACTCTGCACATGTGAGTGTGTGTGTGTGCATCTTTCATTGGTAGCTGGTATTAGGGTTGCTGAAGAAGTTCTGGAGAAATGGGAATAGCCAGCGGAGGAAGAGGAGTTTGGTAGGGTAGAATACAACAGGAGGAATGAGGAAAGGGAGGGATGAACAATTAGTTCTGCAGATGAAAAATTAAATGTGAGATGCCAGTGTATCCTCACAGCCCAAAGTCAGTTGTACCCTGGGCTGCATCAAAAAGAAGTGTGGCCAGCAGGCTGAGGGAGGTGATTCTCCCTCTCTGCCCCTGTGAGATCCACCTGGAGCACTGCATCCAGTCCAGCTCTGAGGTTCCCCAGCACAAAAAGGACATGGACTTGTTAGAGCAGGTCCAGAGGAGGGTGATGAAAATGCTCTGAAGGTTGGAACACCTCTTCTATGAAGAGCGTCTGTGCCAGCTGTGATTGTTCAGCCTTCAGAAAGGAAGGCAGCCTTTCAGTTAAAGTGGGGCTTATAAGAAAGATGGAGACAGACTTTTTACCAGGGCCTGTCACTACAAGACAAGGGTTAATGGTTTTAAACGGAAAGGGATAAATTTAAATTGGACATAAGGAGGAGATTTCCTATGATGAGGGTGACAAGACCCCAAAACAGGTTGTCCAGAGTAGTTGTAGGTGCCCCGTCCCTAGAAATGTTCAATGCTAAATTGGTTGGGGATTTAAGCAGCCTGGTCCAGTAGAAGATAACCCTACCCATGGGTTTGGAACTAGATGATCATTAAGGTCCCTTATAACCCAAACCGTTCTGTGATTCTGTGAGGAAACTAGGGGCTGCCAGCATGACAGATAATGCAGATGACAGTAAATAGTGTAGATCTGTTGCTCAAGGGGTATCAACAAGGTGTTTGAGAACTGGGGGCTTCCTTTGTGTAAGAGCTTTTGCTAGGACTGGCTGTGTGGTGGCACGTGTGCCTCAGTGGAGACTGCTACAATGGACCTCCTGGAGAGTTCATCAGTGAACATTCAAGAGTGCCTCGAGATGAATGGAGGCAGATGAGCTCAAGTGTCACTTGGTTAACAGCAGCCCTGGATACCAAAGGCTGTGGCTGCCGCCCAGGAAGGATGAGCCTGCAGCACCCCTTGCACAACAGCACATTTGCAGATGGCAGTGACACACGGCTCTTCCTGGAGAGCATTGGTTGACAGCCATGCTAGTGCAGCTCAGCAGCTGTAACACACACAGCACACTGAAGATGATACCAGGTCATTTTTTGATAGTTCACTTTCCAGAGAGCTTTGGCAGCACCTTTGTAGAAGTTACTGTGTAGAGATTTTATTTGGTATCTGCTCTAGAAGTCGGCATTTCCATTGTTTTATTTCAAGTAGTATCAGGAACATGCTTGGCACATTAACTGTATGTGTGTTAGAAACTTTTGGCATACTTATGAATGATAAATATCCCCTTATATTTTAGTCAGGAGGCTTTGCATCCATCTTCAGTGAAGAAATGCCACAGGTAAGCTGATGTAGTGTGATATGCCTTAATTAATTTTTCTTTTCAAGAGTGATTGTATCCTTTCTCTCAGTGTTGTCCTAGAACAAAACAGCTTGCATTGTCAGTATGTTCTCCTTTCTCCATGAGGAGGGTTATGTGGATTTATATGTAAAAGGAATTTGAAGTGTAAGATGCTGTTATCCAACGTGTATTTCACTCATTTACATAAAACAGAATCTCATCATGGGAAATGATGGGCAAACTTAACTACTGGTATTGCTTTGTGTATAGGGCAGAAAATGTATGCTCTGCTTGTGTATATTCTGTGTTGTACACAAACACAAATGCATTTTTTGTATAAATAAAAAAAATGCCCGTAAATAAATGCAGAATTCCTCCTGATTTGAATGATGTCAGGATCTTATCCCATATGTTTCTTCCGATTTTTTCTGAGCATTAAGAATCCATCATACCCAAACTACAGTTTGCTGATTTTTGTTTAACTATTCCAGAGCAGAGACCAAACGAGCAAGGATGAAAGCTTCAACATGTTGCATGCTTTAATTTGTAACAAGAACTTTCTTGTTACTCTCATTCACACCCTTGAAAAGCAGAAAAATTTCTCTGTGAAAGACAGGTATAGTATGATTATGCTTATCATCTTCAAGAAAAAGAATTAGCAGGAAAAAACGTGGGTTGTAGCACACAAATGTATTTTCTACTTTTTGCAAAACAAGCTTGCAGTACTCTGGAGCATTTTTCTTTCTCCATCTGTACACACTGAGGAAGAAAAACATTGCCATTAAAACAAGTAATTAAAGAGAAATTGGAATGTTTGTACATATAAACAAAGAGGCAAAGGAGCAGGAAAGCTCAGTTCAAAACTGTAAACACTTCCTGCAGTTAGATCAACAGTTCTACAGTTTAGAAAAGTTCTGTCTCTGAAGCAGGTGTTGTTCTGCAAAATTAAATTTAGAGACACACGTTCTGTGTTTAGAAAATAATCACAAGAGCAGATGGACTTGCATTTTTTATATATTTTTGTAGAGAACAGTGGACAGTTTATGTGCCTGAGGAGGGAGAACTAGGATATGAACTGCACTAAAGAGTGTTTCATTTATTAAAGATGACTGGGAAGAGAAATTCCAGAATTGTAGTATTCTTTTTTTTTTCCCCACAGGTGCTTGTTTGCATCCTTCTTGACTATTGCATTACAAACTAAGCTAGTTTATCTCACACATATTTTGGAAGTATTGACAAGGGACTTGATGGAGCAATCAAGCAATGTACAGCCTAAGCTCCTGCTCAGACGAACTGAATCTGTGGTAGAAAAATTGCTAACAAACTGGATGTCTGTCTGCCTGTCTGGATTTCTCCGGGTACGTGTACATCTTTTCACTACATAAGATATACAGAGAATTTCTTTAATTGATTTTTTCCATAGGACCTGTTAGAGGGATCAGTTTAAAGCATTCAATTTAACATTATGAGTTTGTGCTCTTTTAGTTTATGTGACATAGCTGGCTATCATGAGGGGAATGCAGGAAAAGAGCACATCTCCAAGCAATGATCGTGTCATGTGTTTGGCCAAGGTTTGGGTAATTTTATAATTCCAGCATATCCTTTTCTTATACCAGACATTACAGCCTATGAGATGTACTGTGATCATATTAAAAGACTGACACGCTTGTTAAAATGCAGCTGTACCCATCTATGCAAGTTGTTGGAAAGCTACCAAGAAATGGAGATTTAAGGAATATCCTCCTCTGGAAAATTTAACTTCTTTCCAAACTTTTCAACCTCCAAGCAGTATTGCAGATTTCAACACATAAATTACTTCAAATGAAAACAAAATAAGCATTTAGTTTCATTTTATTGTTTGTTTATTTTAGTACCTTGATAGCACTTTGTTCTTGGTTTCAGTGCTTGGTTAGTCTTCCTGTCTCTCTTATCAATGTGATGCTATCACACTGCTGCTATCACTCTCATCAGTGCTTGCATTAATTCAAGAGCAGAATTGTTTGAGGCTCAGCAGCTCATAGTGGTTTCCTGGAACTGAGGAGAGCCCCAAGGAGCTGTCAGAGATATTTTCTCAGGACACCAGACATTTTTATAGAGCTGTGCTAGTAAGATGCCTTAGCTGGGCTGCAGGAATGGTGTCACGTGGAAATAGAGATACATCCTTCCTTTCTCAGGTGCTTTCCTGAGCACTGGGGTTTAGGCAGGAGAGCAAAGCCCCTGTTTCATTTCTTCTTTTGCTGATATACCAGGGTAACTCCCAGCTTGCTCTCAAAATATTTTTCAGAGACAAAAGGGGGAGACACAATTCAAAAGGAAACTAGTTCTTAGCTTGTTTTCTCATAAGACTGAAAATGGAAGAAGTAGCTGAAGCATGCATGTGAACATGTGCATGTCTCACCCCTCACCCACGCTTTGGTGGAGCTAGGAAGTGTCTGCCAGGTGGAGTAGGAGCAGCTTGTCTGTAGTGTGCTTGTGCACAGCAAGGGGCTGTGAGCTATCTTGCCACCCACTCCAGATGTCCCTTGCTATTTGCATGAGACTTTCACACTGAAAAGCAAAAGATGGAGGTTAAACAAATAGCTAGATAAATCTGCTTGGAGGGATTTTCTTTTCTAATTGTAAGGTAATGAGTTACTTAAAAGGAAATAACACCATTTGTTACACTTGTTTTTTTTTTTCTACTTATTCATGCTCATTTAATGATTACAAATATAAATGTTTCTTGCATTTTTTTCCTGTCCTAGGAGACAATTGGTGAACCTTTCTATTTGCTGGTGACAACCCTCAATCAGAGGATAAACAAAGGGCCTGTTGACGCAATAACTTGCAAAGCCCTGTACACTCTAAACGAAGACTGGCTGCTGTGGCAAGTGTCTGAATTCAGAACAGTGGTATGTTTGTCAGCTTGTGTTCCCTCCAGGCACGGACAGCTGTAATGTTTTCTTTGTTTCTAAGAGGCCAAAATAAGGCTCTTAAGACACTAAGGTAGTGGTTAAGTACCCAGATAGTAAAATTGTTATTGCTAACAAAGTTTCCAAACATGCTAAGAGTTTAACTAGCTGGTGTTTCACTGATATACATTTCACAAATAACACTTAGTCCTCACTTCACAGCATGCATTAATCACCAGAGAGTAGGTTTAATCAAGTCTCAGGTTATTAAAACATCCTTCGTATTTTAAAGTATACTACAAAAATATAAACATGCTTAGAATTTAAACTAAACTACACTTTACGGATGAATGAAAGAATGGAATACAGAGGTTTTATTTTTCTATTGTGTTTACTTGTGGCTGATCTTCAGGCAATGATTTGCTGTAGGTTTCCATATTATTAGCACCAAATCAGCTTCAAATTAGCAAGGTTACAGTATGGTGGATTTTACTTAGTTGCTTGGCTAAAAACAAGATATCTGGGAAGTCTAGCTAAGCTTCTGAACTTTACCATAGATTTTTTGCCTTTCTCAAAGCACCTACTTCCTGTTTTCCAGTTGCACCCAAACATTTTTGGAAGCTGGAGTTCCCTTACTGATTGTTGCTGTGACACTGAGATGAGAGGGGATAGCAGGACTATTGCACTTTGGAGGATGTAAAAATTGTGATTTTTAGAGTAGGAGGTCTGAAAAGGGTTTTCAGAATAACTAGAGCACTCTCCTGCTCCAGAATTTCCAAGTGATTTTAGGTCTGAGAACTTTAAAGTGTGTATTTCCAGTCATTTTTGCGTCTTCCTTGCTTCTTAATTCCTGGCTTCCAGTCAGAATTACCTGACATAATGAGGAGTAGGAGAAGTGCTGCCGAGTAGTGGGATTCACACCTTGGGAACAGAAATTGGCAGGCAGCAATGGCCATGGCAAGGACAGTTCAGATGCTGGTGGCTTTGGATGAGGATTCAGTCCTTTTCAGAGCCCATGTGCTAAGTTTCTGGTAGGGCTGAAGTTTCCAGGTCTACCTGTCTTCTGTTTTGAAGCAAGAACTTGGAGGTGCTAAGGTGCCATATACTGGAGTAGACTACATGACCCTGGAAAATTTGGCTGGTCAGCAGTCCATTATCTCACTGGGCCACATGGGAGACTTGGTGAAATGGCAACATTTCTGTGAATCATTTCTGGGCTGTCATTTTTGACTGAAAGCTTCAAACTGATAAAGTCAAATCTTCTTACAAAGCTGCTGTTACAGGCTGTATTTGAAGGTGCTTCAAGCTAAGTTACCAGAGTGTGCATTTGGAAAGGAAGTTTGTGACTAAAAATCTGATACATAATCCAAGATCTTTGGTTTCCTTGTGTGTGGGTTGCATTCTGGCATGTATTTGAGAGTAAATTTAAATGTATTGCTCTATGTATCCATAGGATGCAAAATGCAGTAGTGATGCAGAGCAAGAATTTTCAAGCAAGCTCAATATGCCTGTTACTAGTAGACTGCACAGAAACATCTGGTCCTGTGGAATTAATTGACTTCTCTTATTTGTAGCATACATTCAAATTGAGAGCCCTTTGGGGGGCATAGCTGACTCTGAAATTGCTGAAGAACCTTAAATACTTTTTCTAGAGCTTCTTCTATGCATGCAGTCACTGATAGGGTCTTGTGGTCAGACTGCAGTGAAAAGGAAAAAAGGTAAGTGGTCTGAAGGACTTGCTATCACTGGGGAACACTGTCTGCAGATGGATGAGGAAGTGAAAGCCCACAGCCCTTCTTGAACCTGCTTTCCTGCCTTTGTACTTAGTATTCCTGCTTTTCAGTAGGAGGTAATGGTACAGCCACAGGGTTAATGTAGATCAGTTTTCCCCATTTAGGTGCAGCATTCCTCGGGCTTAGCTGAGAAGTGCTGAATGTTCCCTTTAAAACCATCACCAACAGAGTGATGAATCCTGCAATAAAATTGCAGAGATGAAATTCAAGGACTGTAGTTCTGGCTGGACTGGGAAACAGTTTTGTTAGGTGGTTTATCTGAGATTTATGCTGGAAGCTAAAACTGTGCTGTGAAAGAGAGGTGGAGTGGTGAGGCTTTCTGGGCTGGGGAAGCAAGCCAGCTGTGCACATTTTCCCTTCAAAAAGAGCGTTTAACAGGAGGCTAAAGAGAAAGTAGTCAGTTTTCTTCTCTCACTAACACCACTTCAGATGCACTGCATTGACATGCAGGACTGTGAGCTTACAGACTGGGAACCAAGTGTTTCCTCCTTACTGTGGAACAACATTTCTGCCTAAAGGATTTCAGGTTTTGTTTTCTGAATGGAGTCAATTCTAATCTGAGTTTTCAAGTGCATTTGCACAGTTGCTCACTGCAGTTACATTCTGAATCTTGCAATATTTTGTTGGTATTTTGGTTTGCCCCTTTCTCCAGCCATAAAGTAGCAGTACATTAAAATCTACCTCTCCAGAGCAAGGCATAAAAATACAGCTAAAAAGAGGGTGATGTAGAGATGGTGAAGCAAATCTGTAGACATTTGGTGTCCAGATTTTTTTAAGCTGTGTAGGCACTTGAAGATACAGGGATACATCTGGTAGGGAGTCCAATTCTCAAATCAGTTACGGTTTAAATAAGGATGTAGGTGCTCTGCATGAGAATCTCTCCTTTCAGGACTGGGAGTTCAGCTCCAAACCAGTAAAAGCAGGATACATACAGGCTTCTAAAAATCAGGGTGAGCTCCACAGATCAGGAGAGGTTTTTTTAAAATTCAGGCCATTTGTAACCAGGAAAAAAGAGAACCTAGAAACGTGTAGAGTTTGAATTGCATTAGAGCTGTTCCCTGGCAGGGCCCCATGCCTTTTTTTAAAAAGGCCACCGACCTTGGATCACCCAATGCCCTACTGTTAACCCTCTCTGCTAGAAGGGGTGAGGCACTGAACAGAGATAGGCTGCTGAAGAAGTACTCAAGTGGAGGAACTGAAGGAAAGATGCTTCTAAAAGCATTGGTCAAGTATGGACTGAGAAGCTGTGCTCTTTAATGCTGTGCTTATATTTGAGTACTGAGAAATAAAGCTGCCTTGAAAGAGACTTGGATGTGTCATGGCTCCTTTTCTCAGGCTGAGGAAGCAAGTCTGCCTTCTCACAGGCAGACAAGCAGCTGCACCCCTCGGCAGATAATTTGCTCAATGACTGATGAAGAAGTGCACTCCACAGCTGAGTGTTAGTGTTTCCCTGAAGAGTTTGATTTTGAATAGAAAATGCCATCCTGGAATGGGAGTGTTCTCAGTGGTGTATCTCCTATGGGAAACTAGGGGACACTTCTTGTGGTGGTCCAGCATTCCTTTGAGTAGTCACTGCTTATTTTAAAAAGGTGTTTGGGCCATTGAATGCTTTGCAGAAATGTGTTTGCATTTTTAGTTGGGAAGAAATTATCTAATTCACCTGTTCAGCCAACTGCCTTTTATTAAAAGTGAAGCAAAGCCACGTAGTGAAGGATTGTTTCAAGTGTTCAACTGCTTTGTGAGTTAAAAGTAGGGTGTTAAAAAAGGGTGGGGGGACTGAAAAAGAGTGAAGCAGAGACAAGGAAATCAATTTCCTTATTAGGCATCATCATTGTGGTATTATTAGTCACACTTTGTGAGGGATAAGGAAGCTATTAAAAGCATGTGACATGTGGGGATTTTTGTCAGCAGAAAAGAACACAGCAAACCTCACTACAAAGTGAGCAGTGCAGACGTTGTCTGCAGGAGAGTCCTCTGGATTAGAGACAGATTGAGTGTCATATATTGCAGCATTAACAGCACAACCCATCCTTTGTGTAGTGCCCATCTAGCCTAAATTTAACTCCTGCACCATCTTCTTTGCCAATTGGCTAACTCTTCTATAATTGTTCTATAACCTCCTCACAGGTGACTCTTCTGGCTGCTGCAGAAGGATCATGCAATCAATCTGATTTCTCCTGTTGATTGTATTTCATGGTCTGGGAGATGGGAGTAGTTTTAGGGCAGTTTTGTCATGTGGTACATCCTGGTACTGACCCTTTACATGACGTGCCTAACTTTCACCAATCAGGAGGGGGGTGGGGGTTGTTTTTTTTCCATCTGTCTGATAAATGAAAATATGATCTGTTCAGATGCATAGCTGATGCATAGGATAATGAATAAGAGTCCTTGAATAGCCCAGATTATTGTTCTTTATTTCTAAGAAAATATTATATTATTGCATTGCTTTGTTAAACCACATCTCATTTATTATCTGCTATGGTTATTAATAGTTCTGCTAAATAACTCATTGTGTGAAATTAATTTTCAAGGAAAGTACAAATCTGAAAACCATCTGCAAACACTGTTTTCAAATGTCATTATTTCTGTGACTGCATGGGTGAAAATACATTTTTTAGGTTTGTTCCTGTCTTGTAGCTAGGTTTCAAGCTAGTTCCTGTACAAGTAGTTACAGGTGCCACCTTCTCCTTAAGTAGCCTTTAACAATTCTTGCAACCCATGTTAAAGCTTTTCCGAAGAGTACTGTGACTTTGTCTTGCTGTCATAATTTCTAATGCATGGAGTCTCATCTCTAGTTATTATTAGCTTGAACCAGGTCCTATAGTTTTTCTCCTACATCTTTCCCTAAGTTAATAGTATTTTTGTTTCCTCTGCAAAGTGAGAGCTTAGAAAAAGGCTTAGAAAAAGGATAGTATTATCTTGTGATTTTCACATGTCCTCCTATGATTTCTCATATGTTTTCTGACCTCCAGAACTGATCATAAAAGGGCTTTCATAAGTTTACAGTAACTTCTGCTTCTTTTTCTAGTTCTACACTGTGTATCTAAATGTAGTGATTGTGACTGTCAGCTTCTGATTAATGGTTTGTAAAGCCAGGGATTGTGCTGTCAGACAGGTTGAATCTGATTTATGAAAACTTCAGCTGCAAAGGGACAATTTAATAATAATTTGCCTTCCTAGCTCCCCATCAATTGCTTCATCACTTAAGATTAACTTCTGCAGGAAATCATATCAGCAAAACCATCTGGCTGTCATAGCTTAGAGACTTTTAAATATTCCTTCCCATCTGTCCACTTCTTTGAGTTACAAAACTTTCCTATTATTCTCACACTGCGGATACTTTCACTTAAGGAGTCCATACATGACTTGTATTCCACCTACATGAAGGATGACTACTCTCTTTTTCCAGTCCTATCATCCTACAGCGAGTGGAGCGGCAATGGGAGGGTTCCATGTGCTAAGGACTGTGTGAGAGTATGTGCTGAAAAGGAAAGAAGGAAGACAAATAGACAGTTCCTCTTGAAGGTCTGAAAGGAGTGGAAAATTAAGCAGGAGCAGGAACATGAATATTGCAGTGTAGGAATAATATTAGAAGGAAAAGATCATCTTAAGGAAGGAATGCTTTCTTGGGTGTAAAGCCAAATCAACATCAGTTAAAGTGCATGGAGATACTTCAGAAAGATCAGTTCAGAGACTACGAGGGGCAAAGACTGATTAAAATGAGTTCTCCAAGGACAAAATACAGGTAGTCCCTGTCCACATTTTAATCCTACAAGACCATGACCTCAGGGCAGTCAGAGTCAAGGACAGGACTGCTGTCTGTTCAGTTGGTCTGTGGCCTAAGCAAGCATAACTCCCTCGTTGCTGTGCCAATATATTTTTTACTAATTTTCTGCATGAAATCCCAACCTGAGGCATGGTGTCCAGTCTGCTTCTCCTTCTGCCATTCCCAGATATCCTTGTCTGTCTTTCCGTCTGTCCTTTCCATGGACTCATTTTCCTCACAATTAAACATCTCAGTGTACTGATTAAGTTGCTCTTCGTTACTTCAGTTACATCCTAGTCTTTCTTAAATCATGATCTTCACAGTTTTGCAACCCTGTTTTTAATACTCCTTTTGCTTCTGTAGAGAAAATAAAGTTAATTTTTGTTGCATTGGATTACTTTTTTTCACCAGCAACATGTTGTAATTTCCACTCTTGCTGGGTAATAAGCAGAAAATACTATTCTACAACTGTTAATAACTACCCATTTTTCTAAGAAGATAGAAAAGTCGACCCTGCAACGACCTGGAGAGAAGTTCTTTCCTTCACATGACAGCAGAGAAAGCAGAGGAAAAAAGTGGTTTACTTGCTTCCTGTTTTAATGCTCAGTCCTTCACAGAGTCACACCTGCAGTCCTCTCATTTCAGTCAGAAGATAAATGTTAAACCAGAACTGTTCAGCAGCCAGAATGGTTTGAGTACATTTATTTTCCTGTGCCACTTGCAGTCACACTTAAAACACTTGTTTCAATTCTGTCCCAAGACATCTCTAGCAGAACATCTGTATCTGTGTAGCTGGATAGTGATTTCACTGCACTGAGCAGGCTGTGGCACTGGAAATCTTTGATGTTATTGCTTGGCCCTAGCAATTCTGTGCTCATCCCTTATTCCCTGCCTTGTAGCAGTTAATCTGCCTGATCTGATCAGAAATATGACCTGACAAAAACAAACATTCCCTGGAGATGGTCGCACAGTGTCACTGGCACCGCCCTCCAGCCCCTACTCAGCTTAGCAGAGGAGTTGTGTCCCAGCCAAGAGTAGCTGTGAGCTGAAGGGCAGGGGTGCTGTAACCAGACATGGGTGTTTGACCTGAAATAACAACTAATAGAGCACAATGCACTGCTCTGTGCAGATCTGTACCACTTTGGATTCTATCTGCTGCAACATGCTCTCTTCAGCTTCTCTGGCAGCTCTGTCTGTGCTGCCTCCAGAGACAGGGCTGTACTCAGACAGATGCTGGCACCTCCAGGGGAGGTGTATTTTCTGTGTGATATAAGGCACTCAGCATAATCTGCTGGTGTAAATATGCATTTTAACACTGCATTCTATCCATTCAGAATCAATCGTGCATACTGTGACTACTTACTCAGCAACCTTATCAGAACTCTTGTCTCAACAGTTTTGCTGTTAAGGCATTCATTTTACATAAAAGATCTGCTTTTTCTAGAACATGCATTATAATTCTTCCTTGTCTCTTTTTTTTTCATGGTAATTCACTGAAACAAGTTTGCACAAAAGCAGAAGACAAAATATACTCTTGGAAATATATAGCTATATATATATATATTTCATTTTTTGGACAGGAAGAATCCTAAATGCTTCTTTGTGTAATTCCTTCAAATAATCTTTATTTGAAACAAGGTTAATAATAAATACGTTGAAAATCTCTTGGGTGCTGAAAATCTGTCTAAGAGTTTGTAGGTTTCCTGTGCCAGGTGTTCCCTGTAAGTCAGAATGTGTTTCTTTCCCCAGACGGTGAACATTATCTTTGAAAAAATCCCAGAAAACGAGAGTGGAGATGCCTGTCAAACTATTCAAGTTAATGTTCTGGACTGCGACACCATAGGCCAAGCCAAGGAGAAGAGCCTTCAGGCTTTCTTTAATAAGAATGGCTTTCTCTATGGTCTTCAGCTGGATGAAGTTGGTCTTGGTAAGTGAATGTCACTGTGTCGTATTTTCATGGAGTTTACTGGTCTGTTGTGGAGTTTCCTTATTAGGAGTGCCTACCTTTGGCTTTGATTCTTTTCAGAGTTCATGCAGAATGTAGCTTTTGTGAGGAATTTTGAGGCAAAAACTAGATCATTTATGTTACCAGTTAGAACTCTGGAGCTGTATGTGCTTCACTTCTGCAAGGACATCAGCATTGCATTTAACAAACAGAAATGTTATTTATTATACGTGTATAATTTCTCTATTCCTTTTCTGGGGTAAGGTAGCTGGCCTGTCCACCTTAGTACAGCCAGTTGTTACATTTTGTCAGTGATTAACATGACATATCATGATTATCAAGTATTTTAGTCCCTATCTACTATTCCTCCTACCTCCCTTCCTTCCTTCCTACAGGCCTACATTGCCCTTGATCAGATGAGCCTTCAAATAAATCTTACTTATAGTCAGATTAGGTTTATATAATTTGCCTGTGACTCACAAAGTCACCTACAATATCTACAGATGTAAATATGGCTGTTCCAGTAGATGAGTCAAACGTTTCCCAACAGGGTTTTCAAGAGCCCAAGGTCTGTAGCTACCACCACCACACCACTTCCCACATACCCTAGTGGGAAACCTACCAAACCCTATCTTGTTGGCATTTGTCTTCTCCTGGACTTGCTCCCTAAGATGTCGATACTTTCTCACCCTCTCAGACTCTGTGTTGGCAAGTGCTTATAATTTACTTTCATATTTGATGTCTTGATGTCTGTATCCTTTACAAGTGCCTGAAAACCCTTCACAAGTACTATGTCAGCCTTGTACAGCTCATCTTAGCGATCTCTTAGAAGTGGCTTGTGGAACCTTTCTTCTAGTCCCAATGTAACCTTAACAGCTGGGCACACTTGTGCAGCAGAACAGTGATAGGTGAAAGCACCTCCAAAAACTCTGCTTTGACCAACACAGAGAGAAGCACCAAAACCTGCTGAAAGGGAAACCACCCAGCTTGTCACCCCAGAAAAGGAATCACAAGTGTGGGAGTGCAAAATCACTTTCATGTGACCTAGCACGAGGATAGAGAGAAACAGCTCAGTTGGGAGTCACTGGTCCAAAACCATTTAAGTGTTGTTTTTCTTTATAAATACCTGTGCAGTGAGAATGCCATTGGGGTGTAATTCTTTTCTGTTGCTGTCATACTGCAGAACTTGTGTCTGAGGAGCTGCAAAGAGAATTGTTAGATATTGATGGTTCCTCAGAGGTGATGGAGGATGGGATAAGGAAGCTAAACACCATCGGTCACTACGAGGTAAGCACAGAAGCCAGACCAATGAGTTGAGAAGATGGTTCTCCACAGTTCTCAAATGTGATCTGCACAGCTTGAAGTCACAGCTGAGTATCATCAACAGAAGGAAAGAATTGTGTGGCAGACAATGTCCTTGCCAGTGACTCATGTTTTCTGTTACTTTTCAGAGGTTTCCTTGTTGCAGGGTTGCTTGGTTCAAACATACCATGTAAACTGTTACTTCTGTCAAGCATTTCATTTACAACAGAATCTGATTTCCAGCTGTAAACACTAGCTTGGATTTTTTTGAGTCTCTGCTGTTGAGTTTTTGCTGCACCATGAGCAACTGCATCCCACATCATATTTTGGTTATCTGAGCAGGCAATACAATACTGATACTTCTAAAAACTCATTGCACATACGAACAAAAAAGATTGATGGCTTTTCTCCCTCTTTTCTTGATATCTCCTGTGTCAGTCTCCTTGCTGTTTTCTCTCTCTGTTTCTGCTTCCATCTGCTGTTGGCACTTATACCATAAGTCTTCCCCTCTGCTTCCAGTTGCACCTGGAAAGCAGTTGTTTCAATGCTGCAATAATCTGTCCATCACTGCAACAATATACAAAACTGCAACTGGTGGCAGAGCCCTCCTGGATGTAGCACACTGAAAGCATAGCAAGCAGCGTTGCTTCTCTAAGGAGTTTTCAGTGCCACTGGTCAAAACAGAGAGTGAGTTGTTGGAGGAAAATATGCAGCAGGTGACTGGCCTCAGGTGATCTGGAAGTTCACATGTGATGCTTACAGATAGGTTTTGGAAATGGACGTTATCATGCTGAGTGCTTTTACGGATCTTTCCTCATGCCTCATTGAATTTAAAAGTCTGGCTCCTAACATGTTCATAACTTTTTTTTTATTTGGAGGTTTTCATGCCATAGGTCTGTGCTATGCAGTGCAGTATGGTGCTGAGGAGTCTGAGCCAACATGGAACATGTTCCTGTCTGCATGAACAAATACTGTGCCGTCCATAGAGAAACAAGGATTCCTAGCAGGACTTTGTATCCTGGGCAGAGGACAAGGCTGCTTAGATCTGAAGCAAGCTCATTTGGAGTCACTTTACAGATTTCTGTAGGCATTTGTTGCTCTCCTTAGCTCACAGGGGTCAGCAGTGAACCTAGATGTCCTGAGTCTCCATCCAGTGGCTTTTCCTGTGCCTGTCTTTAATCTTGTCTATAGATGAATGTGTGACCTCCTCCACTCCACTTGCAGAGATTTTGTATCAATTAGGACATTGCAGTGTTGCAGTTTGAGCCCGTGCAGCAAAGGTCAGTGTAGATTTGAAGTAGATTAGGTGTTTGAACTTCTGCCTATTGTGGCAGTACCTGCCCTCTTTACCACAGGCAGCTATTGCAGTGCTACCTGCTTTTTCCAGCCTCCTTTGCACCTCTGGAGCTCATGGCATGCTGTGGCTTGGGGGTATCAGACCTCATGGCAGATAGGTCTGCCCCATCTGTCATCCCTGAGTATCTTTGTCCCAGCCCTTGCTCTGTCTGAGGTTTCTGCAGGCAAGGGTTTCTTGCAGATGCAAGTTAGGTAGGAGGCTCAGTTGCTTTTGCAAAGCTGTAACTACACTAATTATAGCTTAGCAGCTGCCTTATGGAAATTGTACTGCATGTCTCTTTGGTATTTTATTTTAGTTCACATTTTCTGGCACTGACAAAATAATGTACATTTTAGGCAAAAGCTCAATGGCATTTCAGACAGTGGCTTAGTGGCAAGTATTAGCCATTAGCATATCTAGTTTATTTTCTCGTATGCATGTTGATGCAGAAAAGAATGTAAAAGTGTCTAGATAGCAAGAAAAGGGAACATTACATACACTCTATGAGGGTAGCAACACTGCCTGAGAAATTCCAACTTACATTTCAACAATGCCTTAAGTTTTGTCGCAAGCTTGAATTTTTCTTTTTGTTTGCCAGCCTTAAATGCTAGAAAGTTAACCAGATGTTTGAAATTGGGAATTACCATCAAATCTTTTGAAGACACTGGAGCATGAGGGTTGTCCTGTGAAGGTTCCAGAGTCACCAGTCAATCTTGAAAAAGTAGACTTAGTTGCTATATTGCCTTTTAAAATATGCAAGAACAGTGCTTTTGCATTTCTTGTAGTGTTTGTGAAGAGAAAAACCCCACTGTACTGTTAGATTCTGTTATGCCTCTGGCCTGTGTGCTAATTTTGCTACAATATTTTGTCTCCTAGGAGGTTTATCAGTATGTTTATTTATGAGGTCTGTACTATCACTTCCATGAGAATAACCACAAGCCATCACAAGAAAGTTGCTAATTATCTTAACATCCTATTCATTCCCCACACAAGAAGAGAGCTAGACAGTCACTTTCAGATCTGCTGTCCAGTCACAGATCTCCAGTTTCTCAACTGATATGAGTATCACATGTTCCAGGAGCAGGCAGAACCCCACTGAGCAAACTGAATGTGATCCTGGGAGCTCACTGGCAAGGACTGGATTACAGTGAGGACAGGAGGCCTGGGGAGCAAGAGGCATAGAGCCACACTACCATGTCTTCCGTTTTGCAAAGTAGCTGTATTCCATGTTGTCTGGATTGGAGGAGATCTCTCTTCTCCCTGTTTGTCCCTCTTAGTAATGCACCTGACAAAGCAAAGATATTTTGAGGTGTCCACGGGAGCAGCCAACACAAAAAGTGATTTAGACAGCAAGATGCATAAAGAAGGGAGTTTTAATTTCTTTTTTTTAAAATTGGATCACACTGAAAGTAACAGCAAGTATGGCTGCTGCAGTAATGATAAAGACGAGAAAGGATGTCTACTTGCTGCTAAAAGCATAATTTGTCCCAGAAATAAAACCTAGAGTGCAGGCTTTGATCATGGCTGCTCTGCAGCAATGCCTCTGATTCTGGAGGGAGGCACGATTCTCCCTCTGAGCTCTGCCCATATCCCTCAGGACAGAAGTCAGCACTGAGCTGTCCTCCTACTTGTTGGGGAGGAGGGAATGGAGGCAGCATGTTACCCACATTGCTCCAGGAGGGGCTAAGCTGCTGGGTAGCACTGGTCCTCTTTATCTATCTTCAGGGCCAAGTAGGAGGACTGTCTGGGTGTTTATATCCCCTCACAAGCTACCCTTAGCACATATTCCTGTTTGTAGTGTGGTTTTCAAGTGTTCTGTGCTGTCTAAAATAGCCCTGAAAGTCTGTATGATAAATGGAATCTCTGCAAAAAAATCATGAAATAGATTGCATTTACTTTCCACGAGCAAATGTAAGTGCAGATTTTTTTGGCACTAGACACAGCTTTTGATAGAGTATCTTAATGTTTAAACTGGTTTCTCACACCAGGCTGGCTGCCAAGGTTTAAAAAACACTTAAATTATTTTGGCAGAGATCCCTTCCCAGAACTGGCCGGTTGTTTTTGTAATTATAGAGGCAAGTACACTAGCATTTGGCAAGACTCAACATTTGATAGCAGAACAGTGGTGTAGCTCTCAGTGGGAGCCATTTTTTAGTTACTCTCTGACAATAAAAGCATGGCTTGCCAGTTTGTTTTAAAGATAATGTGTAACATCCTGGCAACACTATAAATTCGGGGAAGGAGGAGGTAGATCTTTTCCTAGAAATCCTAAGATGATAAGATCTTGATCTTATGGTGTATAAATATTTTGCTCAGATTGAAAACAGTTCTTGGGAGCACTAGGCTAAACCCTCCAAATGGCCCCTGCACAGGACATGGGTAGAACAGAATTCATCTTTGTGGTGCACCTCTCTGCCTCACCTTCCCATAAGATCTTATTGCACTGGACACAGAATGTTTAACCTGAGCAATCTGTAGAAAAATGGATGCAAGAAACAGCACTGAGCAGTACATGAAAATGTCCATATGTAGGATGAACCAGAAAAATCAAAGGAAGGGAAAAGTCTTCAAGGCTGGTGCATTGGAAAAGGAGCCTTCCCACCTGGCTGGGTAATGCTGACAAAGTTCAGCTGTGCCTGAAAGCCCAGCCCTGGCTGCCTGCTGAAGGCCCTGCACACTGTGGTGAGAAAAAGGTGGGCTGGGCTGTCTTGCACTGCCATGGGCTGAGGGACAGAGGAAATGAAACTGAGGCTTGTGTGGATTTTGTTTCAGGATATGTTTGTGTTTCAGGATATGTTTGTTTTTTCTTTCAGATTTCAAATGGAGCAACCATAAAAGTCTTCAAAAAGAAGGCAAATACCCGATCAGGTAACAAAGGGACTGCGACCTATTTAACCTTCTGTGCAGAGTGGTTGGTAATGCAGAGAACTGAGCTGTGACAGATTGCATCTTGGTCAATAGGAGGTCAGAGAAATTAGTACTTTGATATAGTTGAGCCAAATGAAGAGCCCTGGCTCTGCGTCTCTGGCAGGCACAGTGGGCCTAAAAGGAGGAAAGAAGGCAAAGGAAAGAAGGACAGAAGGGCTTACAGTCCTCAGCAAATGATTGCTTAGAGATACAGGCTTACAGGCAGGGAAGCCAAGGTGACACGAAGTGAGGGAACATGCCTCTCTCTCCCTGTTGCCCAGAACTGTGCATCACAGACATAGTGCTGCACCGTCCAGAGACATGAATGATAAAAACCCACTGTTTGGTAATTTTGCATATTCTCTTGATTGTGTTTCTGAAAGCTTTGACTTGGCTGTCTCAACAGCATGTCAGGAGATAAAGGATGCTTACAGGGGGCCAGTTCATTTCACCTAGCCCTGTGATGCAGGTTGCTCCCACCCTGCTGGTTGATGAGGGGAGACCTTTCTGTAGCCTCTGTGAAGAAACACCCCTGACATGTGTTTCCTTATCATCAAAGCTAGGAGAAACATGTGCATCTCGCTGGGGTGGCCTCTCCTCATCAAAACTGAGGTTGTCTGTTCCCAGCCGCTGTGTTGAAACCTGACCTCAGCCCACCTGCACTCAGCACTCTTAGAGACTCAAACCACTGCAGTCATCTCATCTTGTCCTCCTTTCAGAGGAGCAGTGATTGCTGCCAGCTTACCCCAGCAGCAGATAGGATCCCTGTAGATAAGACAGTAGCTTAGTGGTCCGAGCTACAGGCCAGCACTGGGGAGGTGCACAGGGCGTGTGCATTTCTTAGAGGCTTCCCCCACACAGCAGGCAGGAAAGGATGACACTGACCCTGCTTGCTTGGCATCCTGGATGCACCCTGCTGCAGGGCCCAGAGCCCAGCAGAACTCACAGGCTTGCAGCTGGGTGTTTCATTAATGGCTCTTTGCTCTCTGCTTTTGTTGTTTAGATGTGGACTACTCAGATGAGCACTGTCATTTGGTGAGTTGAATCCTTACACTGCTAAGTGGGAGATTTAATATTGAGCTGTATTTGGATCTGTGTAATCTCTCTAATCTCTTCATGACAGATTTTACCAGACTCAGAGGCCAACAAAGATGTGAAGGGAGCAGGTCACAAAGGAAAGCAAAAATTCAAAGTGAAAGAAATGTATCTCACAAAACTTCTGTCAACCAAGGTAAACTGTAAAGGCTTTCTTTTGGCGGGGGGCTGATGTTGGCTTGGCTAGTTTGGCATAACAAAAACACAAACCAGAAATTCTGCAGACTTCCTGTGTGTAAATCAAACATTAAATGAAAAGGTAGCATATAAAAATCACTGTGCTAACTATGGGGTGTGACCATTGGCAAAGACAGACACATTTCAGGTTTTCTAATACTAGAGTTCTAAAATTGTCTGATTACACATAGTATCTCCTCAGTAAGGATAACCTTTCCCCAAGATTGAAGAAAAAAGGTTGTTATTTAGCTTAGGGAAAATGGGTTTTACCACAGAGTTCTATAGAGTGAGAATGAACCCCTCTGGAATGACAGCTTTCAGACAACAATCTCCTCACTCCACTCTAGAGTTAGCCCAGCTTAGAGACAACTTCTGAAGCCTGAGTTTCACAAGATACTTTCCACTAAACTAGGGTTTCAGATTAGGCATTATAAATAACTAGATTAATTTTTAAAGTAAGGTCCTTAGCATTTATAATACAACTACCTAATTTATACAATTGCTTAGGAATAAGCCCTGCTCACTCTCTCTGGTAATGTCATCTTCTTTCTGACTTACTCAAAATCATTGGAAAACTCTTTGCAACAGCATATTGCATGAAATATTAATGGGTGCACAACACTGAGAGCTGTGCAAGCGGCCTGAAGGGATGATGATTATAGCCTTCTTGCATTTAAAAATCTATCAATCATTATTGAATTAGGTTGTTGATAGCATCTGATTTAATCTGGGACAGTCCCCAAAAGTGAGAGTGAAGACTGGTCATTTCTCATTACCTGTGAAAACTAACATGAGCCCTCAGGAAATGCTGGAGTAAACCAGTAATGTCTTACGATAGAAGACTGAGGTACAGAAGAAAAGATCAGGCTTTCTAGAAACAGTTCTTTTAAAAGGCTTTAAATTATTCATGTCCTTCTCTAAAGTAGGGCACTGCCCTGAACAACAGTGCTGTGATACCTTTGCTGTGAAATTCCTCTCATGATGGGCTGTGCACTAAAGGAAATTTGATCTCATCATCTCTGTCTCTCTGCCCCCTCTTTCCCATACGTGCACACTGACACAATTGCAGAGTTTACCACATGAAATGAACTGGCCAGTATTCATCAAAGCCCTGGGACAGGCTTAAATCCTTCTTGCTGAGAGAAGATTCCGCTGAACTGATCTTCAGAACAGATGTGAAGAAGAAAGGCACAAAACAGTGTTTTGCTTTGTTTGCCTCTACTTATGAATACTCTGTGATTATGTCAATGAGTCCAGCAGCAACCAAACCCTTCCTTTAGTGAGCCAAATGTCTTTACTTTACTTTTCTGGTATCAGAAATACCCAGTTTTCTGTTCTTCTCTCTAATTTTAGTGTCTTATAGCACCCAAAGCTGTTATCCTAGAATTAGATCAAGTGCCAGAGCCACGTGACTGTGAAGTGTTTGAGCATGTGTCACAGATGGCATCTGGAAGACCAAAGCCCTAGGAAACTGGCTAAACTGCTTTTTCTCACCTCCCTCTAAATTCCAGTCACAAATTCAAGATGATTTTAGCAAAAGTGGCAACAGTACCTCAAGAGTTGGTGTTGTCTTTATTAGCCAAGTGGTTCTTCCCACCTGTGAATTATCACAGAGTTCACTATGATTCTCCTGTAAGCAGAGCAACAGGATATGTGACATATGGAAGGAGCGTGTCGTGGTCTATTGTAGTTTCATTTTTGTTACTGTCTTGTTTGCCAATAACCTATGGCCTTCATGTTTGCCACAGGCATATTGTAATTTCTGTGTGTGGTTGTCTTGGAGCACACACACCTCTCTGAGGTAAAATATCCTATTCTTCTGTAATAATAACAAAATGCTAATTTTGGTACTTTTCAGGTGGCAATTCATTCAGTTGTTGAAAAGCTCTTCAGGAGCATTTGGAGTTTACCCAACAATAAAGCACCTGTTGCCATCAAGTACTTTTTTGACTTTCTGGATGCCCAGGCTGAGAGCAAAAAAATTACTGATCCTGATGTGGTCCACATATGGAAAACCAACAGGTATGGAATATATGCAGGGGGTGTGTGCTCTCTGAAAATGTAGTTGCAAAATGGAATGTGTCACGCGTGATCAGAAGAATAAGATTTTGGCATGTCTGGGAATAAGATGTAGTTTGGCTTTGTGGATAACAGTAACTCTAGTGTATTGACTTAATACAACACAAAGCACCAGAGCTTCCAGGTCCGTGCAGTCTGCACACCGACTTCACACTCTGAAAGGAGTAGCTGCAGATAGATTGAGAGCATTATTTGAAGCTGGGTGCCTGACAGATGTGTTTGCTCCATAGCCTTTGTTCCCTGACCCCTTTTTTAGTGCGAAGAAGCAGCCAGGAATGTGCTTTGTTCCACGAGTGCAGTTGCAATTAAGGACCATTTTAAAGCAGTTGTGCTGCTTGAGTGGTTGATTTTAAAGATGCTTCTTCTTTCTCCTGACTAGTCTTCCTCTTCGCTTCTGGGTGAACATACTGAAGAATCCCCAGTTTGTCTTTGATATTAAGAAGACTTCACACATAGATGGCTGTTTGTCTGTAATCGCACAGGCTTTCATGGATGCCTTTTCTCTTGCAGAACAGACACTGGGGAAGGTAATGCCGCCCTCCAGTCTTCTACTACTTTCTCAATCTATGTCTTTTTCAAGTGTGTAATGATTAAGATGATGAAATCCTGGATCTTCTGATACTGGGGGCAGAATTGTCAGGGGTCTAATTAAGCTAGGCTTCCATTCCTCGTTGCTCTGTCTCCTGAGACTGAAGAATTCGCCAATAGACAGATAAAGCTATGAGAATGCCTTATTTATAGCTAGCTGCTGCTTGTTTTCTCTGCAGTTCAGTTCTGCACTGTGTGTATACACAATACATGGCAGAAGGTAGAAGTTTTAAGGGCTTAATGAAGTTTTAAACAAAGGTCTTAGAAGTACTAACATTATTTGGTAAGTAGTCCAAATTTTGTCTGCCACACACCAGTGTGCAGAAAACTCACACAATAAGCTAGTGGAAGCTGTAAGAATACTGAAAGTTTGAAACAGCTTCTTTCACATATATTAGCTGCTCCCTTTTCATATGCAAAATTATTTGCTGGAGCAACAAGTTTAGGAATCTTACATTCAAAAGCTCTTTAGTATGGTGTCCAGAACTCTGGGGATCAGAAATACTTGATTTTTTCATAGGGTATTTTCCTTTTGTTTGGACCAGAGCAGAAAGCTTTTGTTCAGGCACATACTACCAAGAAAAACAAAAACCTAGAGACTTTTTAGCCTAAAAGAATTTATATAAAATGGACTAATATTCTATGTATCTAATCCAACTGCTCACCTGTTAAAGATAAATAGCAAATAATACGCTTATTTATCTTACTTTAGAAGTGAAGTATCACAGATTAAAGCTAATCACATCACTTCCTTGATGGAAAAACTGCAGATGAGCAGCTGTTAGGTTGTTGGGTTTCTGTGCTTAAAATCCACTGTGCAGTATTGTTGAAACAAGAAGCTTATTAGCTATTTGAAAAGGGGTATTGAAAACTGATAAAGGTTTGCATTGCAGTAAACATCTTGTGACCTTTTAGTATTAAAACATATTTACTTTCATGATTTTTATGCTTTTATCTTGAAACATCTTTTAGTCATTTAGAAAACAAACATTTAAATTACTTCATCACACATTGGAAACAGTGGTGACAAGATATCACATGGTTGTGTCATTTCTTGCCCAGAGCTTAAACAGGAAACTACCAACCCCCACTTTTGCATTCTGAAAATCAATTTTCCAGGTGGGGCTGTGGCTCCTATCCCATCAGCACTTATTTCCTCGAATGGGCCTAAAGCTCCCAGGTAGATCAGTGCTGACCTGGATTGTTGAAGTCCTGGGGTGAAAAAAATTCCTTTGGCCGTTCATGTCTGGCATTCAGCTCTCTGTGCTCTCAAACCCTTGAGGGAAAGGAGTAGAAGGGACCAAAGAGACTTAGGGGAACCTCTGCCAGGACAGCATCTAATAAGACTTCCTGGTGTGTCACTGCTGGGGAACTTCCCTTTCAGCAGTACTGCTGAATCCTGTATGTAAATAGGGTGTCAGCCTCTTTGGTTCAGCTTTCAGGTCTAGGGAGTGAGAAAGAAAAATATATCTAGGGACAACAGGTAATCACTCCTGATGTCAATAGAAATAATTACATGGAAACTGTCATGGAACACAGTACACTATTAGTGAGGTCCTGCCCCTGGTTTACATCTTTGTTTCATAACCTTGGTTCCTTGCGTATAACCACAGCAAAGAAAAATGAGTCACACAGACACAATTAGATTCAATTAACTGTGTGGAGGTGGAACCTTAGGAAATCTGTGCTGTGAAAAGTTACAAGGCTTCATTTTTTTTTCATTTAAGGAAGCACCAACAAATAAACTTCTCTATGCTAAGGACATTCCACTCTACAAGAAGGAGGTGAAAGCATACTACAAAGCCATCAGGGATCTGCCTCCATTGACCACTGCAGAGGTTGAGGAATTTCTAGCTCAGGAATCTAAGGTGGGGTTGAGAAGCATTAATTTCATTTGCTTTCATGTTAAGTTTTTTTGTTTGTTTTGGTTTGTTTTTTAAGAAGAAGTATCTGACCAGAACTGTTTTCTGTTTTAGAAACATGAAAATGAATTTAATGAGAAAGTGGCCTTGTTTGAAATCTACAAATACATAGTGAAATACTACGATGAGGTAAGCACGTTTGCAATTTCTTCTTAATCCTTAATGTGGGGCTTGACAAGGGCTGGGCTGCTGTGGACCTGCTGGGTGCCATTCCAGAGGCAGCTCCTCCTTAAGGCAGCCCAGGCTGCTCCTTCTGCTGACCTGTGAGGGGTTGGAGCAGCACAGCCCCCAGGGCAGCTGGAGCCCCTCCTCTGAGGGGGCACAGCCCAAAGGTTTGTCAGTGCACCTTTACTGTCACTGCTGTGTTGCAGTGACAATAGCAATAACATTATCCCTGGAGCTTTGAGGAAGTGCCTTTATAGGCGAGGCTTCTTGTTTGACTGTTTTTGCAGAGTCTCTGCGAATGCCTGTCACAACTCGTGCACATACTCCATTTCCCTGGAGGTTAAGAAATCAGATTCCACTGTAGCACCAGGGTTCTCTATTTAACAGTCAGTGCAAACATCTCAGTGGAGCACACAGCCTTACAGCAAGAGGTGTCTGCTCCTTTCCTGTCATAGCCCTCTTAATGCTCTGCTCTAATAGTCCTTCTCTTAAAAAGAAGCAGCTATAGTTTCCAGTCCCTGCTATTACTAACAAAAGAAATCTTTTCTCAGCTCAAAGTGCTTAGTCACAGACTACGTCTAAGCTGCTTTCTAAGAAAATCCCTGTCCTCCACTTTGCATGATAGGATTCTCCACTCCATTTTGCACCGAAACCTTAACAGAGGCTGTGTGTGCCTGTGCAGGGACTCAGATAAGAGCCAGCTGGGGTGTGTTGCCTGAAGGCCTCCTTCTGCTTCCAGCAGGTTGTCTGGGTTTCCCAGCAACCAGGCCTTTCTCTCTCTCATCAGCAGTACAGCACCAGCACTTGCCGTAGTCATCCAGCTCTCAGTCACCTGTTAGCTGGCTTACCACTTCAGATCCATCATCTCAACATCTAACATCTCAAATTATCTGGATTCAGCATCAAATGTTTGCCTTTATAACGATGATACTCAAAATCACCTTTTACTGAGCTTTATTAAGCTCAATAAAATTATTGATACAGGAGAATTCAGTGTACTTTCTAGTCTTGGTGCCCAATTTTGCATTTCTGAAGCTGGTTAACTTAGCCCATCCTTGAAAGAAAATCTTCCCTCTCTTCTTCCCCATCCAGTTTTTGACTGAGAGCAGATAAACCTCTTTCATAGTTCACTGAGACCTGTCCCTGTGTAGCATTGCCAGCAGAAATTTCAGACAGCAGTAATGCTCCATTCTGTCACCTGGGCCAGAGCCAAGTGGGTGAGTTAGAGGAAAAGAGGCAGTTTTTGCCCTCAGCTTACAGGACAGAGGAAGAAAAATAAAATATCACTTGCAAATCTTCTCTAGCGTAAAAACTGGAGCACTGGCCTTGCCTCACACTCTGAGAGATGAGCACGTGCTGAATTTGTTTTGGGTTTTTTTGCTTGGCTCAGTCATTTTTTTGTGGAAGTGTTGCAAATCCTGTGATCAGAATGACTTGAAAGGAAAACCACCCAAATAAAGTGTTAAAGTTGGAAAAGACTGTTTACAGACAGGCAAGCGTTCAATGGATTTTTCTGTCAGTAGTTGTTAGAATACAGAAAAGCAGGCTTTAAAAAATAGCAAGTAAAATAAGCATTAAAAATATTATTCTCTCTTCTGCTAATTGTTAACAGATTGTCACCAAACTCGAGCGAGAACGGGGGTTTGAAGAAGTCCAGAAACAGCTCCAGCAAGTAAAAGCCTTATTTGATGAAAAGAAAAAATGCAAATGGCATTGAGCAGAGCACTGACTCACAGCATCACTGTGGGGGATTTGATATTAGCGCTACTGCTCCCAAAACTGTTTTGACTGACTATGTGTACAGGGTTTGAAACATTGGACACTCTTCTCCACTCTGACCATTACAAGTAATCTACAATTGGGAATGAAATTTGGGCAGGGTTACGTATTCACACAGGGGCATGTGAAAGTGACTTAATGTTGGCAGGGTCAGCATTTTTAGGTACTTGAACACACATAACCCTTTGGTTCAAATCAAAAAGACTGTCTAGTAAGCTTTTTGCTTACTTTAAAATAAGGTCATAGGAGATGTGCAAAATACACTGTAAGTTCAGAGTTGCCCATGTGAACTTGCAAGTTGCTTACCTCTTTTTTTAAGAGAAAGAGCTGATGTTTCACCACATCCTTTCAGCAGCTTGGCAAACTGCGAGGGTGAGCTCCAGCTTCAGAATACGGGTCAGCTGCAGTTTCCTTCCTTCCAGTCAAATGTTTGCTAGTTCCTGTTCAGAAAATAAAAAAAAAAACACCCCAACAAAAAAAAAAACCCACCCCACACCCAAACACATAAAAAAATCTAACAACAACCTGGCACCAAAATGGCACTTAGGATATGGGTGTCTAGCAGAAACAGTGGCTCTGAGGTTGGAAGGCAAAATGCCACATGGCAGGATTTACCTTTATTAGGTTAGAAAGTCCAGAGTGAAGTGAACCACTGAGGGGAAGAGGTGAGGGGAGGCTTTTGAAGAAGGGCGTTCAGCCGCCATCAGTCTGTGTTTACATTTTTGACCTTTCCATCCTTAAATAAGCTGTGAAGCACTTGTGAGCAGCTTCACAGCTGAAACTGCACTGCATCAGGACACTGCTGTGATTTGATGAAGCAGCTGAGGATGGCTGCACTTTGGTGCACAAACCTGTGCTCAGGTGCACGATCAGCCCATGCACCAACGCTGACAGTCCTGGCCAGCCTTGCTGTCTGTGTACAGGGGCCTCACAGACCTAAAGCCAGCATGTGGAGGGGTCAGGTCAAAAGTTGGTTTAATAATATTTAAGAACAGGAAGACTGGTGTAATCTCTGACTGTGTTTGAGACACTGATAAAAACATGCTGGGGTTGGGGTGGGGAGGGGTAACTGCCTTAGTCTGGCTGGGGCTTTGTGAAGCTTGGCCATTTTGGGAGTAAGGTGCCCATTACATTTGTATTGGTGGCTAAAGTGGGCCCAGCTAGAAGACGAGGTCATGGTTGTGCTGCTGGGATGAGGCTGATGCACTGGCTACTGAGCAAAGCCACAGAGGAGCAGCTGTGGCTCCGGCTCTGCTATGGCACCAGCACAACCCTGTGCTTTACTACAGAGCTGAAATGGTTTGTCACCACGGACTCTGCTTTGGTCACATCTGCAGCTGTCACGGGCCCTTTGATTTGAGGAAAGGCATTCATGACAAGGAGATACATTTCCATACATTTCTGGAGGGATCCATCATTGCAGGTGAGTGGTGTAGCACAGTAGCCCACAGGAGAGCTGTCACCTTCCTTGGCAGTGGGAAAAGTGCCATGGGCTGCAAATGGCACAGAGGGCCCAGGTTTGGTGCAGAAAGGCAGGGCTGGGGCTGTGAGCAGCCAGAGCAGCAGAGGGTCACACAGGGCTGCGGGTGAGGAGCCCCAGAGCTCAGGCATCGGTGCTAATGCTGCCTGCTCTGGTCACAAAGGCAGCTGGCCCCAGGCACAGTCCCATGGCCAGCCAGTGCCAGCACACACCAACCACCTGCGGCAGAAGCAAGGTGGGCTGTTAATGAGGAGGAAAGCAAACAAAACCACGGTCCTGCTACTCTGCCCCCTGCCTACCATGTGATTGCACAAGTTGTTCCTCTTGCATACCAGAGAGGGCAACCACCAACCAACCCATACTGTGATGGCTTTGTTGGGTTTTTTAAATTCAAGTCTTACACTTGCTATTAAGTTTACACTTTATACTTGATGGAATGTATGGCTTTGTTCAGGACACTGCACTACAGTGTTGCAGTACTTTCAGCAGTTCTCTGCCTGGCACAATGTATTTTGATAAGTTCAATTTTAATTGGAAAAAACCCCACCCACCTCTAGCCTATCTTGCCCTCTTGTCCTAAAGGAGTGGACCATGGTTTGACTAGCACTTAAGCTTGGAATACCTGCATGTAAGGGCTTGATTTTTATCATTCTTAATCTAAACTTTTAAAGCAGCATCAAATAAATAGAAAAAGCACAGTAACTGATATTGAAGGAGAGGCATGAAGCAGATTACACTTTCCAGTTCTCTTCTACTTCAGATGTTTGCTGTCAGTGCATTCAAATGAACTGTGATAGTTTTGTTCAACAGTAACCTTCTGTACAGGCAGAAAAAACAACTCCAACATTTCTGCTTGAAAAGCTGTAAAATATAATCTGTTTGCGTGGGTCTGATCCTGTGAACTTCACTATATGTGTTTATATTGATAAGGAAATGAAAATCTGTCCTATTCTGTATTTGTACTACTGCTTGTTTGCTACAATAGCTTTAATGATTTCTAGAGATTAAGTATGTGTTGAAGCAGGCCCTGTAGCTTTACCTACAGCCTGGAATAGGATTATTGCCTTTTATTCAAGCCTCCTTAACAGCGTCACTCTATTAGTAAACCATTTTTAAGTCATACTGGGACTTTGTAACCCATCAAGTGGATCTCACGAAGTGATGTGAAGTATAATTAAGTGATTGTGGCTCTTCTGGTAGGTTTGGGTCAGCACACAAAACATTGGCACACCTTCCGTATCTGCAATTTGCCATTACTGTTACACAGAGAGAAAGAACCACCTCTGACTATTATGGGTATTATGGCAACACAACAGTTGTAATCGCATCCTCAGAAATGAAAAGCAAACTTTTCTTCAACTTACCTTCCCATGTTTACAGGCAAACTGCTATGGCAAACAGCGTGTTTCTAACACTAGCTTACAGAGCATTATTTTGCAGTCATCTAGTTTGAAGTCAAATCTTACTAATGTGTAAAGTAATTCCTGTTGTACAGAAGTTAATCTGTTGTTTAAAATGAATGGTTTAAAAAAGTGCAAATGACAAATACATGTTGGTGTTTGTATGGGTTTATCTAGAATAAAAACATTTGGAGGTTAGTTTGATTGTGTACTTTAAAATAGCTACAAGAACGCAAACACAGCTGGTAACAATTCAAGGTCATGCAAGGAATGGAGTATAAGACCTGGAGGGGCATCAGGTGAGAAACAGTGCTGCAGCTCCAGTCCTGCGAGGCTCCAGGACAGAGCCATGCGGGTCAGCACAGCACACTTCCAGCACACTGAAATAGAGAAGAGGAACAGGAAGGTGCAATACAACATCTGATGGTGCTGGGGAGGGGAGGTACTGGCCTAAACACCAGCAGCTGTTGAGCTGTGACCTTCTGCAGAGTCTGAATGGAGGGGGATTCCCTGGGCTGGAGAACTCCCAGCTGTCTTCCCCCCTGTGGGAAGCAGCAACAGGCCAAGGACAGGCTGATTGTGCAGTGCCTGCCACAACTCCACACAGCCTTCAGGGTTTGCACTTCAGCTGCACCGCTTAAAGGTCTGAGGGTGATACTTTTAAAAAGCTAGAAATCTTTAAAAGGAGGATAACCCAATAATCCTTCTTTCAGGAAAAGGTGCTTAAGGGACAGGAAATAAGCTTTCACACAAACAGCCTGAGACTAACTGGGAAAGGCAGCCGATAGACCTGGTATTGACCATCATTCATCCTCCTGTTATTACTCTTTTTCTGCCCTCCAAGTCTTACCTGGTTTGTATAAACCTCCCCTGTCCCTTGACATCAGAGAGCACCTTGCTGACACAGCCCCAGCTGGGGACAGACCAAGCTGCTGACAGCTGCTCTTCACAACTATGCCCTGCTGGTAGGCGCTGGTGACCATCCTATTTGCCAAAGATGGCTCAAGCATAGAGTTACTTTGTACAAGTTCATACTGCAGGAGGCAGCAGAAATAGCTTCTGTTACTTCTAATAGCTACACTTTTTTCCACAGAGAAGTTTAACAAACTCCACAAGAATGCCCAGCCCTGGTTTAGGAATCGTATTCCCCAATTTAGTTCTCCCACTGACACACTGGAAAACACGCTCTGCTCTCCCACTGCCTCGCCTCCCCTCCCTGGAGCAGGATGGAGAGGAGAATTGGAGGCAGAAAAGGTAAAGATCATGGTTTGAGATAAGAACCACTTACTGGAAACAGCAATGAGAGAAGAAAATGATCAGTAACAGCAACAATACTAATGACAGAGGGTAGAAGGGAAGCGGATTCACACGTGGTTGCTCACTAAATGGAGCCTGGCATACTACATACCCAGAGGGATCCCCTTCCCCTGATCCCGGAAAATGAAGTGGTGTAGAACAACCCCAGCTCCCAGCCATGACCCGCCCTGGCTACTGCAAAAATTAACCCTGTCCTGGCTGGAACCAAGACAAATCCTTATACTTACACACTATGGAAAATGAAAATGCAGCCTCTGGAGAGAAGAGTTGAGTCAATGGCAGTGTCATTCTTTCCCTATTCCTACTGTCTAACAGCAACACTCAATAACCTACTACAAAAGATTGCACAGTGCATTCTTACTGTCTCATATTTCTGTTGCAGTATTTTGAAAACAACAACAGCAACAAACCAAATACAAACAAACAAAACCCAGTTAAAAATTCCTACAGTTCCAGAAAGTCATCGTTATTGGATTACTGGGAGAAAAAATTAGATAAATAATTGATCCTTCCCCAACTTCTTTTACTGGACTGACAACGGATTGAAAAAAAAATTAAATATTCAACCCAGAATAAATATTTTTGTTGTAGCTGGAGTAGAAACAAATACAGACCTACATTTACATAATGTGAAGGCAGTTCGTTATACCAATCTCTGCTATATTTTATATTAAAAAAAAATTATTGCCTATTCCCATCATAGAAATACAAGAGGCACATTGTCAGTGGTAGCAAATAGAAGTTTTCAGAGCTTTTAAAATTTCGTTTTAGCCTTTTTATTTGCATCAAAATACCAACCTAGGTGTGGATTACAGCATTGTTAGTGATCAAAACTGCAACCCAGAGTAGCATACATTAACTTTCACATTGAATGAGGAAGAGGATATTATCAAGTAAGTGTTAAAGGATTTATAAAAATTGTTTTTATTTTTATATTAAATGTCAGTTTTATTTTAAGCAACCCAAACCTTGAAAAACAATTTTCAGTTTCTTGTGCTAAGATTATTTAATGTTTTGACTTTATAGAAAAATACTGAAAAACAAACCTTATTGAGAAGGAGTCTGGGCAATGGTTCACAGAATGGTTTGTGTTGGAAGGGACCAAAGATCACCTGGTTGCAATCCCCCTGCTATGGGCAGGCACATCTTCCACTAGTACAGGTTGCTCAAAGCCCCATCCAACCCGGCCTTGAACACTTCCAGGAATGGGGCATCCGCAACTTCTCTGTACAACCTGTTCCAGAGCCTCACCACCCCCACAGTAAAGGATTTCTCCCTAGTATCTAAACCTGCCCTTTTTCAGTTTAAAACCATTGCCCCGGGTCCTGACACTTTCTGGACATAGAAAAAGCCCCTTTCCTTTTTGTAGCCCTTTATAGGTACTAGAAGAATGTTCCCCTGAAACCCCCTTGTCCTGCTGGCTGTGCAGCTTTTGATGCAGCCCAGGATGTGGTAGGCCTTCAGGACTGTGAATGCACACGGCTGGCTCTGACCAGCCCTTTATCCATAACTGCCCCATCCTTTTCCACATGGCTGCTCTCAGTGGCTTCTTTTCCCAGTCTATTCTCACATTTGGGATTTTCCCTACCAAATGCAGCACCTTGCCCTTGGACTTGCTGAACAACATCATGTCCTCAGGGGCCCACTTCAAGATGACATCCCTTCCTTCTGTTGTGTCAACTGCAGAGCTCAGCTTCCTGTCATCAGACCTGCTGAGGCTGCACTCAGTCTCACTGCCTGTCATCCATGAAGGCACTGAAGAGCATCAGTCCCAGGAGAGATCCATGAGGGACCCAGCACATCACCATTCACCACCTGCACATAGAGCCATGGGCCACAACTCTCTGCCTGCCTCCACCCAGCCAATTCCTTATCTGCTGAATGGCTTTTCATCCATCAAATCCATGTCTCCACTGGGGACCAGCATGTCATGTGGGACCATATCAAAGGCTTTACAGAAGTCTAAATGATTACATTCGTTAGTATTCCCATCAACCATTGCTGTCACTCCATCACAGAAACCATACTGCTCAGGCACAATTTACCCACAGTAAAGCCAGGATGGCTGCCTTGGCTGCTCTCCTTGTCTTTTACTTGCCTCAGCACATCTAGAAGGATCTGCTCCATGATCATCCCAGACACAGAGGTGAGGCATACCAGTCTGTAGTTTCATGGTTCATCCTTTCTCTCCTTTTTAAAAATGGGAGCAATCTTTCCCTTTTTCCAGTCACTGAGGACAGCACCTGATCACAATGACTTCTAAACAAAGCAACCAGATCAGCCAGTTCCCCAGGACCTTGAGATGCACATCATCAGGTTCCAGACTTGTGGCTATTCAGCTTCATCAAATTATCCCAAACCTGCTCTTGGCTTATAGTAGAAGGGACTTCACTTCCCCCACACATGCCCAGAGGAGCAGGCCCTTGAGAGAAGGGGGATGTCTAGTGACCAGAAACACTGGTCACAGACAGTCTGCAGTTGAATCCCAATATTGAGCCTGTAACTGCTGCTATGCTAAATATCACCAAACTGGTAACACAAAATCAGGGTGCAGTCCCCTCATGAATGGCAACCCTGCATCTGCTTTTTATGATTCCCAGTGAGAAAAGGTACTTTTGTCCTTAGACTCAGCAGTTAAACAAGTTGTGCCACAAAGGGGTAACTATGCAGAATATATTTTATGCTATTCAGGCACATACAACCATGTTTTTGGCAAAATATGAAAAGCATGTACAAAGGATAAGTTATTGAAAGCTAACAGCATCAAGAGTGTGCAGATTTTATTTGGAGTCCTCGCTTTGTGCTTCATCTTCTCCAGTGATCTTATTTCTTGCCAAATCCCTGTACCCCACCATTACCCGCTCTCTAGATGGTCCAAGATCTTCCAGCTGTTTCCTTTGTCTGGTTTCTAGTTCTTCCAACCGCTTGCCAAGCAGGGCAAGCTCTCTTTGATGCTGCTCCTCCTTGAAATTAAAAGGGAAAAAATGTGGCTCTGTTACGTTTTGTACACTTACAAGGGACCAAAATGAGAAATAAATTCGTTTTCTTTAAGGAAAATAAAAACTGTAAAGTCCAAAACATCCTGATTTGTTAAATTTTACTCATCAGTGTTTTGTGGGTATTTTTCTGACATTCTTGATAAACAGCATCAGGAAGAAATACATTTGCAGCTGTTCCTCCTCTCAGATGAAGGAGTACACAAGCCTGAGGTCTCAGTAACCATGAATCTGTAAAGTCAACCTGGTCAACCTCAGCCAGAGAGATTTTTACCTTCAGCAGCTCAGCCTAAGATGCTTTTAACCACACAAGAAATCAAGAGCAGCAACACTGTTTTGCAATAATAAAACTATGGTGTGAGACCAAGACTAGCATTTCTTGTTTAGAAGGAGCCATTTAAAACCTCTGAGGGGAAGGACAAAGTATGGAGAACTGGCTTAAAACTACTCAGTTGTTACATTCTATAACATATCCTTTGTCTTTCAAGTACTCCTTCCTATTGCAAGGAAGGGAACGTCTCTGGATAACTCAAAATTTCTTACTTAAGTTCAAAGATGAAATGCACCTTCCTAAAGACCAAGGTCAGTAAAACAGAACTGTTTCAGTACCCTCTTTTGCTGTATTATTTTCAAAACTTGTAACACATCACCACCTGAAGAGAGGAGAAGGACGCTGGCCCAGGAGGCAAGGCAGACGATGGCTTTATACCGACCGGATTGAGTGCCGGTATGTCAGGACTCAGAATTATACTCCGGAATTCATTGTGCCGGCGTTGCAAGTCCTTCAGCCTCTTCTGGAGGCGAGAATATTCTTCAGAGGAAACATTCTGTCTAGAAAACAACAGATTTCTTATTGCCCAAGATCTTTGTTATCCCAGTACAGCAGCACAGCTCTCCACGAGTGCTCTGCTCTTTAACACCCCCAGTTTCTACCTATCCTTACACAGAAGAACTGGAACGTAGATGATCTGGGTATATTCTTTTGCTTACATGTCTGTCTAAATGTCCCTCTACATATTTAGCTATTTGCTCTATTATAGATTAGAGTTTACATTAAATAAATTAACCTTTTAATACCATTCACAGTAGTGAGTCAGAGATGCCACTTTCAATTAATTATTCAAATCAAGCCCTCCATACGGGCACAATGAAGAGAGAAAAACCAGGACTTCATTTTTCAAAGAGGATGCCCTGTCTATTTCTCTTTCAATTCTGAAGTCTTGTTCTTCTTTTAAAGGGATTCCTGCAACTCTGCCTATCAGGTATTTTTTCTCTTTTTCTTCTTGAAGTGTCAGCCCTGCAGTTGTCTCTCATAAGCTCTTAGCTGCCCATCCTACACAGAATCTATTCAAAGAATTCTAGTGCTGTAAAGGCCATTAGACTGGACTCTGGTTACGAATCTAATAACTAGCTAACACATATCTTCAAAAATACTTCATATTTAATGAAGTATTTTTTTATTTTCAATAAGTCATACCTTGAGAATATGTAATTTTTCAAGCTAAGAAAAAGCAAAGTTTATTACCTATTTAACACTTGATTTTCTTTTTCTAGTTCTTCCATTTTGGCTTCCAGAAGTTCTATTTTCTCACGCATTCGCCTTTGTTTATTGTCACTGAGAGTCTTTCTCTGTCAAACAGATGTTTCAAACAGCTAAGTAATACCTTAATAGATTAGATCCTGTAAAAATTAAATCTAAACTGTATGCAGTTTCAAGATGTGACACTTCATAGGATTTTCATTCCCTAAGAAGAGATGTTGTGTTGTTTGAAGGTGCTTAAATTCCCATGCTGGGAAGCAGAAGAGATGGGAAATGATCCATAGTTGTAAATGAAAGAGGCACAGCTGCCAGTCACTCGGTCAGTGACCAGCTGTACTAACAAACATTACTGGTATCTGAGAATCACAATAGTCATCCTCTAAGTGACCATGTATAAATGAGTATAAGCATAACCAAAACAGTATGCTTTTTTTCCCCTCATATTGATCTTAACTTTTCATGACCTCAAAAGATACTAGTAGGTTTCATAACCTATATTCAATGTATAACACTGCTATTTAATCTTGAGGTTTCACAAACAACCTGCCTTTCCTTTCAAATTATTTCATAAAAAGTAAGCTTAGGAGAAGAAATAAAATTTTAATATTCCATCAAGGAGAAGTAGAACATCATTTGTCTCGTTTCTGAAACATCATCCTCCCTCATCAAAGGGTCTATCTCTTAAATAACCATCAATGAACACGTGTGTGCAAAGAAAACCTCATAAAATCTTTGATGGCATTATAACAAAGTTGTCAGCTGTAATATTTGTCTGCATGTCACTTCAACCTATTTCTATGCTAATCTTGAAGAATCCAATATATTTAGTCATTACATACAGTAGACTACAAATAAACTCAACATTGAAACAATTCTAGCTGGCCAACATAAAGTTGAACTTTGCACAGGCTGGATCATTCAAAAAGAGACAACATGCCTTTTTCTGAGCAACAGCAGCTCGACATAGCTTGTTCTTCATTTGCTTGTATTTCTCTTCATACTCTGTCATGTGCTGAGTAAGCATGTGCTTCTCCTGCAGCCATTCCATACGCTGGTATTCTGAAGATCTTTGGAAAAACCAGGTTAAAAGATCGAGAGCTTATACAAACAAAGCAGCATGTTCAGTTAATGCCTTAAGGCTCTTAAAATAGATGCATCTTTTCACATCTCCTACTTTTAAATCCTTAAATCATCTGACGTAAATTTGATTATGTTAACAATCTAGTTGTGACTATGACATTTGAATCCTTATCCTAGGATTTCTTCAACCATAAGGCAAATTTTGAAAACTGATTCCAAGAAGCTAATTGTTGGTGCCTTGTTGGACTGGCATGCTGTCAAACCTCCCAGAGAAAATTCCTCAGTTCAGGTCAAACTATCACACTGGAACACAAGAGCAGATGCCTATTCCAAACATCAGTTGTCAGAAGAGTTGACAACTACCTTCTCTGTTCGAGAGCTGCCCTATGGGGTCTACTAAGACTTTGTAACAGATAATGCTTAGGGGATATGCTCCCAACCAGAACAAACAGCAGCTCACCAAGAAGCTCCCTCTAATATGGTTTCTAAACAACATTCCAGCTGAACACACACCACCAATGGAATATATTATCTGTTTAGACTTTTGCATTATTGCAACACACTAAAATTAGGTTTAGTGTTCTCTAGCAGCATATAGGAAATGAGCCAGTTTCTCCATGATGCCTTGTTTGTTTGGGCTACCTGCATTGTGAGTCAAAGCAGACAAGAACTAATGCCGTATTTAATTCCATTACTGTTAAAAATTAAAATCAAATGGTGATATTCTATGTAGCAGATTTTAAGACCACCAAGGCTTGGTATTAGTGCACCTACACTACTCCAGTCCTGGGCAAACGCAGTTTCCCTACAGGGACTGTGCATTTCCATAAATTTCTCACCAAACCTACAGGGACTGTGCATTTCCATAAATTTCTCACCAAACCACCTCTCACTTCCCCACAGAAGTATTGGGCATCATCCACTGTCATTTGGGAAACAGAGTCTTGGCCCACGTGCCACCTGGCATGGCTCTTTCAGTTGACACAACATGGCTTGTACCTCGCTCTGGACTGTAAATAACTACTAGTACCCAGGAGCCAAAGCACTTGGACAAGCACTGCTTAGCAGTGGGATTTCAGCTGAGGCAATGGTTAAAAATGCTTGAGTGGGGTGTGAGGGTTTCTTGAGGTGTCCTGGGTATTTTGCTGTTGTTTGGTTAGTTTAAATGCCACTAACATTGTTTCCAAAATGCTAAACAAGTACCTGTTTGAGCTCATCTCTGATCTGTACCAATCTCATCGTTTGCCTTCGGCTCTTTTTCTCCTCCAGCACATTTTCGTTTCCAAGCTTAAGATTGACACAGCCAGACATGCAGCTGCTTTGCCTACTTATGCTCAATGCTCAACTGGCATTACTTTTTTATCTGAAACTTTTTATCTTATGCTTTCTCATCTTGTGGTCCCTATTTCACTTCCTCTTGCTTTGGTGCAACTTAACTCTTTGGTGTTCAAGCTCGTAACAATTTACTGAACTGAGGAAGGAATTTCTATCACTCACAGATTCATAAAAACAATGGAAACATGACCCAAGGGTCCCAGGATAGCAATGGCACAGACCTGCAGGACTTACATGCAGGCTACAAAGCTGCTTCATTTCTGCAGTATCAGCCTTAGTGCATCTCTCAGTACCTACATACTCATGGTCTCTGAGGACTGACAAATTCCTTTCACTGCCTTCCCAGGAAAACCTAGTCCTGACTGTTTTGTGATCTATTAATATGTAAATGACAATGACAGTCTCATTCAAGTAACAGCAACATCTCTCAGCATGTGAGTACATCTCCCTAAAGTAAACATCCAAAGTATTTAATGCGCTAGTGACATACTCTGCAGTCCAAATGCAATAATATCTTCAAATGTTAAATTGAAAAGCACTACTTAAACTAATGACAACATAACAATTGCAGTACCAATTAGGAGCAAAAGAGATGTTAAAACAAAAAGAAGTTACATTATACCTTTGGAAGTTTTATATTCAATCTGGAACACTGACTTTTTAAAACCACAACAATCCAGTACAAGTTAGACAAATATTTGGTTACTAAACTAGGAAATTCAGAAAAGCAACTTCAGATTGACAAATTCAGCTTTAAATTCCAGGAAAGCATGCTTTTCTATGTGGACTCTAAATAGAATTTGGTTTCCTTCATCATTTATTAACTTCCTTCATTATTTATTATTATATTTTGATGGTATGCAGTCAAACTTGTGCAAAAAAAGGAAAGTGATGATTTTTAGTTTTGATGAGAGGAACTAGAAGATACTCTACAAGCTTTTAGTTACCTCATATCAGCTTAAAGTAGCCAGTGGGAAAGGGAAAGAAGTATTCACACACGACTGGGACCGTCGAACCTTATCTTGCATAATTACAATGCTTGAATGCTTTTTTCCACCTATAAGCTTAAACACTCTTAAAAGAACTGTCTGAAACTCTAGATCCATTTATACGTAGAGGTTTGACACTCACTTCAGTATAAGTAAAATTTCATTTTATGTAAGCAGGGTATCTCACTAATCAATAATTAATTTCAACAGATACGTTAACAACTGTTTTTAAAGCTGACATTCTATGCCACAGAATGTACAGCCATTTTTACAGCTGTCCAATATTTCCTGTTCATTTGAACTTTGACTTTATTCAGAATGTACAATCCACAGGTAAGTAATCTGCATAAGAAGAACATAAGCAGCATGAAAAGTAAAGCAAAAAGAAAAGAATTACTTCTCTGTTTCCAGTTGAGCTTTCTCTGCCTGAGCCCTTGCATGTTGACATTCTTGTTTCAATCTCTCTATTACTTCCTTCAACTTCTGATTAGATTCCAGCAAATCATTTTCTGATTGAGAAAGTGAGGCAAGCTGGAGTTGAATATCATTTATTTGCTATCAAAACAAAAAAGATTTTTTCATTTCAGAAGGTATGCAAATAACCAAAATTGATTTTGAGATACTGAGACAATGGAAAATGGAGACACCAACTAGCTTTAGCTTTTCATTAGCCTTTTTTACTTGTTTTTTTTTTTCCTTAACTCAAGTTTCTCCAGAAGCTTTAAAGTAAATCACTATGAGACAAAGGGTTTCTACTGTAGTTAAAATAAGAAAGGTAGGAGGACTCTCTGGCAGAACTTCAGAAATCCAAGGCTTCACCACACAGGACCATGAAATACTAAGTAGCAGAGCTGTGCAGCTATCCAGGCTCTTTGGTCTCACAATACAGTGTGTTACAGCCAACAGTGACTGTAGCAATCAGTTCATGAAAGAAGTAAGCACTGAAAAGTCCAACCTCTGCAGCCAGCATAAAGAAACGATCATTTCCCTTTCCTTTTCCTCCCCCTACATGGACACTTAGATCCCTCAATTTCTGATTTCTGGAGGAAAAAAATAATTGTCTTGAACAATTATTTCTTCAAATGCACACAGCTTGCAGAGTACTTTGATGCACAGCTATTGTTATTACCTACTAAATAACATCACAGGCAAGCAGGAGTTAAAAAAATACGTTTTATTTTCAACACTGCCGTCAATTGACTCTGCAGTAGAAATGTACCTCTTTACACTAGTTTGTTCATTTATGAAACATCTGTTAAACACTTGAAGAACCTCAGATGAGAGATGCAGTGTAAATGCAAAGCATTACCTAGAAACAATTTATAAGTCTCCATGGCAACTGAATCTCCAGTTAAATAGTGCATAACCATATTCAATATACCAGTCTATAAACACTCAGCTTTGAAATTCCACAAAACACATGGTCCAGGAAAGCATGATTGATTTCTGAAATTTCTGAACACTTCTTTAAATATCTGAAGTATACATTTCATCCCTCAGGGGAAAAAAAAAAGCCTTAAAAATTCAATCTAATCTTCAAACACAGGACATGGTAACGACAGGAAATAATGTATTTTTCTATAAAACATTACAATGCAATAAAATCTTACCTGTTTCAGATTAGCATTTTCACATTTCTTTTCTTCCAGCTCTTCTGTCTGCATAGCTTGCTGTTGAATTTTAAATCTAAAATTGTGTAAGACATCCTTATTTTTATCTAATCAAAATAGAGATGCTATAAATAAGGACAAATCAGCCTGACAAATAAATAGCATTATTTGAAAGACTGATAAATATTCAAGATAAAAAGTACTTAAAATCTATTTCTATTCATTCTTAAAATTCACATAAGCATAAGACTTTTGGAGTATGATTCATTTTATCACACTGACCTACATACAAAAACTATAGTAAGCCAAGTACACTACCAACCATAACAACCAACTCAGAGACATCACAGTAGGGTCTGCCAGTTGCTGCTACAGTGCCATTGTGAGAAGAGAAATGGTTTACTCCAACACTGGGGCTATGCTGGCAGCCAGCAGTGAAGCAGTTTTAACAAACACATTTTGCCAAATTATTATTTCAGAATGGTCATTGAAAATAACACTTAAAGGTTTGGACAAAAAGTGTTATCTCTTCAAACAGTTCATTTTTAATTCTACAATCTTTTTGCAAAGCGCAAAAGATAATTTTGTTTAATCTACTATACTGAACATTTCATAATGAAGATTTCTGTATCTATGAATAGTAACCTTTTATACTGTCTACTGTAAAGACATTAAGGGGAGAAAATGAGAATTTGTGCTAAGATTAGAAAGGCCACACTACCGCAAACGCTGAAGTTCCTTTTTACTAGATTCTTCTGCCATCTGCATAGCACGTAGTTTCTCATCATACTGATCCTTTTCAGATTGCCTCCAACAATCTTGTTCCAGTTTCATCTTCTCTAGGTCAGCTAATCTGTTCTCGAGTTCTAACCTAAGACATTATTCAACATGCACACAAGAATCATTACAAAATGCCAGAAGTATTTAGTTAAGAGTGACATTTTTTAAAGTAACACAAAATAGTCCCGTTTTAGAAGCCGAGGAGGAAAACAATAGGCATACTTTTCATTTTGTAAGGCTGCAATCTTGTCAAAAACTTCCTCTTTGGCAGCTTGCACTTTACGAATTAGCTCCCGATCCTTTTCTACTAGAAGCACTTTATGACGTTCAACAGCTGCAGTAAGAATTTCCTTGTCGGACAGCAACCCTGCATTATACATTAAAAAAGTGAAACATGTCATTATTCATAAGAACCTGCTGAAATTCTGTATTCAAATAACTTTATAATTCACAAAAGAACTACAAATCTCAATTCAAATGACAGAATGAATGGGGAAGGAGAAAAGAACAAAACACAAGGAAACCAGAAGAGACCTTTCTCAGTTATAGTTATAGTAGTTATAGTAACAGTTATAGTTCCAAAACTTTTGAAATGTAACCATGATGTGGAATTGCATTTTGCTGAAATGGTATGCTCTAGCTCACCCCTGGAAAATGTATGGTTTGTCCCAAGTCTGTACCCTCCCTGCAGTATCGTGTATCTGTAACCTCATTGGCTGTAGAATGTTACTGCGCCTCCCTTGAACCTCTGTGATAAGAGTGCAGGAGAAAGTGAGCTCCCCCTTTTTTAGCTCTTTGCCCTTCTTCCCCCTGGAGGCCTCCGGATGCTCCCCTTCCCTCTCCCCTCTTCCCCCTCTCCCCTTCCCTTCCCCCTCTCCCGCAGGGACCATGCTGCCTTCTTGGAATCGAACCCCGAATAAACCTTCACCTCAGCAGCTGTCTGAGTCTCTTTGCCTGCCAGCACAGGAACACCCACGCCTCTAGGATCCCAGGGGGCTCCCGGGGAACCCCCCTGGGGTCCCCCTCAAAATTTAAACCGCAACACCATGACACCAGAATCATGGTCTATGAGAGTTTCTTACTTTAATAAACAAAAGTAATTAAACAGTTGATATTATTACAGATTTAAATTCCAGAGCAATTTATACAAAGCACTTGCATCTGGATTTAAAAATTTTAAAAAGTGTTCCACAATAGCTATGCAAAGGTCATGCAAGAAAATTTTCATTTTCTTGAAAAATTATACAGTAAACAGTAACTGGTTGTCAGTGAAACCAGTAACTGGGCCACAACAAATCTCACATTTTAATCCACATACATTACCAAATGAGGCATTTCTAAAACTATGACTCTACAGGCAGAGATAAATGATACAAACTAAAATCTTGTGACTGACACCCGTGTTCACTGGCAAACAAGCCAACATGCTCTAACAGTAACTCCTGGTTATTTCGCTATTCAGTGATGTAAATGGAATTCCACAGTAAGTTCAGGTTAACTTAAGTCTTGTCTGTATTCGGCTTCATATTTCATAGGGCTCAACATTTTTAGTTTACAATACACTGTAAGTATATTAGCAGTACAGAAAACACCACTTTTTCATTGCTCTTAGTGAACTCAATATTAAAGCTAGTGAACAGAAACAATTCTTTTCAGGAAGACAAAGGTACTATTTGGGGCTATGGCCAATCAGTGAGAACAGTTCTCTTTAAAGCTGAGTTAGTGGTTTCAACACAACTAGTACTAGAAAGTTTTGGCCTTTTCTCTCTAGAAACGTATTTCAAGTTACCTACATACTCAGCTGCATCAGGTATCTTAGAGCAATGCCCGTTTCCTTCAAAGAATGAGATAGGTACTGTATTTGTTTCATGGAATTGGCATCAATTCCAAAGACAGAAAATCAAAAAAAACCCCAACCACTGAACATCTGTGACACGATAAGGTTTCAAGCAGAGTATGAAAGACTTGAGAATTTAGCAATAATAAAAAAAAAATAACCATATGAATTATATAATTTGAAACAGATTAGGCTCAAGTTGTGTTACAAATTT
This sequence comes from Cisticola juncidis, assembly GCA_013400215.1. Lineage (NCBI taxonomy): Eukaryota > Metazoa > Chordata > Aves > Passeriformes > Cisticolidae > Cisticola > Cisticola juncidis. Next base: position 629,539 of record VXBR01009086.1, on the reverse strand, counting down.
ACTAATTTACATAATTGAGAAACTGCTCTCAATTCTTCTTTGCCCAGTAGAGCAAGTGAAACAACACAATTATTTCAAGTACCAAATGAATTGTCACACCTATGACCTAGACCAAAAGTAGAAGGTGAAGGTGGCTGGGGAGTGTTCAGAGAAAAGAATAATTGTATTATTCTAACCAGAAGTAAACAGATAAAATAATTACAAAATAATTTCATACTTTACCATCCATTTCACTTTGAATCCTGTTTCTCTCTCTTTCTACTTCACTCTTTGTTCTTGCTGCCTCCAGTTTGATATTTGTTATTTCCAACTTATGTGAATGTTTAAGTTCTTTTACCTATGAGTTAGTAAAAAACAACATCAAATTAACTAAAATAAATTTATATATATTTTCTTCACTTCTGACTAAATATACCTCAGAGTCAAGCTAAAATAAAATTAAATTTAATCTCCATAAGTAAATCAAAACAGTGATATCCAAAGCCAGAATATCAACTGTTTCCCCAAGTAACTTCAATTTGGAAACTACTTATAGGCCCCCTGGCCTCCTGGAGTGCTATATTAGTTTCTCAGAATCCAGGTCTTCATAGTTTTAAAGGGCATTTTAAATCAAATACTGCTCTACAGACACATCTAATGGCCTCATAAAAGTAGGAGCTTTAAGAACTTCACATCAAAGAAAATTACTGCTTGCATGGAAACTTTCTGTAGTTTAGGCATTTGAACGCAGTAATTACATGGTCAATGCGAATTAAATATCTGGAAGAAAGCACTTATAATGAAAATCCATTCACAATGACAAATGTAATTACAACCTGCTAGCATATACAAGTGGCAAAAGGTTAAGAATGACACAGTAGCTTATTTAGTAACTACACGGAAGATTTAGTTGCTTATATATTAAGTTGATAGCATTTCAGGGCAACTTGAAAAGATTTAAGGTGGCTTTTCTAAGGCAGAAAATCCAGAAGACAAACACATGCACCTGTGCTCAGGAATAGGTTTGAGTGGGAACAGAAGCAGGTGGAGGTTAGCATAGTAAACCTTCTATTTTCCTCCCTTTGAGAAACATCACTGGGACTTTTTTATTTTTCTTGTCCTGCTTCTGGATGGGAGCAGAGAAGAGCAGTTGATACAAAAAATAAAGACTGTAACAATCTTATATATATTTTGGGAGTCCACTGAAAATGTTTAACAGAAGTTTAAGTTTTCCCCTTCTGTTTAGCATTCACGGGGGCCAAGTATGGCGTATTACATAAAGAGGCTTTAAATAGTGGTATAGCTTATATTTTTATCCTACGGTAAATTAGAACTTTTTTTTAATGAATGACCAAAATTAAATACTTAGCACTCATAAACATGCACTGTAACAAGATCTCAAAAAAAAAAAAAAAAAAAAAGGCATACAAACATAAGATCTAAGATCTCTAAGATCTGGTGCCAACCCAACAAAGTTACTCAAATACTCTTAAGACAATGGTCAACTTAAAATGCTGTGATGCAATTCTGTACCAAAATGTTTCTGTACAAGCTATGCTGGCAGTAGCCCAAGAAAAAGGCTATGCCAACCTGACTACCCTGCTCCTGATATAACCTACATTTCCACAAGCAACTCCAATCCAGCTTGCTTCCTGTAGCTAACACAGCCTATTCAAAGGATACTTTTTACAATCTCCAGAAGCCATAGCTCCATTAAAAAAAAAAAAAATCAGTTTAAAGCTGTAAAGTCTGGCTGTTTTCATGAACATTAAAAACATGAATATAAAGATACCACTTAAGTCTTGTTCTGTTCAGGAAAAAGACCTAGAAAATGGAATAATAAGAACATAACCTCAATCTTAGAGATACTTTTAGGTAGGACATTTCTCCTGTAAAGTCATAAATTCTTTGTCTTTCAACTGAAACTGAAGAGAAAATTCCATGCTTACTTTAAGCCACAGCAGAAGACACTGTTACTTTAGTCTTAGTGTAAAATATAAGCAGAAAAATGTAACAGGATGTGAAAAATATATTTCAGACACCATAAAAGTACTTACTTGAGCAGCTAAGGAATTGACTTCTCGTTCAGATTTGTGAAGTTTGCTAGTTAAGAGAATGTTTTGCTCATGACTCGTCTGCAGGTCTTTCTCAATTCGATCAACCTGTAGTTCAGCAGACTTCTTCTCTGCCTTGAATGAAGGAAGTATTTTTAAGATTTTTGGAGCTGGGTTGTGACTCATTTGAAATGTTTGTTTGATCTGGGCTTTCAGATATTACTAACTGGTTATAATATATAATATGATATATAAATATTCATCTTTGCTCAACCATATATTCCAATACAACAAGGGCCTTGAATTTTACTCAAAAGTCACAACTGTTTTTCTAACACCTCCTACACAGAATCACTCCCATTTTCAATCCTCCTTGATAAGGGGTGGTGGTAATCTGGCTTAGCTAGGTCGCAGCAGGTGTGCTTACCAGTAAATTTCTGAGCTGTAAACAGTGTAACTACAAATGGTACTGAAAACATATTACTGGTGTAATATGCCTGCCTATGTAGTTATACTGTCAGAAGAATTAACATCCTCGAGAGGAAGTAAAATGCAATTAACTGTACTATAGACTCTCATCTTTACAAGACAAGACCCTGATCTTTACTGAATATCAAAAAGGTAATCTAATATATGATGTCACCTTCCTTTTTCTGAACACTTCTGTTTTTGGTAGGGCTCTCTTTAAAGCTGAGAAGATTACAGCACTTTTTAAGTTGAGATCAGAGCATTTTGTAACTAGAGGTATAGAGGTATACAGCATAGAGGTATACAGCACTGATAATAGTAAAAAAGAAAATGAGCCATCTATCTGCATGCTGCAACTACAAAGAACCTAGATGAAAAGGCTCGCTGCCTGCAGAGGTAAGCAAGAACTGACAGAAGGTGTGAGGACCACAGATGAGGAAACAGTGGAATCCTGGGAAAAGTGCAACAGGCCAGAAATATCAAGGAGAGCAACAGGGAGAGCAACAGCCAAGTACTAAACAACTGCAGTAATGTGTTGGAGAACGAACAGGCATGGGTAAGCAAAAAAAGATGACAGATGAGGAAAGGATTAAAGAGAGGAGCATCATGTGACATTTTTAAGAGAACAGAGAATTTACTGCAGGAGATTATTAACATATTGGTTTCTAATTCCAGCTAAGTGGCAAGTGCTGACACGACCTTCTTACTACAAATATGGATATGACTCGCTTGTTTGGAAAGGAGATAATTCAGCAGAATCTCTTAGTTGAGAGATTTCCTGAAGTTGAACTGACAGTGCATGACTCCCAGTCAGCCACAATTTGATTTTAAATCTGAAATGTACAAATCCAAATTGTGGAGTCAATGGCAAAATTATCAATGATTTCAGTGACAGTTCTGTCAGGCCAAGTGTTATCCTTACTACACTCTACAGGGAGGCAAAATAAAAGAAAGTCTTACCTCTAGAGACCGCATCATGGTCTGCATCTCAGCTAACTGTCGTGCTTGTACTCTTTGAACATTTTCTGCTTGCACAACACAATTGTGTTTTTCTGCTCTTAGTTCTTCTACTTCTGCTTCTAAGGCTTTTAATTTCTGATACAGTTGTGCCTTTTCTCTAGAAAGTGCCTCCACACGTTTACAGTCCCTTGTGGGATCAATGCTAAGCAGCTGATTATGGAGTTCTTCCTTATCTTTATCCAGTCTTGCAATCTGATAGTTGTTAATCAGAAAAATAAAAAGTTTTTACATTGGTTAGGTGTCAGGCAGCAACCATTATAGCAGTTAACAATTCAGAAAAGAGCAGCAGTGGACATTGAAACATTCATTTGCTTAGAGCAGGAAATTCAAAGCAAGACCACCTGAATGCCTGTAATTAGTGTGGTCTTTTTGAGAACATCACAGAGTGCAATACAGATTGATGTCCTCATTAGCAAGTAGGATGATGACATGGAGTCACATTCAGCAAGCTTGAGTGCGACACCAAACTGGGGGAAATGGTCAATCTGTTGGAGGGCAGAACTGCTATACAGAAGAATCTGGACAAGCTGAAAGAATGGGCAGAACTGAGTCCTCTTCAACAAGAAGCGCAAGTCATGCATCTGTGATGGAGTAATCCAGTGCAATAGCGCAGGCCTGTAGCAACTGTCTAGGAAGCATCTCCATGGAAAGGATTTGAGGGTTCTGGTGGACAATAAGCTAAACATTAGTCAGCGGAGCACCCAATTCAACCCTGGCAGATTGGCAGGAGGATAACTAGCAGACCAGGGAAGTGATCCTTTGTCCCCCTTCCAGTACTGGTAAAGCGGTATCTGGAGTTTGTGTCAAATCCAGATGGCCACCATGGTTGGGGCGCATGATGTATAAGGACAAGCCAAGAGAACTAAGACTCAGCTCAGAGAAGAGAAGATCTGCACAGTGATGGGAAGAGAGGCAACAAGCACAATTTGGAACACATGAAGTTCCAATTATGTATTATGAAAAAAGTTTACCATGAAGATGGTTAAATATTGAAAGAGTCTGGCCAGAAAAATTATGGAATCTCCATCCTTGCAGATGTTCAAGATTTGGCTGGACATGGACCTGAGTAACCTGATCTCATTACACTTCAATATTTTAAGCAGGATTTTGGACTAGAAAGAATCTCTTCCAACTTACCTTATGATTCCACTATATTATAATTACAACAGAACTCAAATCTGCTAATAACTCCAGACAGCCAGCAAGACTGGGCCCCAACAGACAACAAACAAAACAAAACCAAAAATACACACAAAAAACCCCCCACAAAACCCCCCAACCAAACAAAAAACCCCAGTAACAAAAACAACAAAAACCCCCCAACTCTGTCTTACAAACCAATCTGGAAACTGTAATTAACAAACATATAAATACATAGATTGTTATATTTCAAAATAAGTTACATGGACTGAATATAATAGTGGGGGCAAAAGAGTGAGAAAGGCATGTAATAATTCTCTCCATATCTGGAGACTAGTCCAAACTCTGATCTGCAGCAGTCCTTTTAAAAGTTTCCCCAGCATTTTCTATGAACAAACCTGACTTCTGCAGCAAAAGCCCTCCAAATTTTATGAGGAGATTCAATCGCATGATGCCCAAGCCATCAATTAAGAATTAGGATGTTTTTATAGCGTCCTTGTGCAAAACGACATGGAATGTTAAAAAGCCTTTGAGAGAACCAGATCACACTGTGCCCTGGGCTCAAGGTAGTTTCATTGTGTGTAAGTGCACTAATTAGCTGCAGGACTAGCACAGACTCAACAAGGCCATGAGAGAGGCAGGCTGTAAAGCAGCACGTGGGTTTAGCTCCAGGAAGGACAACTGTGCTGCTTTTAATGCAGTGCATTTGCAAACTTGGATTGATTTTGAAAGCGATGACTGCTTTGATTTGTGTCTGAAGTTTGGAGTAATACATTTAAATCTGGCATCTTAGAATATATGCTTCCAGACAAATACTTAAATGGATATGCAAATGACATCTGCAACTCATTTACAATGCTTATATATTTAAAACATAAATAAGCTGGCAATGTATTTAGCTATATACACTTTTGAAAGTCCAAAGAAAGGAATGAAGGTTTTCTTCAAGAGCTAATACAATTGAAATAAAGTTACCAAGGTTTTCAGTATCCTTTTGATTGTCACCATCTTGATCCAAAATAAGATCATGACAGGTACACTGCAAAATGCACCCTTATCTACTACTAACAATATCTTCCTCGATAAGTTGCCCACATAAGTAATTTAAAATCTAAACTTACATTGGTTACTCAGATATTAGTTTCAAATTAGCATCATGTCACAAATTCCATGACAAATGTGATTAAAAACAGCATTAAGCAAATGTACTGGCAGTCATTTACCAGAAAGTAAGTTATTCTTACTTTTAATAGCACAAATAATATTGCAACCCATCACTAACAAATCTACAGAGGCAGCCTTAGGCTAAGTCACAGAAGTGCTCTGAGATTTAAGAGAACAGAAACAAACATGAAATGGAGTGAAACTGACAACCCTTCAAGCACCAACAGTATCAATGTTCAAGCAGCTTTGTCAGAGAGATTTTATAAGCTACAGTATAACATTCTACGTACCTCAGCCTCGTATTTTATTTTCTTCTCTTCTAATATATGTGCATGTTCTTCCTTTTGATGCTCAAATTCTGATTTCAGAAAGGTATGGTCATAACGAAGTTTGTTATATAGTGTTCTGTATTTTTCTACTTCCTAAGTTAAACCAAAAAAAAAAAATCTATTAAAAGTTTTCAAATTTGTTTCCTTTAAATGTCCATGCAATGTTCCTATTGTTTCACAAGTTATCTTTGATGAACTGAATGTTGCCTCCTCCCTCTTCCAAGATTTCAACCTTCCCTGCCAGGGACAACAGTAGCAGAAAAATGTTATACTTTGCTCCCCTTTCGGTTTTAATTTCCCCTAAGGTTTTAGGAAAAACTATAAAGCTACAATCACTACTATGTATAAAACAAATTTTCGATACTTATGACTTACATTTTCTAGCTTCTGATAACGTTCTCTCATAGGCAACTCCAATTCCTCATACATTTTTGCTTTTAACTGTTCTAATTTTTGAGGGGTTAGCACCTTAAAACAAAGAAGTATCACAACTAATTAGTCATATTCAGTTATTTATACTGTGATAGGTCACATAGGAATAAAATATTTCAAATTATGATTTTAGGAATTCTACTTATTTTTTTTATGTTTTTCTAAAGAATTTTCAATAGTAGTTACAGAAACAAAAAACAAAAAAACAAACAAACAAAAAAAAAAAAAAAAAAAAACAAAAAAAAAAACCCAACAACAAGGAAACTATTTCAACCCACAGTCACTCTACATGAGAGCTATTACATGGACTGGAACAATTTCAAGACACCTGAAGTATATCCAAGCTGGGTATATTCATGCTGCCTTAACAGAAAAAAATGCATGGCCCTACTATAGCATAAAAATACATACCAAGTCCTTCCAGTAAATTATCTCACCTGCAGCTTCACTTGTTCCAGCTCTTGTGTTTTAGCCAGCAACTGATCCTGAAAGTCAGCAAGAAGCTGCTGAAATTTGTCCTGTACAGTCTGTTTTTCAACTAACAACTGTTTCAATTCATCTTGTGATTTGGTATAATCCTCTTGTAATCTGAGAGATAAAATATATATTTACTTTATATTCACCTTTTAAATTTAGAACTTAAAGCTCAAAAGATGCACAGAAGCAAATACACTAACACCAAATAAGAATTAAGCTATTAATGTCCTCTCTGTGTAATATACTGAAAAGTTATCCCATACTTACAAGCATAAAAAGTACTGCAGAAACATAATCTGCAATGTCTTAAGGTACTTTGAATTGTTTATTTTCTAATATGAACAACACTCAAATCTGTCCTTACACACAGAAATAGCTAACACACATCTCAGACATACAAATAAATCCCTTCCAATATTTTTTAACAACTCAAAGAGAGAAACTTGTTTACATTGATGTACCTTAGATGTTCTGCCCTTAGAGTTTGATAATTTGCTTTATGGTGTTCAGTTCGCATTTTTTCATCCATCAAAAGCTTTAGTATTTCTTGTGAATTAGCTGCATCACCATTTTCCCTCACAGGAGGAAGGAGGTTGCCCAAACCATCCATTTTATGATGACTGTTCACAATGAGTATGGAGAAGACAGAATTAATGTATAACTAATCTACAAGAGCAGCCACTCCTTCCACTGATATCTCGGAAGATCAAGACACCTGAATAAATACAAGGACATGTAATTAGCATTCACGTACATTCACAGTTCAAAGGTTTCACATACTGCTTTTGCTTTCAGTACAGAAGAATCCTGGTTCTGCTGTAACACAGGTTAGGTTAGAAACCTTTACTGAAAGTACAACTCTTCTCTGTTCATGCAGCCTGCCCTGAGAAGTAATAGCCCCTCCAGGGTCATAGAATACACTTAAACATGAAGGTCATTTGAGTCAATACAAAACAAAAACAAGAACTACTATCTGATAGATCACATGAAATTTTATTTTTACTTATGCTATACACTGAGACTCCAACTGTGCCCTAATTATGCCTTTTTAATCAGGGCTCAAGCAGAGGTCACAGACAGCTGACACAGCTTTCCTAACTACTTACTAAAGTCAAAGTCTGTCACACTATCCTAACAGGTTGTATTAATCAATACACCAGTATTTCAGTTGGAAGAAAAGCAGATAATTTTCTATTGAATTCCTATCAACCCCTCTCTGGAGAAGAGTTAAGGTGTCAGGGACAGCCTGGAAGACACCTGCCCACAATTCAGTCCTGAAATATGTCACTTCCTTATTTCAAAACTCATGACTGCTTGTGACCTTTCCAGAAAGACTTTTGCAAAATGTGATAATATCAGATTGGTGTGAGGAAAGCTGCAAATCAAGAGTTCCTGAGAAATAAGGAAATATTTTAATATGCCTCATTAGTGTTTTTTGATATTTGAAGCAATAGGTATTAATCTGATCACTACCGACACTTCTACAGGATCTGGGGGAGGGAGGACTGTAATTGAATTTTAGGGAAGTTACAAAACTTTGAAAACAACTATTCCGCCATTTTAGCTTTTTGCATAGCTGGACTGATGCCTAAGAAGTCCATGTCTGCAGTGCATAAAGTGTACCTTTGTACAAAGTAAAACTGACGCAGAAACAATGATAAATCTCTACCACCATTACAAATACCTCACCTTCTTTACATGCACAGTTGCATGTATATTTTCTACCACTGCACACTTCAATGGATGTATCTTAAACACTTACAATTTGATTTTATAAACCCCTGAACTATAAGCAAAATGAAAATCTGTCCTTCATACAGGAAGAAAGCACCCATTCCACTAAGACATGATAATTTCAGGAAAACGTAAATGTAAGACATTCTTTCCCGTTTTTTCTTCCTCCATTGCTAAAATGAAAAAAGGTCAGAGAAAAATTTACCACTTACAACATTAGTCTAGGCAAAGCAACAACAGCAAGTTTGTATTCTGCTTTATCCAAATTTGCTGAGAGAATGAAGAGGAAGAAATCAGAATAAAGAACATTCTCTCTGTGACTGTCCTAAATGCACAATCAATTTCAAACATTAATGACATAGGTTCTGAAGGTCCTTCTAATCAATACAATCTCTTTTTCATCCCTGAATTTTGTTGACTGTTGAGAAACAAAGGACAACACAAATTTTCAAACTCAATATAAAGACCTTTTCAGTTGTTAAACCAAAAGCTGGATGAAGAGAACAGGTCAGTGATGCTAAAGACAATAAATCACATGAGAGGAGAGAAAGCTCTAGTACACAGAGAAAATTCAAGGCAGCATGTCCCTAAGAATTTCTAAGCATATCAACAGGGTTAACATGATCACTATTAAAACAAACAAAACCCCCATACAAACAAACCAAAACAACAACTAAAAACCCTAACAACAAGGCAATAGTACTTTGCTTTCATATGCTATATAGCTACTAAACATAACTACCAAACTGTAAGCCAAAGCTCAGAATTAGGAGCACAGCATTTAAAGTTGGGTCTGAATCCTGCTGCTTACTTGAGTAAGAAGTATTTCTGAAGTGGCATAATGCAGATAAAGTCAAAGAGACCAAGAAAACACTACGTCTTCTGAGAGCACGTCAGCCAAAAGAGAAGCTGAAGCACAGCCTTTTGTACTCTCTATTCTAAGCTGCTGCAGGTGAGAAGTATATTCTCTCCTCACAGCTTTTGCTACTATCAAAAAGTGCACAAATTACAATGCAAAACACACACCTGGCCATGTATACATATGCATGAAGACTTGATGAAAAAGATAAAAGGAGAAAAGAGAGGGAGATAATTGCAGCTGACAAAACAATGCTCCAGACTGCAAAAGCCTAAGTTGTAGTTCAGGAAACAAATCTCTTTTGGCTTGCAGGGACATCTAGCGGCAAATGTCATGATTTGCATTCCTGCTGACAATTGAAACAGACAATAGATTTCATTACTTTGTGAAAGCTCTTTCCTCAAAAACATACAGAACATTTTGTAATATTTAACCGATTCACACGTAAAAAAGTTTTTTGTTGTTTTGTTGTTCTTTTCCCCACATCACAAAACAATTTCTGGCAGTAAACCGTCAATAGTCAACAATATTTAGGGATACAAATCCTTTAAGTATATTCCCAACTACAATCTCTTCTGTGCTAAAGGCTAACAGTAGTTGCTCACTGTCAGTGAACAGGACTTAAATAGTCTTCAAAATTACACACACACTACACCCATAATTTTTAGAATATATACTTTAGAAGAACACTAGGTTCTTCCTCTATTGGGGATGTGTTCAAGAAGTGGAGAGGCACAAAACACACTTTAAGGAAACTAAACCCATCATCATATCTACACTTAATTCTACACCTTATTAGCCGGCTTATTAGCCGAATTTTGTCAAGCTACCAAACTGCATATTTGTATCAGTCACCCCAAATTCATACTATGAAACCTTAACATCATTTCCTATCGGTATAAATATAAAGGTATTGGTGCAGAGTCCTGAAACCCAGGAAATGCACATTCTGTAGGTAAAGCAGCAGTACTTACTGCAGAATACCTAAGTTAAGTACAATTACATTTCCAAGAATCATCTTTGTTTTGCCTTTCTTCTCCAATTATTTCTCCTCCTAAAGAGAGAAACACTGCTGACCTACTATACATCTCTCCTTTTTATAGCTGCACATCATGATTTTGCAAGATTTTTAAGCTATATTACTTTAACTTTCTCTTTGCTACAAGCTCTTACAAGTGAGAATATTTGCATTTAAAGAAATATATGATACATATATATGACTTTTTTCTTTATAGGAATTTTTATGGCATTTTGTTTACAACAGCAAGGCTTCCTTCTTGCTCACCTGGCATAACCAAATGACATGACTCACTGTGTATTGGTAATTTCCCTGAGTGCCATACACAACTCACTCATGGCTCTCTTTTTCGTATCACAGCCACACTTAAATTTATCGCGTTTGAACACGGTTTTAAACAGATGGGTGATACAATGAATATAATTTTGCAACTAACAATGAAAAAATTGACAGTATTTAGCCTTGTGCAGGTTTTGCTCAAGCAGTAAAACTCTCAGTAATATCTGTGGAAGTCAAAGAGCTTCTTCACACAATTCATGGTCTTATTCTGCCTGCTTCTGTCACAACTCCAAACCCCTTTATTTGCTCTTTCTTTTTTTCTAATCGAATTAGCTGAGATCTTCTGAAACAATGAACTATTTGCCTGAAAGAGTGAAAAACTCAAGGAAAGCACAGCCTCAAGAAAGCAACTCTTCAAACACCACTCCCCTCTCATACCTGCTCAAGAGCCAGTAAGACCAGGTAATGGACTAATGCAAAAGTGTAATCCAACACAATAGCTCAGTCACCAGGAACCGGAGGGTTCCACTACTCATTTCTTTATCCCCATTCCTGTGTTTGTCATTCATCAGACCCCTTCATGATCTGCTTCAACTCAAGAAGCAAACACACTCAAACAAGCAGAAGGCACTCAATAGTTTGTCTGTGAGGTCAGTGAGTCACACGAGCTCATGGAAAAACCCAGCAAGCGACATCATCAGTGAAAGTGGGCAGCTGGTAGTACTAGGGGAAGAAACAAAGAGCCAAGTAAAAAGACAGGAGGAGGAGCAAGGCTTTCTCTTTTCAGGAGCAGAGAGCTGGCACAGCACAGAGCTCAGATGTTCACAAAATCACAGCCTTGGACTAGATACCCAGATTTTAGACAGTCACCATTCAGTGAAACAAACCCTATCTTCAACAACTATGCAACACACTCATAAGAGATCAGACTTCCCATGAACATCAAGTGTGTAACAAAAAAAAAAACCCAGACCCTCTTCTATATAATTTGAGAAATGTGACAGCACACTGTGTTTTACTTTAATACTCCATATTCTAATGATCTGTCAATAGCAACTTGTAACAGTCAAAGCAATCTTAAAAACAATTTAGGGAGGCAAAGCCAAAGACAAACAGGAAAACCTTTGTTACAGAGAGTTCCATAATCCAGACACTGCTCAGATGTTACTGCAGAGAATCCAGTGAAAACAAACACTTTTGTGCACCTAAGTGCAGAAGTACTGGAGAATATCTGTACTACAGCTGCATTACAGAAGACATCAGTCTCCTGTAAGCTGCTATCACTCCCTCCAGAACACTGTTCAAGGTAACAATTAACCACATATTATTGCAGTGTCCATCCCTACACGTGGCACATATCACTCTCAGTTTCTGTCTTATACTACAGATCCAGCTGTTTATTAGGTGAAAAACAACAAACAAGGTTCTCTCTTAAATCAGGGTTAAATTTTGTGCTTTAGCCACATACACTACCAAGTCAAACTGACAGTAGTTACTGACTTTAAAACTGAATTTTGAATGGGAGCTACAGCTGGTAAATTAAGCTGTACTCAAAGCAGCCAGTCTATACATGCCATGCATGTTTTCTACTGTTTTTTCGCGGCAAGAAGCCTTCAAACACACTCAAATTTTCGCTCACTAAAATCTCAGTTAAAGTTCTACTCGGGCATACAAATGGCTGCTTTTTGCAAACACAGATATAGTCCACAACCAAAACTCTTCGGAAAAATCACTTCCCTTTCATACAGACTCAAAAATCGCCATGTTCAGAGAGGGCATAGGTTTCACACTGGCACAGGCACCCCACACCTGCTGTAGGCAGAAACGTGTTTAATATACACTGCAGTACGTGGACAAAGTTCGAGTGAGAGGCCAAGCAAACCGCTTAAGTCACCGTGACCTTTTTTACTGTTCATTTTTGTGACTTACGGACGTAGGAGTTCGGTCAGAGAAACAACGCTAACACGGCTGACACATATCCAGAAGCACAGAAAAATAATAATTTCCCTCACAGTGAACGTGGCTGAGGACCGCCGGTGGAAAGCGAAGCAGACAAGCGTAAACACTTGAAAGCCTGCAGCGAGGGGACGCCTCCTGGCCCTGGACTGTGCCAGGCGATCGCGAACGCAGCAGGCCACAGAGGCCGCAGCAGGCTGTTCCCGGAGCGGAGCAGCGGGCACGGAGGGGCGCGGGGCTCTCCCGTCCCAGCTGCGCGGCGAACACCGGCCCGGCCCGGGGGCAGAGCGCGCCGGGCCCGAGCAGAGGCCAAGGGGCCTACCCGCCCGCTCGCCAAGAGGCACAGCCCTANGAGGGCACACGGGAGAGCCCGGGAGCGCTGTGCTCCCGCGGGGATCGGCTGCTAGAGCGACTGTGATACTGCAAACACCCTCTTCTCGTAAACATCTTCCTTTCCCCTCTAAAATCGCGTTGAATGAAGCAAGAGATTGAACGTCCGGATCGGTATTGGCATTCCTCTAATAAAGATAATAGCGCTTTATAAGGATTAAAATTGTTTTCAAGTGGTATATTAGAAGGTGAGTATTGGTGATAACGCAGAGACATGTGGAAAGAAGAAGTGACAAAACCGCGCCCAAGCCAAATGCGCCATTGGCAGCGGCTGGAGGTTACCCCGACTGCAGCTGGCCGGGTGTGCGGCCGTGACCCCCCAGCGCCTCTGCCCGCCGCGCTGCGCGCCCACATCGCCGTGCAGGGGACGCGTGAGCTGCGCTTGTTGCAATGTTAGAAGGGAAATACCAGCAGTATTCCGTCTCTACCAGTGTAGACCTACGGGGAAATAAATGACACCACGAGACTCTGCAATGAATTAAAATTTAATTTTTATTCAAAACAAATTTTGATTAAAAATACGATCATTAAAAGCTATAGATCTAAACAGTTTTACACTGCAAAGAAATCTTTATAGAAAATGTTATGAAGTTGCACTCTCATTTTGCGTATCTGGTTTGCGCTTTGTTTTTCACTATCAGCTCTACAAATATTAACCAGGACCAAACAGAAGTCTTTTCCTCTTTTACAGCTGCATTAACAGGAATGGTAGAATGGCACCGATTCTTTCCTTGGTTCTATTAGTGTCTGTTCATAGCAGGATTACAGAGATCTATTGGAAAACAATTCATTTACACAAGAAACATTACACCAAGAATCTAGATCACTCAGCGTGAGCCCTGTGGGGAACATAGCAAAAAAATGACAAAATCTAAAATGATTTAGGTAACAAAAAAATCAACAGACAGTTGATGTTGGTGACAGACCAACAGACAGGCTTTGGTGTCTCTTGCCAGCTAATTTAGGGAATAATTGTTGTGTAAGTATTTCCAATGTGTAATCTTTTTCTAAGAGGATAACTTAAGAAAATTGTGTTGGAAAATGTGTTATTTTATTTTTGCCTCCATGTTTTTCACACTGATCAGGGAAGGGCACTTGTTTCCTCCTGAGACCCGCTGAGTCAGGTAATTCCAGTCACTCACTGATGGCCAGCGGTTCCGAGGTGTGGGTGGTAATGGGACTCTTCTTCATCACAGTGACCATCCCACCCTTGCTCACTTTGAAAGGAGTGCTGCTGTAGTGACTCATGGGAATCCTGAGAGTATCAGGAAAGAGACAAAAAGCAAGAATCAAGCTGATGTCCAAGGGCACAAGGAGCAAATGGCTGAAGGAAAGAGGAAGAGAAAGCAGAGCTTATAGGAATTGAAGTGGGTCTAATGCACACAGCAAAAAGAGAAGAGAGGGTAAATCAAGAGATGGATCTCAACAGCAAGAGGCAGAAACAGCTAGAAAATTAAGACTTTAAATATTACTAGACAAATATGGGGGGGAAATTAAGCCATCCTGTTGGGGAGAGAGGGGAAGCACATACTGGGGTTGATTTGTTTGATTACTCCTCTCTTCTAACTCAGTATGTAAAGGAAACGTGTATAACACCTTTATATAAAAAAAGGATTATTCCAACAGTGGTGAACTCCCCTATTTGAAACATCTCCCACAATACAAGCATGTTTTTTTGTAAAAATAGTAATTTATGCAGCTAATAGTCTCAGTAGTTTATTTTTTAAAAGTCTCTTTAAGGAACACTTGAAGTTTACTTTGGCTTGAATAAAAGTAAAGAGATTTCTTTTAGAGATCTTCCAGGTTTTGATCAGCAGTATTAGAGATTGTTTGTGACTCTTTAAATGCCGTATTATATTAGTTCTGGATAGATCAATATTTCACAAAAGAGCAAGGTTTATCCTCACACCAAAAAAGGTAATGTATAAAGAGCTGTAAAATATGTAGAGAAGCCCAGGAAAATATTTCAATGCATTTCGCAGATACAGTCTTTGGCGGAGTATACTGAGTAACTGTGGTCAGAAAAAGTCTTGAGTTTGAAAGCTCATTTAGACTCTTTGCCGTCTTAGTTGAGCAAGCTGAAAATAGTTGCTAGATTAGATAAATCCTCAGGCTCCTGCAGCCCAGTGGCATATCTTTAGAGAAGGTTTTGTTGGAATGTACATATGCTGCTGCTTCTACCTGTAGTTTAATCCATGCTTAGTCTATGTCACCTTGACCTGAATCCAGCCCAGCAGGATAGAGGCCAAGTGGGGAATTAGTGTTGGGAGTACAAGCTCTATTCAGTATCTGAGTCAGCAGATCCTGAAAGCATCCCAGTAGTTTCACTGTCCCATACAATTGTGGCAGAGATGTCTGTGACTAAGTAGTGTGCTGCTTGTCATAGAGACTTAAAACCATACATTGTGGTGGGTAAATTGCCCCAAAAATTGAATATTTTTGGCATTACAGAGTCAGAAGACAGAATTGTTTTTAAGTGCCACAGTGCTATGGTAAGTCTTGCCCAGTTAAACTCAGAGGGGTTTTTACCACTGAGCTCAGTAGGACCAGAGTACAATTTTTAGCATAAAGGACTAAAGTCTAAGGCAGTTCATTAAGCTGTTACTCAGACAGATGAGTTGCATGGAACTGCTGACCATACATGCATTGTGTTCCTTCCTTTTCTGTTCAGCCTGGATGCACAGTGTCTCGTGCTGATCTTGTCTTTAACACCAAGTGTCTATGACTACAGAGGAAAAGGATGTTCTCCTGGTACTGGTCAGTACCAACTCATTAAAATGGTATTCAACAGAAAAATATAAAGGGATTTTTCTAGGCTACAAGGGGTTTTTTCCCATGTACATTTTTGTCATGTATTACAGGCTTCGGTCCTGACTGTGCTTTCATTTCCATTAAACTGATCCCATTCTAGCCACAAAACTTACTAAAGAGTTTTTCCAGATTTATACACACAGGTGTGTAGAATCACACAATGCAGCTGAAGGGATCATGACTACATCAAATGCAAGCTCAATTCCTAAAGTTTCTGTCAAAAGCATGTCTGTGCTTCTTTCAGAAGATCAGCACTGGCCAACTTCAAGCTTGTCCTAAGGTGTAGAGTATCATAGAATCATAGTCTGTGCTGACTGGGACGACACTTATCAGGTCATTGAGTCCTACTCCTGGCCCTGCACAGGACACTCTAAGAGTCACACCAGTGTCTGAGAGGGTTGTCCAAACCCTTCTTGAGCTCTGCCAGGCTTGGTCTGTGACCACTTCCCTGAAGAGCCCCTTCCAGTCCCCAACCACCCTCTGAGTAAAAAAAATATTTTCCTGATATCCAACTTAAACCTGCCCTGACTCAGTTTGATGCCATTTTGTCAACTTCTGTCACTGGTCATGAGAGTGAAGAGATCAGTGTCTGCCCCTCCACTTCCCCTCACAAGGAAGCTGCAGACTGTGATGAGGTCTCTCCTCAGTCTCCTCTTCTCCAGGCTGAACAGACCAAGTGTCCTCAGCCAATCCTTATAATGTTGCCCTTCCAGCCCCTTCACTATCCTAGGAATCCTTCTTTGGATGCTGTCTAATAGTTGAATATCTGTTTTATATTGTGGCACCCAGAGCTGCCCCCAGCGCTGGAGGTGAGGCCGCCCCAGTGCAGAGCAGAGGGGACAATCCCCTCCCTTGCCCTGCTGGCCATGCTGTGCCTGGTGCCCCCAGGACACCCCAGGCTGTCTGGTGCCTCCTGGCTGCCAGGGCACTGCTGGCTCATGTTCAACTTGCCACTGACCAGGAGCCCCAGGTCCCTTTCCACAGGGCTGCCTCTCATTCCCTGTTCCACACACACAACCAGGATTGCCCTGTCCCAGGTGCACCATCTGGCACTTTCCCTTGTTCAGCTTCATTTGGTTGGTGATTGCCCATCTCTAATTAGTTGTGATCTCTCTGCAGGGCCTCTCTGCCCTCGACAGAGTTGACAGGTCCTCCCAATTTAGTGTAATTGGCCAACTTATTTAGTATTCCTGTGAGTGCTGCATCCAAATTGTTAATTAGGTTGAAGAGAATGGGGCAGGGGATGGAGTGCTGCAGAACCCCACAAGTGACGAGCACCAGCCTGACCAGTAGTTCAGCCTCTCCACTTCTGTCTGAATCTGGTAGGCCACACATAAAAGGTGACATAACATTGATCCACTAGGCAACTTCACAGAACTAATGAGTTGTCACCTAAGTCACAGGCCAAACAGGAATGGAGGAGGATACAGCGTGGAAATTTCTCCTTTCAATTTCCTGAGTACAGTGCCAGTTGCCAGGGGAGGCAGAACCTGCTGTTTGACTGCTGCACCCTCACAGCAGCACAAGCAGATAAATAAGGACACACATTTATGAAGAATTTAACACTAAGTTTATAAACTGCTCTGCTAGCGCTGCCTCAACCAGCTAGTTCAGAGCAGTTCTGGTGTTCTTTCTGTGCTTCAACTGTTAAACAGAACTGTTGTATTTTACTCTCTGCCTTTCTAATTTTGGGTGTTAAAGCAGTTACCAGGGTGTGCTATGCACTCTTCAAAGCCAGAGTTTTGAGCAACTGGGAGAACTGATGATGAGTGAAGTGCATTTTTTTAATGTCTGGGTTGCCTGGTTAGCACGATTATTCAGCCCATGCCAGAAATGGGCAAAATCATTAGTGGTTATAAGAGAAGCTGCTCTTTGTGAATGGAATTAGTCTTGATATAGAAAAAAAAACAAAAAAAAAACCCAACAGGAACCCATGTGAAACTCAGCATGACAAGACCTTGGAAAGTCTGCAGGTGACACTGCAGCCCCTGTGCCACTTCATCAAATAGGAGGAAAAAAAAGTACTGTGTGATTGCAAAGGGATCTGGTATGGCACTGTTTCTTCTCTGTTCTTGGAATAAAAAGAACATCATTCCCGATGACTGCCAGTGCCAGCTGACAAGACCTCTGCTTTATGAATAATAAATGCAAATGTTTTGTTTTATGTTAGCTATGTTATTTTTTGGCACGTTGCCAAGGTTTCTAACAATAACATAAAAATACGTCTTAAGTTTTTAATTCTAAGTTTAAAAAAATATCCAAAGTGAGTCCAGCTGCTTGGCACAATAGCACAACATCTGCATAGCAAATTTCACACACGCTTTGGATAAAATTATACCTAGTTTGATGTTTGCAGTTTTGCCGTGTCACAACTGTAAGTGAAACTCAACACGTTTTGATCAAAACTGCAGCAGAGCAGAATGCTCAGATTTGTCAGTATATTAAAACTGGGCCTTGTGCTCAATGGGTTAACTTTATCAATTGAATAATTTGGTACTGAGAAAGTAAAACTATTAGGGGTTTAGGAGATCAGACAAAGTTTTAGAGACAATATTAATCATCAAATAAATGTAAATATTTTTATTTTAAAAAATGTTAATGGCACCTTAGAGGCAGTCATGACTACACAACCAAATATACAAAAATTACATTTCCACAGTTGAATCTTTCCACAGTGCTGCACAAAATGGAAATAGTATGAGAAACATTGCAGGTCACACACAAAGACAATTAACTTTAATCAATAAAAGCAGACAATTTTTGGTACACCTTGATACTACGAGACCCAGGCTCCCTGGGTTAAAAGGAAAGGTGGCTTTGTGCAAAACTTTCCAACAACAGTACAATTCAATACGCTAAACCTACAAATCAACCGTACAAGACAGTTTAACTTGGCCTCATGCAGACCTTGTATACAGCATCATCCCAGTTGGCTTTTTCAGGGAAAATAAGCAATTTCATTGACTATAATAAACCTTTTCTTAGTCTTTCACTGTTGCAATGTAAAATTGTCTGATACTTTGTGCAGGATTAGCATCAGAGAGATAATTCCAACTTAATCTGAAAACAAGCCCTTTTAATCGCCTGTACTTAAAGGCCATGTTCTGGCATGATGGTGAATGAAGAAAGCAAATATATATTTGGTTGATTAAAAATAGTGGAAATGAACTTGCCTGATTGCTAGTCCTACATGGACTTTCAGAAGAGATTAAATTCTGCTATTGAAATTAAAGTGTTTAATTACATTAATCTCTGTTTATCTTCTGTTGTTTCACTGAATCCAGCAGTAAAATGTCTCTATCACAGTGGAAAGGGACTTGGTTTCCCAAATCAAAACCAACCAAACAAGAAAATTTGCTCTCGTATCTTCTAAATGAACTACAAGCTTCTGTGTTTTCTTGTCTCTTTCCTGAATTTCTTGTTCAATGATTTTGATTTCAGAAAGCACTAGTTGTTATTATGCAGTTAACTTTGTATCAGATATAAGCCTGAACTAATTCAACTTCAAATGTTGGAGTCCTTGTTTATTATGTCACTCAGTAGCTAATAATCAGCTACCAACCCTTATGACTGCAAAACTGAACCTTATGCTTACACTGGATTTGTCTAGCTTCAGCTTCTGGTGAGTGGATCACATATTTTTCCTACAGCAAATTGTCTTCACCTTTCGCATTGTCATTCTCCAGATAAGCGGTCATGATTTGTTTAAAGAAAACCATTGGCTTTTAAATATCCTTCCTGGAGTGCAGAGCTATCTTGATAGATGTCCTGCAGCAGAGGCACTGCATAATGCAAATATTTTGATATTAAACTAAAATGCAGTGAAAATTTATAGTGCCTCTAAGAATTCAGCAAATAGACATCATAGGACCAGAATAAAATGAGAAGTTGCATGAATGACTATAATGTAAAGCAGAAAGAAGAAGAATTTAAACTTGATCTTGATCAGTCCTGCCAATCACTAATTGGACTTTGAACAGTAATGGAGCTATAGTTGAAGCTAGCAGAGGGATCCATTAGACAACTTTTAGAGGAAACCTCATTTATCCTGAATGCTGAAATAGGAGTAATCAGGAAAATTGTGCTAACTTTCATAGGAAACTAAGTCTCCAGAAACCTCCCAACAAAAAGCTGCCAAAAGCCTATAGAACAGGTATTAACAACTTATAGAAGGGCTTTTCCATCAGAGAACTGCTACCAAAGTGAAATTAAATACTTGCCTACTGGGCAGCATCAAGCAGAAAAGACACTGTCTGGCAACTTTTTGTTGAGTGGGAGTGTTTTAGAGGCTCATGATGAGTAGGTGTAAGGAGTACCCTAAGAATGTTTGATGTGTTGTATGAGAATATTAAAGCAAATGGTATCCTGACAGAACACGGTTAATTGACTGAGAAGCTGAACAAGAGTTCTCAGTGGGAGAACTGCAATTCTTTGGGTTGACCTACACATATTTTCACAGGAAGCAGAGCTGAGACTGCAGGCCAGATACACACACTAATATGTAAAACACATAACCCCAGCCTAAAGGGAGGAAGTGATGCCCATACTGAAGCTAATCCAGAGGCATTACCCCTGGCTAGGTCAGGCACCAGTCTTGTCTTGATCCCAAGTCACAGTCTTAGACACAGCTCCTGGCCTGTCCAACCACATGCTGGGGCTGTTTGTATCCATTCCTCATAGGAAAAATCTAGGAAGAACTTTTCTACACTGAAGCTGCCCCAACAATCTGCAGAAGTCTGCCTGGAGCCCAGTTTTGAGGACAGCTAGTGATTCACTGCAAGAAGAAGAAAAAGGCTCATCTCCCTTGAAATCCCAGCTTCATACTTGAAACCTTTTTACTAGCCCTTAAAGTCTCTAGATGTGGAGAACCATCTACCTCTTTCACCACATTTTTCTTCCAGTCTAGTGAGCTAACATGGCACATGGAAGACTTCACCACATACCAGTGTTAGCACAAGGTAGGAAATGGGAGGGCAAAGGCAGGATGGGAGACCTCCCTCCTTGAGTGGCCTTCCACATGGCAGAGCTCCTGGCACTGCAGTCTCACTCTGTGCAAAACCACAACTGCTTTGCTCAAAAGCAGGCTTTTGCCCTTCACTTTACATTTTTTATTATTTTCTTGACATGTGTCACATCATCCAGTGATTCAAACCAAGCAGAGAAAATAACCTAGAGAAGTGATGCAGCCATTCACCAATTAGGTTGTTGCATAATATTGTAACATTATGCAGCCTTTATAGCTTTTTCTGTGTCCTCTGCCAGATGTAAAGCCAATGCAAGACCTTCCTGTTTCAAATTTAGAATTTAAGCCTAGTCAGATTCTATTAAGACAGTGAGCAATCTAGAGCCATTGATTTTAGACTCTACCCTCATTTTGCACTGAGGTGATCTTCTAGAATTGTAATAGGATGCCCTTGGAGCAGAAGCCTTCACATTTCCAGGTTGTACCACACCAACATCCTTTGTTATAATAAAAATACTAACCTTTTTCCTGCCTGTCCTCAAGGCTACCTGATTTAACATAAAGTAGCAGTGGGAGGATTATATAAATGTATAATCATGCAATAGGTGAAGGAGTTTTTCTTATGTAAACATTATTAACACATGGTATTCCTTTTCTGCGTGTCTATCCTTCTGAACCCATTTAACAAAATGCTAAACTAACTATTTTCTCAAGAGGCCAATGCAGAAGTTGACTGTGCAAGCTGAAGAGAAGAATGGAGATTATAATAGAGATGGCAAGAAAACACCAGGAAGAGTCACAGCATTCTTAGGATCAG
Organism: Cisticola juncidis; assembly: GCA_013400215.1. Taxonomy (NCBI): domain Eukaryota; kingdom Metazoa; phylum Chordata; class Aves; order Passeriformes; family Cisticolidae; genus Cisticola; species Cisticola juncidis. The sequence continues at coordinate 607,649 of VXBR01009086.1, read as the reverse complement.
AACCAGTTGTTGGTCTTGGTTGGGCTCTTCTTTGGTTTTGGTTTCCACTCCACTTCCCTCTTGAGATAAGGTGGGCTGGGTTAGGATAACATGGGTGTGCCTGATCTGATCCATTTCCAGTGTCTGCAAACCAGCACAGTCCTTCCTGATTTTGTTCAAAGACTTAGCACATATAAACAATTCTTTAAATATTTGTAAGTATTTTAATTGAATTTCCTAAATGCTGAGTTATATTATTATTTATTAAGTTAATTCTGTCCTTTCTTCAGTTCCTGAAGCCAAAAATAGTAACTATTTACTTATATCTGGCTGTAGTAAAATGCCCCTGCCTTTCACTCACCTACTCCCTTTCCTCAGAATAAGGTCTTCACAACATCTATAGCAACTATTGCACTTGATTAAAAAGAAATATACACATCAAACTATGTCCTTCCTCCCATAATACCAGCATAAAAAATACTGCAACTGAAAAGAAAATGTCATGACAATTATTTTCACAGTTTACTAACACTGAACATCAAATAATTGGAGACACCGTTTTTTCACTTAATGGAGAGTGGAGAAGAATTCTGGTTGCGGTGGTTTGTTTTGTGGTGTTTTTGTTTATTTGTTTTAAATAAAGATCTTGCTTTATATCATGGCTGAAAGCCAATCTGATTTCAGGGAAATTTTTCTGCAGTTCTTAAATCAAGCAAAATAAATGTCAGTAGGAAAACAAACCCAACCCTGTTTCCTAGTAGTGGTACTGCATGTTAATACTTTATGTTCAGGAATGTTTATTGAGAGTGTCTACAGTTCCTATATTTACAGAAGTTTAACTCCCTGCTCCCCCTAAGAAGCTGTTCCCTCATGTTTCTGCCACATTTTTTAATCTGACAGAAGAAAGAAATCCACTGTACCCAGAGTCCCACCACCTGTATGCTTTGCATTCAGTTAGAACACCCCAACAATTCAGTGCTAACAAAGGCTAACCTCAGTGTTGCCTTTCTGTGTACTCCTTTTCCCTTGCAGGTTGCAGGGCTTGAACAAGTGAGTGCTTTGGTGTGGATGACAACTTATCTACCAGTTACTTGCTTCTTAACTCCTTTACAAAGTTGTCTGGGGATCTTATAATTCAATTCAGTCCATCTTTGGAACTCTTATGCCACATCTATATGTTTCCCAAATGTGATAAGGAACAGTGCCAGGACAAAACAACTCCTAACTGTGTTCAATAGTCATCACTGGTCTCATTTAAAAACAATAAACTCTGTGCAAAAAGTTACTACCAGAAGCATCATGTTTTGTTAGTCTTGAAAACTCATAATCCCATGTCACGGTGCCCAGTGAATTTAGAATCTAGAACAATCAATACACATGACTGCATAGTTGGGCTTATCACTCTAGTTGGATTCAGAGAGAAAATTAACTATGTGCCATAATGTGTGTCAGTCTAACAGAGCTGACACACATTATGGCACTCCCTCCTGATCACACTCTTTGCACTTCAGCCTAGTAAAAAGCACATCTGACACCTGCTGTTGCTGGGATCCCTCCCAGAGCATCATACCATCTTTTGTGGGTATGGGTTTGAAAAGTGGAAAACCTTTTGGATTAAGGCAGAAGACTGACTTAAGTGAGCAGTTCATCACAGATACAGCCAGTTAAACAAAATCAGATTGAACAGGCAACTGACTGCCAACAAGTATACTTTTATATATTTACACCAGAATTTGTACACACACAGTGCTTAAAAAAGAGGGAGAGAAAGAAAAGAAGGGGGGAAAAAAAGAAAAAAAAGAAAAAGAAAAAAGAAACAAAAAGAAAGAAACAGCCAGTCCAACAGCTTCATCTTGGTATAATCATCCTTTCTATAGCACAAATGATATGATCCCAGTTTTTACAAAATATTGCCAGCAGCGTCACTGCAAAAAAAGTGCAGATGATATGAAAACGGCTCTTCATCATAGGAGCAATGAACTTTGCAATAGTAGAAACACACACTAAGATGACAGTCATGAAAGCCAGGACAACATTTATACACTTCCCCAGGAGCACTTTGGCATTAACTGTTTCAGACTGCTGGGCTTGCTGTTCTTGCTGATGGAGCTCCAGTTTGGAAACCCGGGTCTGGCATGAGTCCAAGGCTTCCTGGAGACAGAAAACAACAATTAGGGCAGCCATATTTCCATTCAACATTCCTTCACATTTCAGCTGCAGAGCCATCCATCAGCTAGATGAGACGTGTAATTTATTATAGACTGCTAAAACCTCAATGAACCACCAACTTTAAAAAAAAATAAATGCACATATATGTCTGAATGAGTGTGCCACTGTTTGCTCAGGCACAATCAAGTCTAACAATACTGTCAAAAATGTAGGTTTGTTCTTTTGTGGTGCTCAAGAGAAAGTATCATAACTTTACTGTTCATAGCTATTGTTTCCTATAGCTACTGTTGATACAAAGTACTAGTGAAGCTGTTGCCATAGCAACAATCACTGCATCAAAACAGCAAGAGAATTTGTTTCTTTGTATATCCTATAGAAAACACAAGAGTGGGCTTGCTGTGATACTAATTAGGTGTACCTTGCAACATGTAGCACTTGGGTTATACTGCCTCTGTGGTCAACATTAATTCTGCTCTCAAAGCTACCCATCCTACAGGGTTGGGCCTGTGTCCTCTGGGAGATCTGGCCTTCTCCCTCTGTTGGTGTGAAGACAGTAGAACAACCTGTGGAGATGCTTTTATGGGATTCTTTCTCATGATCTGTTCCACTTCACAATTTGTTCTAAAGAAAGCAGACCTGTCTCTTCTGTCTGGGGATGGACTAAAAGTGGTCTTTGAGTAAAATGCTTTCTAAAGACACTACTCCATGTTTAAGCCCTCCCAAAGCAAAACACAGAAAAACTTCCAACTTCACTTACTTGCCAACATATCAGCTTTTTGCTGGAGTTGGGATTTGGGCATCAATGTGTAACATGGGGCAAAGCTGTAATTTCACAAGGTTGCTCACCTTGACATAATCTTTTACCACTGTGTGACAAAGAAAACCAACGCTCCAGCATCCCTACTTGCTTCCCCACTCTCAAACTCCAGATATTTTCCTTGCACTAACAAGGTTGTTCACCTGCTCACACAGTAAGCTGTTTCAAACCAAACCTCTGTGTATAAACATCGAGGGAGTTATCAGCTTTCCCTTGCTGGTTCAGTTCTGCGTTGTTTCACAAGCTGAACTGGCTTACCAAGGAATTGGCCAGGCACCAAGGTCACCACAGAGTGTGGCAGTGTGCCTTACACAAGACTGCTTCCTTTTACTGCTCTAGGAATTAGTAACAATACAGCAGACACTTCTTAATGGGTGGCACAAAGTCTGTTATGGTTCAAGCATGTTCTCCACTACACACTAATGAACTTCCCGGGTCTTTCTTCCACTCTGACTGTAAGTTATCCTCAAACTGTCTTGTGCTGCTTTAGAGAAAGTCCAGCTCCAAAAGTCTGATATCTGCAGCTCTGGGTTGAGAGGCTGAACATGTGTTTAAAACTATCTGCACATCCTTTAGTGACAGAGATAGGCGGTAACTCAAAATATCTAGAATTTAAATCCTTCTACTCTATTTTAGCTAATTTTCCAAAGCCCCGAAGAGATAGATTTAAATGGGCCCTAGTGTACAGAGATAAAAGAAACGAGGTTGTATCAACACAGCACTTCAATTAGGAGTCTTTGACACCCCTCCAGGACTCTGCTAATGAGTTAGGAAATATTTCGCATCCCTTCTGTTGGATAACTCAGGTTTCATTATATTTTTATAATGGCATCCTCAAGATCCCTTCACTGAAAGGAGTCCTCTTTTCCTTAAATCTGTGAGAGACCGCTCTTGTTTAAACCTACAATGAAACCTATATTATGCTTAGATTCAGTACCATCCCTTTCCCACTCTGTTCCCAGGAGCTTCCTAACTCACTTTTAGGAAACTGTGACCATCCTGCTGCTTGCACTCTCTCTGTTCAGAAGTGTGAGCACAGGTGTATAGGTTCTTTTACCATCTGAGCCAATATGAATACAGTCTTTGAGCACTCCTCAGTTGTTCATGAATAGGTAAGGCATAACAGTGTTTTCACCATTTTTCACCACTTCCTCAGACTTTGAGTGGAAATATTATGCATTATGTAAGTGCTTGTATTGTATATAAATATTCAAGTATAAATGTAATTACATGCTGTCAGGACATACTTGTAGGCATTATTACTGGCTTTTGATTGAAGTCAGACATGACTACAACTGATCACTAAGGTGAACATACCCCACAGCTCTGATTATAGAGGTTGTTGTGACCATGGCTTAAAACTCTTTAATTATAACTGGCTCATCTACAAGTCTATTTATAAATCAGCTCTTACTTTTTACCCTAGGCTCAATTTATAATAATCTCTGCCAGTGATGAAGCTACAAAGTGGAGAAAGTCTGAGCAAGAGGTTTGTGTCAGGACATCGTCAGAAGTGTTATGTCACACAATACAAGGAGACTCTATTCCTTCCTCCTCTGTGAAAGAAACTAAAATGGGCTATTCTTCAAGTCTGCCTAGGCTGTATCATCAGTTCCAGCAGAAAAAATCCTGAATCCAGAGAAACAAGTGGAGACTGTCACTGATTCAATGTGCTGGGTTTTCACCTTAAAACACAGAAAACAGGGCTTAAATCTTTCCCCATATTCCTTATTTTAAAAGATGTAGAAAAATGCAAGTGTTTCATGGTACAAGATTTCTACAAAACATTAGATGATTCTGTTAAGGAAAATAAGTACCTGAACATCTCGTGATCTCTCGTAGGCCTGATACGCCACCTTCTCCTCTATGCTGGCTAGCTCCTGTTTCAAGTTTGCTGTCTCATGTTGATGAAGGTCAGTGAGGTCATTTAACTGGTCTTCCAATCTTTCGTATCTTATTAAGAAAAGAGGTCTAAATTTAGTGCCTTCTATTCAAGTAATGCCAAATCATGAAAACAATTGCACATTTTAAAAGGTACTTTCTGAGCATACGATGAATTCATTTGACTGGCATTACAAAGCACATATAGAAATCAGCAAAAACTTTGCAAACTTTCCACGAACATTTATTCAGCATTCTGAAAGCCTTTTCTGAGTGTTTCTTGCGGGCAGTAGGTGCTAAAAAGCAAATATTTGTACATCATTGGCAAATTATATCAAATATAAACAGTGCCTAAGGATATCCAACTCACATTTTTCATTCTTAATCTAGCCAAGAAGATATGGTTTCATAAGTAACTTTGAACCAGTTAATAGCTCGCCAGTAATGACAGGAAAAATGTGTTCTCTCTCATACACAACTGCAGGGTTCTGCCATTTATGTACAGTCTGTTCTGGCATGCTTTTACATGATAAAGCAGTTCAAGTAAACCAGCAAACTAGAAAATTTTTTGTGGGTTTGCCACTTGATTTAACACACAAACAGGTAAACGCTGCAGTCAGCACAAAAATGATGGAGGCAAAATTGTCTAGAAATGGGTAGCAGCAGGCTTGAGATTTTATTGGCAGAGACCTGTCAGAAAAGGCCACTCTGCCTTCTCCTGAAACCAAATCATGAGTTCAGTAGGTCACCTTCATTGATCTCTTCTCCCTATATTACCACATGATATCAAGCCTTTTGTTGTATTTTGAGAACTACAAGCAAATGAAATATTGCTCTTCGTACCGAGATTTTGCCCACTGGCATAGTAAAGACTTCAAGACTTGACTGTCACTTTAACAAGCCGTAGGAAAAATGGGATGTAAGTACAGCAGGTGAAAACTCGCTGTACAGCAGGTCATCCACTTCTCACAGAGGATGATAAAGGAGTTAATTGTCAAGTAACAAATGCAAGATAAACTTGTGCTACAGCACTTAAAACTACATCTCACAGCTGTGTGTTACACCAGGGCACAAGGTGACATTGCATCCACAAGATAGCAATGTGTGTGAGAAGTATTTGGACAAGGTACTCAGGAGTCAAGGGTATACTTATCAGCTGTCAGTCACTTCTGCTACACCACAGACTGGCTTTTTTGAGTCACATTAGATGAGAATCCTTCTACCAGCTACAAAACCATTGGCATCTCCTATATGCAGTACTCACATTATTTCCATAAAAACTATTACAGAGGAGAGAGTTTTCTGATCAGCCTTTGACAAAAGGCAAAGGGCATTACACCATTTGATAGGAAATATAAACATTCTATGTGTATTTTCAGTTGTTGGAAGGAATGAAACAGGTTGGTACCAGATATTGATTGAAATTACTTATTCATCTTGCTTCTGAAATCTCTCTCTCTCACACACACACACTTTCCAAATAGTTTCTATACCAAAAGTCATTTCAAGAGAACAGTTAAAAAAAAATACCTATATCTTTCTTCTTGTAGCATCTGAGAAATAAAGCCATAGTCTCTTTTAAACTGAGTTTTTAAATTCTCAATATCATCAGCTAACTGGGACTGTGTCTCCTTGATCTCCCTTAGTTCCTCCAAAATCATGGAAAGCTTTCCTTGGCTGTCCAGGGTACTCGCCACAGCAGGACTAAAGGAAGTATTCCCGTTGCTATCTGCTGATCCAGAGGTCCCACTTGAGCATTCATCATCACTAACATATTTTGGTTTGGCAACAATGGTGGCACTGCCCCCATAGGTTCTAGAACTCGTTTCTGGCCGAAATTCATCCAGGGTATTTTTGAGATGAGCAATGTTGTCTGCACTACCAAATTTGTTTCTGATGAGGTTGGCAAATTCTCTAGACTTGCTGAAAACAAAGACAGGTGGTGTCAGAGATACACCCGGCACACCTGACTTGCTGCTCTCTGTTCCGTGCCCAGAGCCACGAGACTTTCCATGTTGAACATCCTTCAAGTTATCTTTGGAAGTGTCCTTGGTAGCTTTGGAAGATCCATTTTGTTCAATATCCTTGAGCTTTTTGTGATACTGTTCCAATTTCTTCTGCAGCTGGGCTATGGAGTGGGCAGATTTTTGGTTCTTTTTCTCAAAGACTTGCTTAATGCGCCCAGCCTGTTGCTTGTCTGCACTGTTTACCAGTTTCAAATACTCAGCCACGTTTCCATCTCGAGCTGTTTGTTCAACCTTGATTTGCTCTGTAACCCTGAGGATTTTCTGTTTCAAGCTGTCTGCATTGAGTTTGACTTTGTGAAATTCTAGGACCCCATCTGGTACATCAAAATTCAGGTTGGTATCAGAACCTCCACGGCGGATGTTAAGAGGTAAACTCAGGGTATTCATGTCATGTCTTTCCACCTGGGAGAAAAGAAAAAGAGGTAAATGGAATATGATTTTTTTAAAGCAAACATCTAGTTTACTTTTCCACATATAATTACATCAGGTACACAGTATAAGGTTGCAGATATTAACAAAGCATAATAAACTTTTCTTTGAAATTAAGCAGTATTTTTTTTTACTTCTACAGGTTAATACAGTCCAAGGAACTGGAAGTCTCTCTTAAAATAAAGATAAATTAAAGAGAAAATTATTCAGAATACCTTACAGAATCACTATTTAAGCTTTTCAGAATCACTTACAGTTTTACACAAAATGAGAATAACACCTAGTTAGAAAAAGTTCCTTAATATATTTTTTATTATTAAGAGTTTCAAAGAGACCATGGCTGATAAAAAAAAATTACTGACTCTATTTTTTCCCCTTAGAAGTGGTCAAACATTAATGGAGATGTAACCAGATTTTTCTCTCTACAGCAGTGCTATACTGTTCAGTATATTTTCCCAGATTTAATGCCTTTTTTGGTACATCCCATTCAAATTCCTCCCACAATTCAAAGTTTTTGCAAAACTAGCTGAAAGAAAGCTCTTGAAAATTAATTGTATCCTGCAAACTGGAAGCAACTGCTGTTTTTTAAAGCACAGGCATAGAGAAAGAATTGGCCTGTATTTGACTTTCCAGCTAGATGAAGGTGCTCAACAACTTGATCTGCTGTGTTAACTCTATTTTAATAGGAGGTTCACTGATTTACAGAAATAAATTCAGAAAAGAAAACAGCGTTCAGTCAAGTATAGGACCTGTACACCTTAAATGCTCTCTGGAAGTACAACAAAAACAAGTAAGCAATCCAGTCACAACACTGACCACAACAGATCATTTTATCTTTCTAAACAGAAAGATACTCTGATACAAAACATTAAAAGTATTTCCTTATATAAAGTAAAAGTTATGGGGGAGGCATGAGAAGAATGATCTAAATGTCTTCATCCCTATTATCATTTTTGTTTTGCCTGTGTGACAAAGTGCGTTTCATTGCAGCTGCCACGGTGTCATGTCTGTAGAGACTGCTTAACAAATGCTCTAGCCATTATGGGTTTTCAGAGCGAGGGAACCAATATAATTCCTCAGGCAAGACCATTGCAGAGACAAGACAGAAGCCATATTAAACTACCTCTTAAAGATGCATTAGAAATGCTTCAACTGCTCTTCGCTTCAAAATGTCTGAGATACTATATTAAAAGTTTGATTTCCAAATACAGTGTTTATTATTACATATAATACTGAAGATCATGCAGCCAGACCTACGTGAACATGTCCAGTGATCAACATTCAACCTTCTTCTTGAGTAAAAAACATAATCCCATCATTAAGTATTGTTGTAAGGTTTGTTTTCCCATCCTTGTACAGTTTTGGCAGATTTCCTGGAAATTCACTCAGGGATTCTTGTACTGTCCTTAAAATACAAGCTCAGTGACCAGATAAAATGTCCTACTGTTAATACATGCATCGTGCACAGCTTGATCAGGAGAACTACTCTGTCTCTGCCGTGCTGAGGTACAAACACAGGGGGGTGATGCACTATAAATCTGGATCTGACCAAGATCAGAGACACAATCATCTCTACTGCTTTATATGATTTTCCTTATAGATTAACAAGGATTACAGTGAGGATTTTTCTTGAGTTTTCTTTTGCTACTGCACCACTCAGGGCACAAACCAGGTAATTTAAAAATTCATATTCGCCAATACATAAAAAAGGGGCACTTGAAAAATGCCTTCTGAAAGAGTTCTGGAGTCTATAATTAGAGAATATTGGTTAATGATGCCCTTTAAGACTCAGACTCTATCCCAGGGACTAAACGAGTACTGTGGCCTAATAGATCTACACTTTACCAGTTTGTTAAAAAAAAATGGTATTGATCCAAATGCTCAGTATAAAACAATAATTTCTTGAAACAATCTAAGACCTTTTTTAATAAGCTTTGGCACAAAATTATACTGTAATTAGTCACAGAATTGTACACACACACAAAACAGATCCATCACTGATGTCACTCAGGACAAGCTGTACATAACTTCCAGGAATGGGTGGGTCTGTATCTAACCTTTACACAGCAGTAAGTGTTTACTTCCTCAGTAAAAAATAGTCTAGAAATGTATTGTAATAGTTGGATACAAGCCCAAACCAGATCCGTTCTACCATATGTCCTCTCCCTCACTGGCCTCTCATTGGCCAGCCCTCCCTGCCTTCCTGAAACTTCAAGGCCACAAAAGTAATACAGATAAAAAGAACAATAGCATTGAAGGAATACATCAGCTGAAAGCTGCCGTGCTTTTGGACATGAGGAAATCTGTTAGCATGGGGCATATCTGCTCCTGAATAAAACCAATCATAGGGGCAGTTCAAATTCAGTAAACTTTATAAAAGATTTGTGTTTAAATTCCCAAAGCACTGCTATCAGTAGGGTTTTTTACTTACTGGATTGAGAGCTGACTAAGGGTACAAAAACGTCATATCAAACTTTTTTTTTTTGTCTGACTGTATTTGGACAAAATGGCAGGTGTCCTCTGCCATCATGTTGCAAGGCTGGGTCAACCAACACAGTCTCTTGAAATCCTCTGCTGATGTAATACACCTCATTATCGGGAGGGGATGCGTAGTGCGCAGTGGAGTTATTTCTTTTCTAGGTGAGGGGCTGGCTGGTTGGGTTTTGTGGGGTTTAGACTTTTTTGGGATTTTTAGTTTGGTTATTTTAAATCAGAAGCAAGCAGACGGTGGGTGAGTCAGGTATGTCTGGAAAAGTGGCCTGTCACCATTCTTTTACCTTGATGATCCATTTGTGATTGTTTTATTGCTCAGCAGAAGTGCTACCCCAAGACATCAGATTTCCATCTTCAATTCCTACCCCAAATCCCTCTTGCTGCAAGTCTCATCCTGTGATGAGAAGAATCAGCTCCATTTCCTGCTGTATTGAATGCCTCATTCTTTATACTGACCACAAGACTGCAAGTAGGAGTCTGAGATGCTTTCTCATCCCTGCAGGGACTAATGCCCTCTCCTGGGATACAGGCTGAAATCCTCCCAGAGCAGGACACTGAATGCCATCTCCATCAAACTGCGTGAGTGCTCTTCCAGCTATGCTACGGGAAGAAATGAGGAATGCCACCCATGCCATTGCTCCTGCTGTGATTCTTGGGTCTCCAGCATCTCACAGGGCCTCCAAGCTGTTGATACTAAAGAAGTTGTTGAGAGATTGGGTTTTTATGTTATTTTTTAAATTGTGGTTGCCAAGAGAAAAACACATTTACATATAGTAGCAGCCCAAACAGTTAAAATGGATGAGCCATCATTTTAGAAGTGAGAAGCACTTTAAAAAAAAAGAACATCATACATATCTCATATTATGGTAATTAACAGGGAGCTAGGCATTAGCAGCTGATGAGAAACAGCAGTCCTGAGACATGTGGTACCACCAGGTAGGCAGGAAGTCAAGGCACTAGCCCATAGTTTGAAGAAATGCCAGAGACATGCCCCCAATCTGTCTTCTAGGAAAAAAACCAATTTGCATATGCTCCTGGGATAGTTATAGGTGATGTTAGCCTGAAAAAAGAAACCTGGGCCTTGAAAAGAGACCACTGCACCTTATGGAGGAGTTCACATACACATTTTTCAACAATCCAGTTGAGAATTAATAGTAATGTTTGTGCTGCTGAAATATGAGCTTTTACAAACAGTGATTTAGGCAAGTCAAGCAATTCAGGCTCCCTGCCTGCATCAGAGCCTGGCACCACAGATGACCAGATAGGTAACTCTCAGACATAAAGCCCCAGTCCCCCTTTTTCCAAGGAGCCAAGCACATCTCCAGCTGTCTGACCATGCTATCCATGCAACCCATCCCAAGCCAAAGTTCAGAGCTTCAGAAGGGACAGCAAAACCTCTGCTTGGTGCAATGAACACAGGTGCACTGCTAGGAGCCCTTCACTGCAAATGAGTTGTCAGGTTTACTTTCTGTCTTAAATGTAAAGTGGAGGGCTGGGTAATAGGCAGCCTGCCATTCAAAAAGAAGCATTCAGAGCACAACAGTGAATTGAAAACCCAGTCACGGAAGCAAGGATAGGATTTTCATTGGTATCATAATAATGCATGTGTTTCTTCACTTACTGTCTGCAAAAGCAGCACAAATGCTATCACTAAGCTCAGAGCACAGCAGGACCCATGCTCCCCAATGTCACAGGCAAGATGGTTGGAAAGGGATTCCACATGGACAGGATCTGCTAAACAGGTAAAAATATCATGTTTAATGGCCTATAGAGTTTGGTTATTGTATCCTACTATTGGAAAACATAAAGCAGACCTAGAAGACCTTATTTCTTCCCCAAAGATCCTGGGTGGGATCCATCCAAGAGAAAAAGTCCATAGTGAGCAGAGCACAAAGGGCATGCAGCCCACCCTAGTGCAACCCACATCGCGTGGCTGCTCAGATGAATCACATCCTGTGTTCCACTGACTGTGCCAATGGCTCTCCACTGACAAGTGAGAGATAAGTCCCCTCTGTTAAAGTATCAAATGGAACTCTGCTCTTCAGGTCATAGATTTCCTTTATGCTCTTTTAAAAAGTACCTTTAAAAAGCATTGGGAAGAAAAAGCATTTACAAGACAGATGCATATATGCATCAGGCTCCAGAAAGCCTGCACCTTTGGGTTGCCTCACTAACAGAAATGATGAAGACATAAAATGATCTACTTATTTAAATAGACTCAGTTTACAGGTGTTTTCCTTTCTCTTTCTCTAAACAACCTTATTACCATCACCAGTCATTGCTGTGCAAGCTAAACAAAAGCTTCTGATGACAATTTAAGTCTATCTTGAATTTCTGATGAGTGCTTAGAAACAGAATCCCATAAGGAGCATACAAAATAGGATTAAGGCAGCTTTAAAGCTCTTAGATTTTGGTAATAATAACAAAAATCATCAGGAACAATTTTCTTTTTTCAGAAATATGAATATGTCAGAGGCACAGGTGTTCCAATGGGTAAAAGAACTCGCAGAGGGGGTTTTTATAAGTTTTCAGTATATTCCAAAGCAGAAATGTACTTGGGGAGAGACTTCTACCATCTCTTTCAATTTCACTCTTCCTTCTAAAATCCATATGAGAATACTTCATGAAAGTCTTAAAATAGAGTTAAATCATCATAAAACATCTCAAGTTACGTAAAATCAGCCCCCAACATTTTTATACAGTATGTTACAGCAAAACACCTTCTGCTTGTGTTTTTTTACAGAGCTAATTAATAGTAATATCTAAAAGTACCTACATTCAGAATACCATGCTCATAATCATGCAGAGAGTTGAGAGTATATGGGAATGGAAGGAGTCAGCAAAACTTGTTTCTACTTTTTACTGGGGTAATGGAAGATCCTGGGTGATTTATCTGAGATCACCTGGCAAATGCTGATGGAGTCAAACAACTGAAGGTGTTTCTTTCATCATCAACAATTCCTCTATTACCTATTAATTCCCCACCTCCCCTCAAAAAAGCACTGAAGCTGTAAGGCATCTCACTAGGACCCATTAGGTGTTTATTCCAGGTAGAAGTCAAAGGTAATCCCAGATGCCCTTTGGCAAGTATCTGCTCTTCAATATACAAAGGCTGGGAAACTTCAAGGCCATTCTATGAGTACGGCATCATACAGGGGTAGAGTAGGTTGTGGAGATTTGAATCCTTTGGAAAATTTTCTGCACTATGCCAACATGGTCTGGTAATTATGAAAATCCAGTTGCTCTACTAGACAACTGTAGCAAGACCTCAGATACAGACTCAACTCCTAAGCATACAAGGCAAGATGTCAAATGTTGAATCCAGTCAAATGTTGAATCCAGTCCTGATCACTTATCTTTCCCTCCATTTTAATTCATTCACACCATAGAATTGAGGCTATAAGCACAGGCACCTCAAGGAAGATATACAGGTACTTGCAATTTTAGTTTAAGTGGAAAAAAACCACCCAAATTAAAGAAAATCAAAACAAAAAACCAAACCAAACTAAACCGAACCCAAAGTTGAAAATGCTATAAAACAAATTCTGTAGAAAGAAATTGCAAGAAAGCACATGCACTGAAGTTCTGGTGTGACTAGACTTTTACTGTCTTGGTCTAATCTGATCAAGGTTGAATACTCATGCATAACCTTTGAACCAAAGAGTCAACTTCACACCAAAGTTGGTTTGCCTCAAATCCTACAGGCATGCTCAGTTCAAACCAGAAATACCGCAGAAAGAACCTTTTCTCTAATTTCTATTTAAAGGACTGAACTAAAGCCAAATTTTCTAGGTCACAGCTTGTGTGTAAATAAGTATTTAGATATGGTACTATTGCAAATTAGACCAATGGGAGATGAGAACAATGGGGGGAAGAGGCAGTTTTCTCCTTCACTGGTAACACCAGGTCCTTTAGAATCCAAGAACATCCACTGAAAAGTCTCCAGTGTCATAACTCACATTCAGTCCAGTTCCAAGTTTTTGGCTGCACAAAACTGACATAAGCAAACTGGTTCCAATACAAATACAAACAACTGAAAATTTAAACCAACTTGCCTCTATAAAAGTAAGCAAGTTACTTCCCATTTACTGTCCAGCAACCATGTGAAGAAAAATGAATAAAAATCACTGTCCTGGCTAGAAAAAAAAATACAGTGATGAGCCAGTACTCGCATTTACTAAGCTAAAGTTTCTTCAAGCAGGCAAAAGGTAGATTCCACACCCCTTGGTTAACTATTTTGCTTCAGTTCAGTCCTCCTCTTCAGATAAGCACCATAATTAAAAACAAGTCAATAAAATACCTTCTCCTAACTCACGTACTTGTTCCTTCTGTCTCAGGTTTACACAGCAATATAAGGAATTGCTAGCTAGGGAACTCCAGGTGCTAAATGGGTGGTTCCATCAAGCACTACTAATAAGAAGCCTGCACTCCTATTCCCTGTGAAGGAGAGTGCCTTTACCGTGACACAAATCCCTCAAATCCCCTACCACTGTGAAATAGTGTGGGGGTGACATAATTTTGAAGAATGCCAGACATTTTGTATCCCTTCTAGATTAATTTTTCAACTTACTTTTAGTGTTTCTAATAAGTGCTTTCTCTTCCCCCTTCCCAGCTTTTATGGATTTTTCTTCCCCTCCCATTCAGTAATAAGGTTTCTTTTTCTAAAGATGTCCAAATAGATGGCAAGAATGAAATTTTCCATACTACTGTGAAACATTCTGTGAAATGTCAGCCTGCTACACATTTTAAATTACTAAATCCTTTTCTCTGAATGAGAATTTGATAAAAAGCCAGCTACATACCTGCTATGACTAATCACTTCTCATAATTCCAGCATATGCTTCTCATCTCTCACCACTTGTGATTTAGAGTGCGCTTTCCTTTGTATCACTGCATTGTCTAACTTTTCATCACAAACTATTCTACACTGATAAAGTTGCAGCAGGTCACCTTCTCCCTCCACCTGGTTCTTTCTGTTTCACAGTCAACTCTTAATTTCATTGCTATTCAGATAGTCCAAGCATTTTCTGAAACCCAAGCTCCTGGTACTGTACAGTCATACAAGAGAATTCCAGGAAATACTATGAAGTTTCTTGCCCTCAGTTACACAGAAATAACTCTCACATCTAACTTCATAGTCAACAACAAACCAAGTCTTGCATGCCGCAAAACAAAGGCAATTTTAAGGAAATTTTAAATATGTAATTTACAGACCTACAAACATCAACCCCACAGCTCAATGCTGACTTTAGTCTAATTCATGACATTTATTGCTTTGAACTGGCAACACTGCATAAAACCTATTTTTTTAACAGGGACATTAAGGCTTTACAGTAGCAGGGAACTTTGAAAGTATTACCACTGAGAGGCAAGACACTCTAAATCCAAATAGACTGGCCATCACAGGCAAAGGACTCAAGACTCAGGGATTTTGTTTGTTGAAACCATCACAAAACTTCTGTTTATAAACAAGAGAACAATGGCTCCATCAGGCATAGGATTTTTTCATTTGCGTTAATGCTGCAGCAGCACATCCTGAGCATATAAACAATCACATCGTGTCCTGTATGTGAACTGAGTTGCTTACTTAAAAGAGCCTGTCTGCTTCTTCCTTTCCCCCTGCCCTGCATCTCTCCATGCTGGGCTGATCAAGTCAAATCTCAAAAATACATACCTGTTACATCAGCAGTTATACCTGTAGTTCATTTTTTAATATAAATTTTAATCAAAAGATAGGGTCTGCTTTACTACATTACATCACTAAGCAGCTTTTTTACCTCTCCACAATAGCCAGTACATCTCTTGACAAAGCAACTTTATTTTATCAAACCTTCATTACTTATATACACAAGCATACTTTCACTATTTGCCACATTACACACATGAGTGCATGTTTTGGCTCCACATCTGATATACAAGGCTTGTACTTGTAGCCAAACCACAAATGAGCCCAAAGGCAGAGAACTGCATGAAGATTGAGCCACCAAAAATCAAAAACTTTGGCCATACTTCACGATCTACAAAAGTTTTATTTAAAAGACTACTTTAAAAAAACCCTTATTTCATTTGGCAAAGTAAAGACGATTAAAATTTGAATCCCACAGATGCGTATTATGCAGGTCATTTGTTATTCAATACCACTGCTACAATAATGGTATTTTAAGCCACTACACACAACTGATTAACACTGCTCTGACTTAACTCTGGAGAAAACATCCTAATTGCAGTGCGTTAAGAACGAAAATTGTCTGCAGAGTCAATGGATTTAACCTCTGGTGGATCACAACAACCCAACTTTAAAGCATTTTGTTATTTAAATTTATTTTTAAAATAGCAAAAATATTTTCCTTTCTTTTCACTGAAGGGGCAATATAAAGTATTAGGCAATAGAACCACAAATGCTCTTTGCATATCTTCTTCTTGAAGGGAAATGAAAATTAATATAAATAATATTGTTTTGAAAAGCAGAAACTATGCTGTGACTATGCCATTGAAGTGAGTCACAAGTGATGCTTTCCATTTATGACTGGATCTACAGTTGTGCTCATTGTGGAGAAAGTCTTAAAATATTATTTTTATGTTTAATATCTTGTTTTTTATATAAATATACACACAGAGAGATACATTTTTTAAATGTTTTAAAAACATTTTGTAAAATATCCATACAGTTATCGTTATTGTAAGTGAGTACTAGCCCACAGAAAATCTCATGTCCATGCAGTGTTTCAGCTGCTTATGCACTTTCTGGAGAACCTGCTCTTGCCATGGCATTTTAAGGTTACACTCTAAAAAGCAACTCAAATAGTTACAATCAAATCTGAATTCACAAAACAAAAGATAACTTTTCTAGTAAAAAGACTCAAACAAAAGACTTTATGAAGATGAGTGTGCCTCCACAAGCAGATGTCCCTGAATTCTCTTCTTTAAAGAGGCTCCATGTGCACATTATAACAATACATCAAAGTGTACTTCAGCCAGTGCTTTGTGCACGCTCTAGAAACATGTTCCTTGTGACACAATGCTGAAGTTTCTCAAATAATCTTTTCAAATATTTATGACCTGGTACTAGTATGAATCACTCCCACAAGAGGTTGGAGGTATGCCTTTTAAAAAATATAAGAAACTTCTCTGTCAGTCTATTCTCTCTGAACAAAATTCAGCTACGACTGTTGGATCGATTTCATAGAATTGATCCACTATTTGTACATAGTCATGAGTCAGCTTTGTACTCCACTTTTCCTTTCAGTTTTTTGTATACACTGTACACTTCAAATACTAATAAACATCACACAAATATCTCAACCCATAAAAGAAACTCTATTGTAGAGAAGTGCTGTAAGTAACATAACATCTATTAATCAAAATTCAAGACTTGTCTAATGGAAAAGAACATCAGTGAGATTCACCCAATTAGTGAGAAATAAAACCACAGTAAAATTTTTATCTAGTCTTAAAAATATTCCTATTGTCAAATAGTGAGTTTTATTAAACTGAACAACTTAGAGAAATCAATTCAGATAATTTTGGAAGATAAACTAGGTTAAATCATTGTTTGTATGTCACCGTATTACTTGTAATGAGAGTTTTAAATCATAGTTTGAAAAAGTTCTATGGAGAAAGAAAAAAATATTTTAAAACAATGGCCTTTAATGAGGATTCACCAAATTTTTACTGTATGGTACAAATCCTCTGATGTGATTTTGAAGATGCCTGTGTAGCAATCATTATGTTTTGCCAGGGTAGTACTAGGAAGTGCAAGCAAACTTTTCCCCTAAGAGATGTTTGCTAGCTGAAAATACATTTATTTCTCTTTTACTAGAACTAAAATGTCAAGGGTAGAGTGAATTCCTGCAGAAGGAAGTTCTGCTGATTCTAAAAGTACAAAGATCACTGCTCTCTGCTCTTAACTACAGGGCACATTTGGTGAACATCTCATCATGTGGTGTATGAAATATACAGGAGAATGTGTATTATACATAAAATTTTAGTCATAAATTCAGTGCTTATAAACTAAATAAATAAACAAACCAATCCAAAACTAAACAAAATCCCCACTCATTTCTCTCTGCCATCCAACACAAAAACCATTCTCAAAGTCAGGACTGCAAGTTGAGAAGCACAGGCAAGAAACAGTTGTGACTTTGTTTTAGCAGGCTAATGGAAATTGCTTGAAAACTGTACAGTTGCACAGCACATTAAAATGCTTAATAAATAGATTCAGTAGGAAAATTTGTTTTCAGTTTGGTATTTCTTAATCTGTTAAAACTATGTTGCTAATATAAAAGTAATTTAATGCGGGAAAATTAAACCTGCTTATCTTACTTATCTGTTGTAATTTAGAGGATATATAAAATATTAGAGACAAACTTCATATAACTTCTTTGCTTCATTAATATGTTTATGCAAAATTTAATTCAATTTGGCACAGATGTAGTAAAGACCTATCTCAAGAGACAGCAGGCCTGAAAAGACACCAACAACAATGCACCAGCAACCATAAGACATATTTTACAAAATGGCAAGTAAAGATGGCTTTGCAGCCTGTATTGCTCTTTTTGCATTTTCTTGCCTTTGGATAAGTGTCTTAGACTCATATCCTTCATATGCAAGGCTCTTAGGTTTTTTGATTTTGTTCAAACTCTCCCTAGGAGAACAGAGGGGATTAAAACCTTTATAATGCTTTTAGAGTCACAATTTAATTTGGAGCTCAACATCATTATCTTAAGTGTTTCATTCTAGCACTAAAAAAGATGTGATGGTGTCACAGGGATAATTTATTTAACTGAACAGGGCAATACTAAAAATGTTTCATGGTGATAATGTCTCTCAGGGAATTTTAAAAATACTCTTCAAATAACATTTGTAGAAACATGATTAAAGTTCAGAGTTGTTTACTTGACCAAGACACTAATATGGCCAGATGTCACAATTTAGACTCTAAAGACAGAATTTGTCAATTCTTCTCATTGAGAACCACTAAGATTTTTTGGAAGAGGAAACCTTAATATTGTCATCACAATATTGTAGTACAGTTAACTTCACATAAGTAAAAACAAATATAGCTTGCTACAGAAATAGTATGTACATCAACAATTATGTACTTATTCATACTCTTAGTTCTTCTTTCTTTCTTTCTTGTATTTTTTCTTCTTTTTGCTTTTGCTCAACTAACAGTAGCAATAGCATCTTTTAATCTAATCAGTTTGGTCACATTTTTTTAATCTGGAATATATTTCACCTGTCAGAATACTTCCCAAGAGTTACAGAAATTGCCAATCTGTGCATCAATACAGCTTAATTTCATGTATCTCCTTCTATAAAGCTCTTAAGACTACATCAGAACAACTTTTCTTTTTAAATAGTAGTGATAATTCATATTACATGACACAAACAATGAATGTTTAGTCTGGATACTGTGAACTCCAAAGCACATGATTTTACAGAATCCAAACATTTCAGTTTTCATGGATACTTGACACAACAACTGATATTGCTTAAATACTAAAATACTATCTTAAAATAGAACTGCTACATCTTCAGTAACATCCATTATTAAATCCATAATGCTGGATAAGCCAACTGCTATAAACACATAAGAAAAACCCCATCATCTTCAAGCTAGGTCTTAATCCACACCTCTGTTTTACTCAAGAATCTCTTTCAGCACTGCTGGCAAGCTTCATGTGCCATGAAGAAGCATAGAAGTACTTATATGGTCTAAGCAGAGATGGTAACAGAAGTTGTTCATATCATGTCTAACAAAAACCTCATTAAGCACATAGGTACTTAATTTTGTTATACATCTCTGTAATCCATAATAGCTAGGCCAGGGCAGCACTTCTGAAACAGGAGCTCAGGCTATTGCTTTTCTCCTTGGTCGAGTTGTCACACGCTAACCATCCACACATCCCACAAAGTGAGTCACAGAGCTCACCCTCAGCTTCCTTGCCAAGGGTTTGAAAACAATAGAAGATGGTTCAGAGTATTTTTAAGAGTTATTTTGAGCTTGTTGAAAGCCATTACCTCTCTTACCTAACCACAGGGAGTATCAAGCGATGGCCAAACTGTTGCTCTTATCTTCTTGTAAATTTTTCGTATGAAGCAACAGGCTGCCCAAGCTGAGTAAGTTTGTTCCCCACGTTCTTGGGCCATTAGAGTACAACAGAACTATTTAAATCAGGATACAGAAGTTCCCCATGTAATTTTATTACACCATAATATAACAATGTAACAATAATGAAAACAATAAACCTGATGGTCTTTTTAAAGCAGCTTGTAATCTTAATTCAGTGTATTTTAAAAAATCAGCAACAGAAAATGGCATGTGTTGATCTTATGTTCAAGATAAATGTACAGGGTTTCTTCAGAAGCACAGACATAAATGCTAGTCGCCAATTTTCTCTTAATGCCAGTTCCTACATATTAAATTCATATTAGATTTTTCTATTTTTAGAGTTGTGGTGATGTTAGAGGCCTATTTACCAATATGATTTGATTAGAATGAAACTGAAATCAATATTCTGCTCCTAGTCTGCCTGCCTGCCTCCCTCCCTCTCCTCTGAACTTTCTAAACTGGTTCATTTTTTCCTCTCTTAAGTTCCTATTCAGACAGTCAAGAGGATATGCTCTATCACATGGTTTGGTGTAAAAGGCCTATGAAGACATTACCATATTCAGTCATAGCAACAGCACAGATAAAAAGGAACAAAGCAGAGTTCAGTGGAAAAGGAAGCAGATAAGAGTCATGCTGTCCTTGGAGTCCAACCATGGTTACTGGCTCTGCCCTGAGCCAGAGCTCTGTACCTGGGCAGGGAGCTCTGCTTGGCTACAGGCTCCAGAATCCTCTTGTAAAAAACCTAACATTCAACACAGGAGATCTCATTCCATGACAGTGGAAAAGCAAAGCAAAACCCAAACCACAATGCTCATTTTGATCAAGACATTAGAAAATTCTCTAAATACTTTTCCCTTTATCTCTCTCGGTCATATGCTCAGAATAATTTTAACCTAAATAAAGTACCATATATAAATCAGATTTTTATAGGTCTCAACAGACAGATGAAGATCTATATGCATTACTAAACCCCCCTCAAAAATGTGCCCTTTGTGAGATTATGCCAAATGATGTTAGCCTAATTACGCACAGCGAGTTAATATTCTAAACAGTGTTACATGTAGAAAAATAATTTTCCAGACTCCCTTCCTAAAGAAACAGACCGCCAAATACTCAGTTTCTGTAGTCAGTTACTTGACAGGTTTGAGAAACACACAAATCACTTTAAGAAATCATAATGCAAACTGCAAAGAAAGCTACTTTAGGTTAAGTCTGCTAGTTCTTGGTATTTATGTTACAATCAAAGTAGTCTGCCTGCAGGTAAGCAAGTGGAAGAAACACATAAATTTGGGCAGAAATTGATGATAAAAATTAGCTCCTGTAGACTTATCATTACTTATAATAAAACAAAATTTTGATGGGGGAAAAAAAGCAGGTGGTAAACAAAACCCAAAATAACCTAACTTTTCTGCAACTCAAAATGGCCTGAATGTCTTTTATTCTATTTCAGCTAGAGAGGAGGTCTTTAGATATACACACATTCATTAATTGCTCTGGGAAACTTTAATGAATTGCAGTGATTTGCACTGCACAAAAACCTTTCATGCAAATAGGACTGTATGGAACTCTGACCTCTCACAATGGAAAGAGCAAATCACAGATTTTACTGCTCTGCTCTCCAAATTTAAAGTTTTCCCCTACTCATGCTTCTGGTAGTAACCAGGAAACACTGCAACATTTTAACTTTATGGAATAAAAGTGACGTACTTCATTATTCATCCCATTTGGTCTGTAGGCTTTTTACTATCTTTCTTGTTCATTTACTGCTTTAACAAGAGTGTTATAAAAATAAAGGTCTGTACAGAAATAAATGCACCAGGTGTTATGTTCCTCTGCATAATTGAACAATATTTAGACAATAGTTGTATAGTCTGAAAGCTATACAATATAATAAAATATTGAAAAAGCCTCTTAGGGCTCTTTGCTAGCTGAAAACAGAAGATTCACCAAAATAAATCCAGATATATGTTCAAACATTTTCAGATGCTTAGCCACAGATACTGGAGCCACTTTAGGGTAGTATACCCATGTAACAACTCACAAGCACATTGAAAAGTTAAAAGTACTACTAAAAGTGATTAAAAATAGACTAGTAAAATAGACTAAAAATAGACTAGTGATGATTTGTCAAACCAATGATTTGACATTTATTTAGCTTTTCACTGAAGAGCTGGTTTAGGTCCCTTTAGTGTGATAAAAGTGATGTTTAGTTTCTGGTACTAACTTCCCAATACAGGTCTTAAAAGATTCATGCACAACACTGTGCATGCATCCTTGTTTATAGTGCAGAACTGGGGTGGGGGTTAGTAGCATGTAAATAACTGAAAACACTTATGATGTGGTATAATAAAAAACTTATACCATTTTAATACTGCTTTTTCAAGTTCTCTAGATGGCTTTGGGATCACATAAGAAAACATCACAGCAGTTTTTACTATGTTTAAAATATCACAATATTGTGATATTTGACTATCTAGTGCATGAAACTCATGTCAGAACTGATCACAAGTTTCATAAAGTTTTACTGTTATCTGTAGGGAAAGGAATTATTCTGGAAGTACATATTGGAAAGAGCATTATTTCAGGCTTATAGTTTCCTTGCATGTGGCAACAACCAGGGAAATTATATTACTGCCTTGAATGCTGAGACCCAGCTCCAGTTATCTTGCTGCCAGACAAAAATCTCACAGTGTGACTCAAAGACGATGTAAGGGATTCAGTGGATTCACTAACAGACTGGTCTTCTAAGAGACTACTACATATGAATGTACATAACATCACTCCCACAGACTTGGCAGCTTGCCAGTATCACAGTGAACAAGTCTAGCAAGGTCAAAATATTTTGAAGGTTGGGGTATTTTGAGTCTATGATCTCCTTTTGAAGAGTTAACTTTGTTCCCAGTGGAATTTAAAGGTTATAACTGGTAGTTGTAGATACCTGTCTCTGGCACAACCCACCACAATCATTTGAGCTGTACTTCTGGTCTGCAAAAAGGCACATCCTAGAAAAACTCTACTAGTTGCAAGAGAAGCTCCAATGACAAACTGTATCTCAAAGCCTGCATTGAGTTAGTCATGCCACGTGTATTCAATGATCTGTATCACAGGAATTTTACTCTCTCCCCACTCCCAAAGCCCCTAGACACACTGACAGGCAATAGAAGCTAGAGATGAAAATAACAAAATCGAATCATCACACTGTTACTTCAGAGCAATTAGTGGTTCTAAGTACTAAAACATGATTTACTTACTTCCTTTTTCGTCAGTGTTTCCTCCTGAATATGCTTTGGGGGTGGGGATAGAGTCCAATTCAGCATAAATTCCAAAGATGAAGACTTTATGATTACCTGTCCACAGAAGAGCAAGTTCCACAACTCCTTCCATGCTGAAACATCCAAGGACTCACGATGGGCCGAATATAAATAGAGTGTGTTTGAGACAACCACAGATACTTCATCTGTGCTTACATTTAGATGCCACATAGCTCCTGCAGCTACTTCAGGTGAAATTTAATTCCTAGTCTCATATCACAGGAATCTGACACCTTGCACATAGTGATTCTGCTACGCAGAAATCATAACCTAGGCTCTTATGTCTTTGTATTTTATGCATGACATGGCTGGCATCCATGAGTGATGACGGTGGCCACATTGACAGATGAAAGCTGAACTAGTCACTATTCTGGGTGAGGCAGGAAGGCCTGGAATTTTTCCAAGTGTTAAGATCAGGGAGGACACTGCAGGACCTCTTCTGCTCCTGAATGATGGGAGGATGCCACATACAGAGACTGTGCTTCAAATTGCAGCTTATTGGCTAAACAAAAGGGTTTGAATTTTATTAATGCGAGCAGAAGCTCATGTGAACTTTTACCTCACTTGAGGTCAGTCTTTCCTTTTACCCTTTCCCCCTTTCCTCTATCCCTCTGCTTTTTTGTGAACTCTTCAGTTCTCAGTTCCTTCTCTGTAACTGCTTCCCTCCCACTTTTCTAGTAACAGACCTTGCAATAGGTGAGTACCTTCCCCTCACCCAGAACTTCTGTATGATTTACCTACTTCTCATAATTTTTTTACTCTATTTAGATTTTTCTCACCTCAGAGACAAGGGATTTTGATGTTAGGATCTAGTGTTCTAACCGAAGCATGCAATTTCTCACTAGTGGTATAACTTCCCGTAAATCATATCAGTATCTGTTGACATTGGGAAATTTGAAGAAAATAATCTCCCTATCCAAGCACAGTCTTTCTAGCAGGTCATCCTTAGTCTCTCAAAAGATGCCTTATAACATAAAGATACTCTTTAGGTTACACAACTTTCCAAGGAAAGGAACAGCATCTCTAGGAGTCGAACCGTAAGTTAACTGCAGTAATGCAAAGCAGATGCAGGAATATGAGCCAATGCAAAAGCAGAACAAGCACCTCCTAAAGCTGTGTAATAAGCTCTGCCACTCAGCAATCCTCACAAGCCTGGAAGGAACTAAGTTCTTGTGTATATGCCTTGGCTTCTCAGAAACACAAAAAAGTATGAAAGGGATCATATGCAAAACCAAAACAAACAAAACCCAAACAAACATAGGCCAGTACTGAAAGCTTAAGTGCTAAGTTATTATCAGACACAATCTACTTTTGAGGCTATCCAGGTTGCACTGTCAAGCAAAAACAACATCTACTTTAAGTTACCACTGCACCATGCTATAGATATGGCAGGACAGGGACGTTATTGCAATTGTACTATAAAATATACTTTCCTTTCTGTTTGCCAAATTTTAAGGTGTTTTTTTTTTTAAGTTTACAGAAATTAATAGAATAAATTAAAGGACTGTGATACCTACAAAACAGAAAAAACTACCAACATCTTTTTTTGTCTCTCTTTTGTGACACTCAAATAACAAAGATTGGAAAGATGGTAAGTAATATTTCAAAGGGATTTTTAGGTGATTTGAAACAGAGTCATGATACTAAACAACCTACAAGAGAACTACCGCAGACAGACTGAAGACTTTGTACTAAAATAAATGTCACCTTGCCAAGTGAGATGCATTTAGGCATTTCCTGATTTCTTTTTCCTTTATTTCACATACTTTAAAATGTGTGTTCCTGAATAATTTGCTCCTTTCCTCCAGAGATTCCTTTGCAATGACTCCATAATAGTGCACTAATGAGGGCACTGGTACCACCATCTCTTGCCAGGTCAATCAATTCAGATGCAAAATGTATCATGACTTCACTGAAGAAATCAGTGGAGAAACAACACTTGAGTTTGTTCAGTCATATGTGCCCAAGCAAAAGGCATGGGAAAGTAGGTTTACTTATCAGCCAAGACTGTCCAGCAAGAAATGAACAGTTGGATTCTAGGCTCTCTTCAGCTTAAGATGTCCAACCCACAGCTTCAAGGCAGACATTCCAACCACAGAACTGACAGCTAAGACAATGACATTCCTCTGTCTCTCCAGAACAATCATGGCCCCTGGACCCCAAGATTTGTGGAAAGATTACAAAAGATAGTAAGACAGTGAGGACATGCCCCAGGAAGGGGAAAGCTGTCTTCACACCACGGATGCGTTTTGGAGAAATGCAGGAGGGCACACTAGCCTGTTGCCTTGCATTCTTGGGCTTGCTTTTTTCATTCTTCAGCAGCTAACTTGCTGCCCTGATCCCATGCAGTGCTGGAGGCAACCAGCCTCAGGACACACAGAGGCCTCGCTCAGTTTCCATGGAGCTCAGCAAACAAGATGGTAGGGAATACTCAAGGTCTCCAACAGACTCCTTTCCTTTAGTTCAGCAACAGCTTAGTTATGCTGCAGCACTTCCACAACATGTGTTAAGTCTAGTTTTTGTCCTATTCCTGTAAAAACTTTTTTTAGACCATTTTTTCAGCATCTTTATTAATCAGCAGTGTCCAAGCCACACATCTCTCCCATTAAAAGAGCAGCTATGCTGTAATGCTTCAGCAGCCATGATCTGAATGGAGTTTATCCCCAAAACATCCATAACTACTTAATATGAACAACAATAACTTGGAAAATAGTCCTGCATGCAAGCTAGCGCATTTAAATCGACTGCAGGCACAACTTGCTTTCCATACATTGTTTTTACATCTTCAGCAAACACGTAGCAGAATCAATGCCATCTAGTTACCTCTAAAATCATGGTAGACTGAACTGGCTTATATACCTGAATAATTTAGCACTGAAGAGAGGTGATGGCACTCTAGCAGGAAATCAAGCCATGAGAGCCTGTACCTCCTAAGATCTTCTGTGTTTATTTACACATTTAAGAACTCGAGCTGTTGGTTACAACAATTTTAACTGTTCTGGTTCAACACTTCACTTTCTTTTATAATTCTACTGATTTTATTTTTTTCCATTAAATATACTCATGAAAGAGATTTTCATCAACTAGACAGAGCACACCAAGTAACTGCACAGAATAGGTTACATCCTTTGGTACATCTTATCGGACAAGCCTGATCTATATTGGAAAAATTAATAGGAAAATTTAAAAAAAGTTCTTCATTCACCTGAAGCTTCAGTTCTTTCAGTTATCAATCTTAATATAGATGTCTAAAGTTTGGCAAGCAAAAACTGAACCAGAGCTAAAAAATTACCTGCAGTATCCAGCCTTGTATGCAGCAAAGCTCAACATATGTTACGTTGTGTTTTATTTTTTTATTGAAAATGCATGAAGTATAGGGAAGCTGTTAAAACACTTAATACTCGGTAAGATACAACACAATAATACATTCCAAAAAAAAAAAAAAAGGCAAAATTTCAAATTTTTTATGATAGTCATGATTTTCTTGCTTCAGT
Source organism: Cisticola juncidis (assembly GCA_013400215.1). NCBI lineage: Eukaryota > Metazoa > Chordata > Aves > Passeriformes > Cisticolidae > Cisticola > Cisticola juncidis. The sequence goes on along the minus strand of VXBR01009086.1, from coordinate 580,935 downwards.
AGTCATGAAAATGAAGTATTAATGTCATGCACAGGAATGAAGCATACTGAAAACTCCAGAGTTTTGTCAAGACCTCTAGATCAAGAGTTTCAGAAGCAGCAACCAGAGTTACTTCAGTAAAGGCCATTCTTCCACACTATGTGGCAGCTAAGCAGTGCAGAAAGGCATTTCAAATATTTGACCAACATCAAGTGCTATTTGTGTTCATATGCATGGATGAATTCAGATTCTCAAAAAAATTTATCAGGAACATCACTATACTATGCCTCTGAAGACACTGAAACACTGTTAAAGAGAACTAAGTGCATCTACTGGCAGAAAAAAAAACCCAAATCAAATATATCACTAGACAGCAATAAATACAATGTATTCTTGGAGAGAGAATTTAAAATATAGATTGACAAGAATTTTCCATTTATCCCCCTACAGGATGAAATGTATGCCCAAATTCAGCTAACATTAGTGTTCTGTGTATCTCAAATTAGCTCATGAAACATGGATGGAAAAAATCAAAACCAACAATTGATTAAAACTAAAGACTAAGGATTTAGTTTCAAATAAAAAATGCAACCACAGAAATCATGAAAAAAGAAAAAAAAAGGAAAAAAAATTGAAGAGAGAAAGGAGCTAATCCAGCTAAAATTTCAAAGGTGCAGTCTGTGTGGATCCACACAAGCACTTCCTACAGCTCTTGTTCTCAATGAAGAGACCAACGATTTGGCAAGAAAAGAGGCACATCAAAATGGAGTGGATACAGGATTAACGCTGCACATCAATTGTGGCAGGAAGCACTTTGAGTAACACCAAGCACCACACTGGAACAAAGTGCTCTGCTGTCAATACCTGCTTCTTCACTTGACATGTTATTCCTTCCCAAAGGCATAACCATCTCCTTCTGAAGGGACTACAGTGCTCCCTTCACAGTGCTTTCTCCAGTCACCTGTTTGCTGCTAAAACCACAAAAGTTGGTTGGGATACCATATTCATATCAAAATTGTCTTCCCAATGTTCCTAAGGAATGCTCTTTCTTTCTACACGCCAACATGAGACACTGAAGATGCTAGAACACCTTTACCTATGCATTTTGGGAAGATCATTAATCAAGTTTTCACTATTAATATACTTCAGTCAATTCATCACTACCCTGATGATATGGAAGGTTCACTCAAATTAGAGTGTAAAGCTGCCTTTTGTAGCAGAGCTCCATGGCACAGACAGAGACCCTATCAGGCACTTCACAGCCAGGCTGCACAGGGCACTGAGCAACCTGGGCTGGCGAAAGGTTCCCTGCCCACGGCAGGAGGGTTGGAAGTAGCTGATCCTCAAGGTCCCTTCCAAACCAAGCCAGTCTATCATTCTGTGATCAGAGGGCCCACGTTACACCTGATCAGCTGCTGAACAGGCACTACTTAGAGATCTGAGCCTCAGCTCAGCTTGAGCAGCAGAATAGAACAATTGCTGTATTCCTCGGACACATTGCTAGAGAAGAAGAGGCAGAGACAGTCTGCTGTATAATCCCTCACAATCCTGCCTATAAGTGTTAGTCAAGTGTTAAGAATATTCTTAAGTTAAGAGTAAGCGTTAGTTTAGCAAAAACAACACAATGTGGTGTTCCATTCCAACATACAGACCTTAGGCCTATTTCCTAAAGTAACAACACCATCAGCACCTTCCCAGATCTCCTCACCCTACCCCTCAGATTCTTTCATGTCCCTAAAACGCTATAGAGTATTTTCTGCTTGCTCCACTGTCCTTAATTGTCGTCTATAATGGCTTCAACTTCAATAGTGTCCTTTGCAAAACCTTTCTGTCCCATCGAATGGGCAAGAAAGCATATTCTCTGGATAATCCTAAACTGTCTGCCTACTGATGGACTGGCATGCCAGACAGTGGATAACAGGAAAATTGTCTCTGACTTCCACTCCCTACGAGAAGGGATAGGTGCCTGGTGAAGACACATGAAAATCATTTTCACAACATGTCTGGGCTCATTACCTTTGAAGCCTCTACTCTCCTGTCATATTCACTAGGCAGAATATAATTCACTTAAACAAATCTGAATGATAAAAATGCCTCAGGAAACATGTAAAATAATTTTCAGGAGAGAAACAAAGGACTTAAAGGAAATTCTTGCTCCTAACATTGAATTACATTCATAAACATAATAGGCTTCCTTTCCAAAGGAGTAATGTATTTTTGCTGTTCCTCAAGTTTAGAAAGTAATTTGAAAACTACCATGAATAAATTTTTTATCTTGATTTACTCTCGTTACTTGCAGTTAGATCTTTCTCTTCTACATCCAACTGTTCCTCCTTGTTATTGGCGCATAGGTGACATACATTAGAAGCATATAAAATATTTATACCCTTTCCATATTTTATCTGTATGCAACATTTCTTCTCCTTTTACAAAAATGAGCACAAACAGAATGGAAGGATGAATACTGTATTTATCTTAGAAAATCTGACTAATCTTTTCCTCCAATATTCTGTTTGTGGGAAAAAAATATTGCTAAATTACATCATGTGAAATATGTAGAATGCTATTATTTTTCTTTTCCTCCGGGACCTATGTTTCATACCAGTCCCTGCAGTTTTCCATCTCTGGGGTAATCTGTACAGGTATTGTAATTTATTAATATCATTATGAAAGGACAAAATTGGCAGAACAGAAGTAAGGGCTACAAAGTTTAGGGAATTGCTGTTAATAATTGTTCATCTGTGAGCTACCACATTGATACTGGCTCAGGACATACCCTCTTTTGGGATTTAATGGCCAGTGCGAATTACAATAGCAACACGTATTAAATACTTTTATTCAAAACGTTAGTATTTCAGTGGCTAAATGGATGCTACTCTTGCACGCAACACCATGATTTTAGCCAGAAGTCTCTTAAATTGAATTTCTTATGGTGCTTGTACTCCTGACAGAAGAAAGGTGAGCATAGTGTTAGCCTAAGGAATACTTCTGAGCGCTCACCATTCAAAAATAACAAGCACATCTGCTGTGAAACTGCCAAGGGGTTTTTGCATTTAGAAAGGAGCTGCTGAGTGGACGACACTTTGCACCTTTGTTAACTTGACAGTCTCCTAAATCTTACTGCTGTTGCAAAGATAATGACAACAGATAGATCTGTTTGCTCCGGGAAGAAAAAACAGTTAGAGAACTATGCAAGTTTATCACAGAAGCCTCAGAACTGGAGCTTGATAATATGTTAATAACAGCAGTGTATGGTACAAGGCTTATACTCTAAAATCAAAGCTTCCCCAGATTTAGCAAAGAGTAATTATTACCGTAATTAAAAACATTGCTTCATGTGTTGGCTAGAAAATATATGGAAAGTTTACTGCTCCTTACACTGGAATTTCAGAAGCTCAGTTCAAATAAATTTCTAAGCTCTGCAACCTTAAACCACACTGATACAATGGTTCGGTATATTATGACATGAGACTGATCTGAATCATACTGGAAGGAGAATTTCTTTCCAGTTCCAATTCACTAACCCTACCTTCACTAAAGTATGTGTTTATCAGTCCATCAGACTGTTAGTCACCAAAACAGCCACACCATAAGCACCATATTTGGCCCTACATAGAAACACATAGTGATAAATCTTAAATAAGAATTCAGACACAGCTATTAACATTTTGTCTCAATAACCATGAGCAGCTGACACCCCTAAAATTAGCAAATTATACTGGATTAAATCAGAGAGAAAAATTTCCTCTTAAAACAGAAATTAAGGCACTTACTGCAATGTGCAAGGGATAAAAATAAAGTGAATTTAACTCTATGTGAGTGCACTGGTTTTGGCTGGGGTAGGGTTAATTTCCTTCACAGTTGGCTGGTATGGGGCTCTGTTTTGGATTTGTGCTGAACACAGGATTGATAATATAGAGATGTTTTTGTTATTGCTGAGCAGAGCTTACCCAGAGCCAAAGCCTTTTCTGCTTTTTGTACTGGCAGTGAGGCTGGGGTTGCACTAGAAGTTGGAAGGAGACACAGCAAGGACAGCTGTCCTCAACTGACCACAGGGATATTCCATTCCACATGGCATCATACTCACTATATAAAGGGGGGAAGAAGGAAGAAGAGGGGAACCATTCAGAGTGATGGCATTTGTCTTCCCAAGTAACTGGTAAGGCTCTGCTCTCTTGAAGATGGTTGAACACCTGTCTGTCAACAGGAAGCAGTCAATTAATTCCTTGTTTTGCTTTGCCTGTGTGTAGCTTTTGCTTTCCCTACTGAACTGTCCTTATCTCAACCCATGAGTTTTCCAGCTTTTACCCTTCCAGGTCTCTCCCCAGTCCCACTGGAGGGGGAGTGATCAAGCGACTGCCTGGGCCTTGGTGGCTGCCTGGAGTTAAACCACAGCAGAGACATTTTAAAGCCATCTTACCAGGGAATCTACAAAATAATCCTAGGCTTTTCTTCTCCTAAAATCAAACGTCCTTGCAGTAAAAATAGGTAAATTTAAGAGACGTCTCCTTCTTTACAAGTCACGTATCGGTATTTTTTCACCTTTCTTCCTTCATATATAAAAAAGCAATGGGAAAGGAAAGGTAACATCCTGTACTGCCAAATTTCTGAACAATCAGAGACCAATGATTTTTTGCATATAATGGCAAAGCTGGCAAAAAGGCAGTGTTGAGTTTTTTTAAGTTTTCCTAAAACAATTATGCATAAGTGAAATGAAGAATAAGTAATATTAAAAATGCACTATGTAAGAGGGAGAGCCAGAAAAATCTTTTGCTTTTCTGCCTAATAAAGAGAACTTTAAATCCCACACAAGTATCATTTGGCACAGATGTCTAGATGTTCAGTACATACATCTAGTTCTATAATGCATGAAAAATAGTACAACTTGCATATTTTACACAGTGTTTGCAATTTTAACTGTCACAGCTATTTAGACTAGGTTTAGTCTCGCCCAGCTTTAAGTGATGTAGTATGACCTTCTTCAAAATCAACAGAGATTACACTGCAAGTGCTTTCCCACTCTCGACTACAAAGGATGCAGAGCTGCCTTAAGAGAAAATGCCCAATTTCAAACAGTTACACAAGACTTAGACAATTTGGAGGGAAGAAGCACCTATGGCAGATAGTCTTAAAAGCTGCCTGACGTGGAAAGCAGGAACATGCATCCACTTTAGGTTTTTAGAAGCCCCAAAATAGTAAGAGGTGGTTTTCCCTTGAAGTATCCACTTGGATAGCTAATGCTTCCGAAATATGTATCTTTCACCGTGTTTATCCTTTCCCCTGTGCATGCTGAGAGAAACCACACTCTCTTCAGAGAGGTTAAATGACTTCTACCATAACACAAGGGCTGAGACCTGTCACAGTAGCCTGAGCCCCTGTCACCAGAGCCTTAGGCTAAAGTTGTCACCACTGCTCTAGACCTCATTTCAAAACACAGATTCTCTCCAAGGAAATCTCTGAACTTCAGCCTTCTCTGACATTAAGTGCCACACTGCATAATGGCACAGTGCACACAAAGATTATTCTAGCTGACTCTCTCAAGTCCAAAAAAAGAGGAACTCAAACAAAGCCTGGGGTATTTGTTCCAAAACACCACAAATGGGGTGTATCTTTATTGCAAGAGAAATTCTTCAAAATTAAAGAGCAGTTTGCACACAGGCTACAGTGTAGTATACCTAGTCACTGAAAACCAAGAAATCCCACCTCAAGTATGCATGAAAAGTGGCCACACAGGTCAAAACATCTTTTGAAAGAACAATTTGTAAGCTCCACCACTCGAAGTCCAGCTTCCCAACTCCCCAAAAATAACATAGCTTCTGGCATCAACAAACACAACCCAAAGCTTGACACCAAGTTTTATGATGTCACCAAAGACTTCCCTCTATCACTTTCATATTGAGCTTTGCCATGACATCAGTCATGTCTTATTCATCCTCCTGAACTCAGATCCTACTCAGGCACTTCCAGTTACTGCGTGAAAAAAAGAGAAATAGAGTTCCTTGGAGGTAAGAGGAAAAGCTCATAAAAACTATGGATGCACATTTTTCTACATTAAATTTATGCTGCAAGACACAATGATGTCCCTCAGGTAGAAATGCATTGAAATCAGTTTTTTTAATATAAGCAACAGAAGAAATAGGATCACTCTTTCCATTAGAGAGAGGATACCATATGAGTTAACATGGGAAAGATACAAAGGAATAACCTGACAATGGCAGGTTATTGCAAGTAGCAATAAGCATCTAGTTCTTACAGGCTTGTTGACAAATTACTCATAACCACATCCGTACAGTTTATGGGAACAAAACATTCAAGAGTGTACAAGGAGAGTCCCAGAATTTCTTCATATAACTACTGGCAACTAAAGGAGCTCTCACTGATCACCAAACTTTTCACGGTCTTAACTATCACCATTTTCTTAAATCTTCCCCAGGTCTTGTTTACAAATGCTTTTGCTCTCTCTCTCATCTCCAGCCTTCCCATGCCTCAGGTAAAGCCCGCTAAATCCAAACCACTTGCACATGACAGAAGGGGCATAACTCTTGTACAGATCCCAGGCCCTCACCAGAACCAGCAGCACCTGCTTGTGATGATGCTGTGTATCAGAAAGGCCTCAGTCACCCATTGCATCAATTCACGTATGAAGAAAGGGTTCCACTGCAGAGATCTGCACAAAAAGCTGGTCAGGACGACAACAAAAGAGTATGGCAAACTCGCTGTAAATCTGTGGACCCTTTTAGCAGACCAGAAGGCTGGCAGCTTGAATCAACCTGCTGACATTTACTACGTGGCTTTAAAAGAGGTGACTAAGAATATCCCTTTAAGTCTTATTTTAGGAGAAGGCTGCAATTCTTCTTTTTCTTATTGAGGTGAAACTTGTAATTTGCTCCAGAAAATGACTGGATACAGGTGACAAGAGGTATCCAGATTTCTTCCTTAAGGTATGGCAGGAGAGGGGAATGAAAAAAGATAGCCTCTTTCCCTGGACACAGCAGGGATGGGAGAAGAAATAAATTAGAAACCTGATAAAGTGAAGAGACACTGTTGTTCTGACAAAATTCACCAGCAACAACCATGACACAGGATTATGTTACTCCTGCCAAAACCTCTAGTAAAACAAAGACTCCCAATGTAGTAAAAGCCACATAATCCCATATTATGCACGTGTCAGTAGCTGGAGTAACATCAAATACTGAAACATTTTGTTTTCAAGTCATTTGTATGGGCTAAGGAAGAGGAAAAAGAAAATTATACCTGGCAGTCAGAAGGGGCTCTGTTCTTGGCAGTGAATGCATTTTAGGCTAAGCACATGAAATCCTACCTCTATTCCTCTCTTCATCAGTTTCCCTGATACGTTCTCCATTCCTTGCTGTTGCCCTGAACATGTCCAAAGCTGCTGAGAACTGCCCGGTCACATCCACACTTCCCCTGCCCCTCAGCCCCAGTACAGGGAGTGAGGGAGCATGGCAGTGGGCCGCGGGTAGTATCTGTAAGCACAGTACAACCACAGGAACAGTGAAGGAGCCCCAGGCTGGGCGCCCCTAATGGACTTGGTACAAGAGAGCTCTGAGCAGCTTGAGAAAAGCTTTCAGGGTAAAGGCACCATCCTGCAGTGCTGCAGAGTGGAGAGGCAGCCATAAATGAGTGAATAGTCAAGCCTTCTTTGGTCTTTCTTGGGTAAGAAAGGTCCTCACACCTGACCCAGGCAACTCTTACTAACAAGAGCTGTTAATTTAATTCTTCTAACACTAAATGTCTCTTTCAGACTAGTACTGGGTTTGATCCTGGGTTTACAAGGTTCCAAAGCTTCCACCTGTTCTTGCAACCTTCAACCAGAGCTTCTTGTCTACAATAATACAAAACACAGTCAATGGCCACCGGAGTCCCATAGGCAGCTCCTATTTCATATGAATTATTTTCTTAGGAAGTGAGGGTGAAGCAGTGAATCTTAGCAAGTCCTCAGCACATTTAAAGTACAGTATGCCACTAGGCTGTACTGCCCTGAATTAGAAAAATATAGCGAGTCAGTTGTAATTGGTCTGTCAGTTTGATCTTTGCACATCACTCACCTGTACAGACATGCTCATATAAAGCAGCACATTTTCTGCATATTTATATCATTTTGCATTTGAACAATGAGCACTAGCTGAATTCTAATTTCCGTATTACATGTACTGGAATAACTTGCAATAAAGGGAGTGAATGCTGTAAAACCAGAGAAACCTGCTACATCAACTTACCCTGACAAGGCTTCTCTTCTTGCAACAGTAATTCTTGTAGTCTAGGAGTTAAAGCCCACTTAGAAATTCCCTAATATTTAATAATCCCAAGACCCCAGAACCCTGACTCCTTACATTTCCTCTAAGCTGTGTTACTCGCTTTTTAGGTGGTAGCAGGCAATATAATTTTTGGTTTGTTTATTTAAAAATGGAAGTCTTCTACTTCCACTAGCCCTACTTAATCCTTTTTCTAACCTTATAAATTAACACCTCTTGTACACATAAACTAACTCCAAAGTATTGCCGTCTTCACTATCTTTAAAGCACCAACTTTCATCATAATGATTCATCTTCAACTGAAAAATCTTGCTTTAAACAGGAGGAGCAAGTCAATTAAAAAAAATTATCTTAGTGGTTGAGAAGCCAATCATGTTGTAGCGTTTTTAAAAGCTCTATTTCTATTAATTTTAATCAAAAAGAAAAATAAAAATCATATGATATAGATAATTAGAGTGTTTAATTGCTGCAGTCCTTAGATGCACGCACAGTGCTGCTCTTTTTATCACAATCTTTGCCAGGAAAAGAAACAGTTTTCCACATATTTTCAGCCAAACTCACCACAAGAACATTTATTTACAAAGAAAAACAAAGTTAAAAACCCACCTAGACTATCCTGGTTTAAGCTAAAGGAGACTGTAATATCAACTGGAAGCAGCATCCTCCCATCCTGTAAAGAACACTTAATATATTGAAGAGTTTCCATAAGTCTGTTCTAATTCATCTCAGATTGGTTCCATAGGCACCTGATGTTAATCAAAAGTTTCCAATTAATTCAGCACTACCTGAATCATATTTTCATTTTAATTTAATACCACAGTGTCAACTCCTCACATACCCAGCATAACTTCTTCATCCAGAGCTACTAAAACAAATATTTACAAAGGAAGGCAAATGTTACCTAAACTGTACACAAACAGGAAAAGCCAAGGAAAAGATGCCTACTATAGTAAAAGTTAACTGAGAATTATCAAGAATTGATGCTAAATACTTTATAACAAAAGTCCATTGAAATACACTGTCCAGTAGAGATGTAAGAAAATATTAGTACAAGTGGTTTCCAAAACTTGTGCCCTCTGGAATTTTATCCAGTTGCAACCCCTAAACAGAACAATTATGAAGTGAGGAAGCTCTCAATATTAAGCTTTCCTGCATTTTTTTTTAAACAAAAAGCCTCATTTCAGCTTTCTACAGGAACAGCATCACAGTTCACAATTTTTATGTATTCTTTATACCTCATCCAGTAGAGACATCCCTCCCCTCTCCTCCTTGTCCCTAAATGAAAGCTTAGATTATGTATGACGGTATTAAAAATGCTTTAGAGTTCTCCCTTGGTTGAGTGTCTGGTAAGGTTCAAGACATTCTAGTACCTACTTGGTCCCATATGTGAAGGCCTTAGATCAGCAGGTTAATTTTTGGCTTTGCATATTAATCCTCCCTCTTTCAGACTAGTGGAAGAACAGAAAACTTTCAGTAGTAAATATTGCAGTGCTATTTTGTAAAGTTTCTCCACCTGGCTACATAAGTGAAAAGGGAGAACTATGTTCCACCATTCCCCAGCACTACACAGAAATTTATGTCCCGCACAAGTCTTTCCCAAAATCATACTGACTGTGGGGGTGAAGATGAAAGCTGCACACTTGTTAATGTTCCCAAAAGAACCAAAATGGGACAATGTGCAGTGGGAATCTTTTTAGTTTGGGTAAGATTAGATGTCAAATCCACCAAAACCTTGAAGGCCTTGCGCCAGGTGGTGCCAAGTGAAAGCCTTACCTATGGAGATGGTGACAATAAACAAGGCAGGGATCTTGAGCTCTTGCCACCCCCCAGTATCACGGCTGGCAACGTGACAGAAGAACAATTACACATCCTTCAAAAGGAAAGCAAATCAGAACGCTGGAAGTTTTCCCACTTTTTTTTATACATATACCTAACATTTAAAAGGTGATAGGAATTCCCCAGTCCTGTAAGCATTCACTGCAATGAGGACAGATCAATGGCAGAGCAGCAGAAAGAAGATTCTACAGTCTTCAGAGATATTGATTTTCCTGGTGGAAACCAAAAATTATGAAAGATCTAAGTATGAAGATTCCAAACTTAAAATCAGTTTAAACCTTAAAAAGAAGATGCATCCCCCCCATTCTACTTACTGTTTAAAACAGTCATCTTGAATTAGGGAGAAGATGAATTGGTGAGAACACAACTTTTACCACCTAGAAGTCTACCAAACAGGTTCACCTTGCAGGATCGGGGGAGCACAGCAATGCCAAACTAAGCTATACAGAAACAACTTCCCCTTTTGTTTCATTTGACCAAACATTGCCCTTCAACTTTTAGGAATATTTAATCCCAAAACTCAAAAAAAAAAAAAAAACCACCAAAAAAAGCAACCCACAAACAAACCACAAAAAATCCCAAAAAAACCCAACCAAACAGACAAAAAAAACCCATCCACAACCCAGCTTTGGAAACTTCCTAATACTCTTTTCTGGCACTATGGAATAAAAAAATAAGATTTTTTTAAACAGTTCTAAACAGACAAAATAATGAATAGTTTACTGTTTTAAATTAACAAACCAGACTTTCTTCAGTTCTAATAAACTAGTCAATCTTTTTGGGTTCATATTATAATTATGCCTTCTCTCTCTTATTTCCGATACCCTTGGATCATGCAGGCTACTCTGACAGGCTTCACACTTTTCTAATTACACTGGGGATTTAAAACCAAAGCTTGGAGGTCCTAGCAAAATTGTCTCATCAAATTATTTTCTTCGTATATCCAAATCTAAGGGAACTGTGGGGAAAAGTGTGTGTAAGGTCTTAGAGCACAAACCATTGGGAGGTTTGGTTACAGGTTACAAGAGCCCATCTTTGTATTTAAAAGAACACCAGGAGATTAAATCTCCACGTCTCCTACAACTGTGGGTGGAGTGTTTTTTTTGTTTTTATTAGACTTGGTGGGGTTTTGTTGTTTGATTTGTTTGCTTTGGTGGGGTACTCTGTTTGGGGGTTTTATTTGTTTGTTTTTAATCTTTTTAGGTTCCTTTATGTCATTTCCTCTAAACATACTTAAGATTTTAAGAAATAAAGGGAATTCAAGGACAGATGATGAAAGTGATTAGAGGCTTAGGAAGACACATATGAGAAGTGATTATTAAAGTCTGCCTTGCCTGTAGACAAGACGAATGGGAAGGATCATAAGGGAGACATGGAAAATGAGAAGAGACATCCCACATAATGCTTTTTCATCAGTAGAAAGCAAGTGAATTTCTGGGTTTTTTTTTTATTGTAAGCCTGTTATATATGCAATCAGGCAAGAATTAAATCATCCAAAAAAACACTGATTCTGCTGCTAGTCTCACAAAGGCTGAAAGAACAAGAAGCTTGAAATCAGCTTCTCTATTCATTAATAAACAAACCACACCTGTTCCAGGTAAAGTTTTTGTGTTCATTTCAAATAAAGGAAGGATTCTTACAATTTTGTTTTCCACTAATAAAAAGAAAGTTCTGAATAGGCTCCAATGTGCAAGAAATCAATTGGGACTTCCTGTATCTCTCTCAAATGCATCTGGTACTTGCTAAAAGCAAATAGACTTCTGCATAGACTTCTGAGACGATGCAGTAAAGGAATTTGTGGGTTTTAGTTGTATTGGAAAAGGATTTTTCTCCTCCAGACCCATACATATAAATTTATAGTCCTGATGAAATGTGGAGGGTTCTTGTTTGGTAATGAGTAAGACATTAAGAGTGACAAGCAATGTCCTGATCAGCAGATTAAAAAAAAAACAAAAACAAAAACAAAACAAAACAGAAAAACTGCAAAGCAAAACAAAACACCATAGCTTTGATAGACAGAGCCTTGAAAGTCAGTCCTGACACAGTGCTCTTGAAACAAAAGTCAGCACCGTGAGGCATGGGTTAGCATAGCCAGGTTAGTTTGAGTGTCAGGAATGTTAACTATTGCACTTGCATAGACCTCTGCATGGACTTAAGGATAAAGAAATATAGTAGAGCCAGAATCTGAACACCCTAGTCTTCCACAATGCTTACTGAAAAATCAAGTCCCTTCAGAAAGTACTATGACAGTTTTTTACCTGTCCTGCCAGTTACATTCCAGCAAGAGCAGTACTTTGTTCATGACAACTAAAAACGCAACTCCTACTCCCAAATTGTCCTACTTCATATCTTAGGTCCTGATTTTGAATGTTCTTCAGAGATTTGTATTTGAAGTGTTGCAGGAATCAGCTAGTAGTGGGTGTTAAGCACAGTGAAGCTGCAGCAACTGGTTTTAGCAGAGAAGACTTGGAAACATTTTGCACGGCTGTATTGTCCACAGATTTCACCTGCAGCACCAAAGTGATCTGCAGTAATCCAGATTATAGTGACCAGGTACTATTGGCAAGGAGAGGCAGGCAAAGTCTCCTGAAAGGGCACCCTTCTTAAATCTGGAAATGGGTGATTTTCCAGAACTAAGGCAACCACATGGCTAAAAAACTATACCCACCACATAAAAGCAGTACTGTAAGGCATTAATTTCATTACACTTCACATAATAGTGGTTTTATGCCCCACTCGGTACTGCCAAGCACAGCATAGCTGGACTCTCTTGTGATTCATCCAAGGAAGAGAACATCCAAGAAGAGAGAACAGCCACTCCCTCAAAATATTTGGCCTTCAGCAGCAGCAGTGACTTTCCTAAGCTAAGAGTGATCCAACTATACTTGAGTAACGTATTTCCTCTCTTTCAGCCACTGGGAATATCAGACAAAATGTGACATATGAAGAATTATTAGCAGAATCCACAATATCTTATATTTCAAATGGCCTCAAAGGAGAAGGTATTGAACAGACGTGTTGCTATACACTGAAGAAGCTTTTTGGCTGCAGCAAAAATGCTTAAATCCCCTCAGACTCTACCATTTACAAACTCCAAAGGCTACATTCACAGTAAATTGCTTCAGCACTTCTCAAACTGAAGTTAATGACGCTTTCCTACAGTATATACAGCAGCAATTTTGGAACTGTTACTGTCCAGAGAAAAGGTGTCACTTTCTCATAAGGAAAATCCTTAGCTGGGCTTGAATGACATGCAGTAATCTATAGGCTGGAGAATTCCTTTAAAACCCACCTGCCTAAAAGCTCAGTAGCCTATGTTGTACAGACTAGGAGACCCAGCTTCTACTTTGACACCTGTCTTTTCCCCAGTCTTTATTAAATGGATCTCACCTTACCTACAATATGGCTTATCCCGCTACCAAATCCAGCTCCAAGTCATTCTGCACACAGCAAGTCTCCTTAGTCTGCTCAGGCTCTTGAGAACCTCCTCACCACCTCTGTATTGTTGTGTTCATGCACTGCATTGTTCTTCATCCATGTTTGGGAATGGCAGCTTCAGCTGCTCTCATAATTTTTATTCAGTCTCTAAATAAAAAAACAGGATTCTAATTTCTTGCTTTTTTCTACATAAAATACTGCCAGTTCTTGCTGCTTCAGTGCGTCACCATTTCTACCCCCACGGCTAAGGCACTAAGAGAAATGTTGAAGTTATCCAGGCAATTTACCCAGGAAAAAATCCAGTTTGTCTGGACTAAGCACAAAGAGATTTAATACAAGGTCTTACCATTATCTGGAACATACAACATGCTGCTACCCTACCTAGCAATTATATTACAAGTTCCGTGATATCTCACAACTTGTAAAGCCCAAACTCTGGAACCTCACAATTACATACAACTCTAAACTTGTATAGAGTTGTATTTCCAATCCTCAAGGTCCCAGGAAGGGAAGATAACACTAATTCTGATTAAAAGAAATCAAAAATCAGACAGAAGACCAGTGCTTTTATAAAATTGCCCCAAACATGAGATTTTATTTTTTAATTTCAATACACAAGTACAATAAGCAATGCAGCATTAGCCATGATGCTTTATACCTTTAGGCAAATCAACCAGAATATGGAGTAGAGTTTAAGTTTTAAATATGCCAAAAATTCTGAAGCTATGCAGCTTTTCTCCATGGCCACACTTAGGTAGGTAGTACACTATTCTTACAGCATGATGAATGAAGGCGAAACTAATCAGTTAAACTTCCAATGGAGAAGAACAAAGGGAATGCATAACATTGTTGATTCCAATATGACCAGCATGTGCGTCCAGCTCACAGTGTGAAGAGCATTGTAGATTCCAGTAGCAATCCTACAGTGTATAGGGTTACCTATTTTCAAAACATTTCATTATTCTGAAGCACTCTGAATCACACCATCTCCTTTTCATCACTGTCAATTAATGGGCTGGAGGGAAGGAGAATGCTGCTAATGCACAGTACAGGAAAATAAAACCCCAAACCTCAAAACCTTTACCCAGTCACTCCCTAAAAAAAAAATCTTTCCTCACAAATAGTTGATCCTTATACTTCAAACCATAACTTTAATTGGTTGTAAGACCCAAGACCTCAGCACAGAAAAGAAAACAGAATTTCTGCCAATATCCCAAGTCATCTAGAGTAACCTCATTTTTCCTTTCCTGTAGTGCATGGGAAGAAAGGGCCACGTTTTTACAGGTCTATGAGCCGAGTATTTAGGCAAGAATTTTAAATTAAAAAGCCAAGTGCCTTCATCAACAGAACACTTACCATAAAAGCCACTAAATACATGAAAGGATCACGAGCTTTGTCTACACATGTTTATGTTTATATATATCACATAAACGAAACATAAAAATAAAGAAAGATAAACCTGACAGGAGACTATAAGAAAAACTATTCCGTAAAGGCATACATCATGGATATATAGTATATTTTTACTTTATCCCTAGAACACATAGTTGCACTTTTTCTGTCAAGTTCCGTTCCTGCCACAGCCCTCTTCTAACTTCATAAAAGGAACCATAATAATACTCTGCTGCCAGATACAATCACCTGCTCCAGAGTTTATTAAACAAACCTTGAGAAACAGAACCAAGCCCTAGTATTCACCACTGTGATCGAGACAGAGTCATAGCATGAAATCATCGGCACTGGTGACTCTGGTGAGTAAGTTCTCTGTTACACTTGTATCCCTCTAGTTTCGATTGAGGGGATACCTCGAACACTGGCTTCTATTAAGTCAACATCCAGTTTCATTTAATTTTCCTATACCAAGAAGTGTTCAGAGTACGAACATGAAAGAATCACCTAGGAAAAAGCCCTCCTTTTAGATCATCATCCTAGCAAACGTGGAGACCTCACGGGGAACGTGTTGCAGGTTGGAGGCTGCCTGTCGGAGCTCGGCACCCAAGCGCCCGAGGCAGCCCCAGCGCCGCCGCCTCCCCGGGCCGCGGCTCTCGCACGCCTTACCCTCGTCTTGCGGCGCCGGTGCCGCTCCGGGTCCGAGTACGTCCTGTCCACGGCGAGCGCCGTGTCGCTGCCCGGCATGCTTGTGCTGTTGTTGCTGCTGATCGTGCCCGCTGCTCCCCGCCGGGCGCGGTGCCGCCCAGGGCCGCCCAAGCACCAGCCCCNGCTGGGGGCCGCGGCTGGGTGTCCCCTCCTTCGGAAAAGGAAGGACGCCTGGGAGGGGATGAAGGTGGGAGAGAGCTTAGCCAGCGGGGCTGGGCCAGAAGGCCCTTCGTTTGTTTAATCCTCAAGGCCGTCGTGTCTGAGGGACAGCACGAGCTGGGACACGAGGATCTCCCAGAGGAACGGCTGGACAGAGGGATGACAGTTCCTCCTGCTGACCGCTGCAGGTTTGGGTCCGATCCAGGTCTTGGAAGGAGTTACCATCAAGCAATCTCGACTTCCCTTAAAACAAACTGAAACCCTGTAGCTGCAGTGAAACCTCACAAAACACAGCACGTCCTAAAGGTTCAGAAGTTCAAAGGAGAAAGAAGGAAGAAACCAGAAGCAGTGTGTTGTCACTTACTTGTAAGCTTTTGACTTTGGTAGCCTAAGGTACCCTGGACACAACTGAGCGCTGCTGCTTGAAAGCACTTGATACCTAGAAATTTTCGCAATAAAATGGTGTAAACATTCTGTCAAACCAACGAAGTCATTAGGGCTTGCATTTTTCAAAGTGCAATGCAGCACAGCAATCAATTCAGCCCCATTTTCTGCTTCATACTTCACATTACACATGTGAGATAAATCCTTCATTATCCTGCACAGGAGAGCTTCAAATGATACTTCTGAATGCTCACGGAAAACTTGTTTTCCAGGGCAGGTGTATGCCAATCTACTTAAATTCCTAAGAGTTGAGTGGAGTTTCTGACTGATTTTCACATTCATCTTCAGACTTTCTATGCTGAGGAATGCATTTAAGTGACACTTAACACATTTTTACCTACTGAAAAGTGCAAGTAAAATATTGCTTTACAATCACTAAGTTCTAGAGGAAATGTGCTTCTTTTCCTTTCTGAAATAAACAGACTAGTTAAGATACCACCTCTAATTATTACACAAGTAAATCTGGAGTTCCTTCCGGCCAACTCCCTTGCAAGAGTAGCAGGACTTCACCTTTTAAGTACAGTTGTTATCACGCTCACGCACCAGTCACACTGCTTTTCTTCTCCAGCTGGAGACAGCAGCAGTCCCAAGTCATGTAGGTATATAAATATGCTTAAATATCAACACAGCTAACTATCCTACGAGGCCCTTGCAGCTTTAAAACATATTTCCATCACCATTTCTTTTATTGGAATCATATATTCCAAGATAATGGCACTGTCAGAGGCTAATTATCTGACATGAGGTCCTCATTGGTATTTTCAAATAATGAGGTCTTCATAAATGAAAGACCTGAAATTCTAAAATAAAAATTAATACTACACTTCACCTTCTTGGCACATGTTTCTTCTTAAACTCCAACACCAGTTTTAACAAAGTTATCCCGAAGTAAACAATAAGTGGGTTTACTAAGGAAGCACTACTTTCCCCAAGTAGTATTCAAAGTACCAAACTAACACTAGATACTGCACATGGATGGTGACTTACCACCCTTCCCATACTTCTTATGAAGCTGAATGAGTTAGCTGAAGTTAAAAGGCTGATGGGAAAAACAAACAAACAGAAATGGAAACTTTTTTCAGTCCTTCAGCTGAGACATGAACATTAATTCATGTGCCAGAGGGTGAGGAACTCTGAAGGTAAAGGTGAGTAAAAAATTAAATAGGCAGATTCTGTGGGACTTGGGGTTTTCACTGAATGAATAATTGCACATTTCCAAACAGGAATGTGTGGTTTTTCAGCACCTAGAACGAAACACACTTATTTCCTCAGAAACTTTCAAGGTTTTTTTAAAGGCTTGCCAGATGTAGTTGATCAAAGCATAGAAAGGGTAAGCACTTGGAATAGGAACACATAAAACACTGCAACTGCTTGATGTTTTAGTAATGGAAGGCTTATTATAAATAACACAATTCAAAAGTTTAAAAGTTTTATTTACATATCATCCTTATTTAAATAGTACCAGCAGACTAGCCACGAAATGGCAAAACTTCTCTTCAAGATAAAAAGAAGCAGGAATATGCAATATATATTTAGAGGTAGTATCAACATACCTACTACTATATTTACAAAGAAAGCTCTGTCCTAATGTAGCCTCTAAGAAGAGAACAGAATAGAGCTGGTCTCGTAAGACCCTGGTGTTGCATTAGTCACACCTTCCAACCAAGCCTGTGGCTCTGTTGCTTGGGCACTGCTCTCAGTGGTGCATACCACAAACAACAGCTCCTGCCTCCTGTGCCAGCAGCGAAAGCCCTGCCACGGGAGGTTCCTGGAGGAGCTGTGACCACAGGACAGCAGGCCAGGCAACTAGGAACACAGCAGCAAGTTACAGTGGAGGAGAAATAGCTGCTTGGGCAGAAGCATCTGTCAGGTCAGGCGAGTCCTTCCACACAAGCTGAATTAGGAGCCATTGACATTTGGACAGTATCTGCAAATGCCACATCTCAAGAAATATTTTTTTCATATATTGGACTTAAATCATCTGCGTCTTCAGAATTTATCTCAAACTGTGGTGCAATGCAATTCTCTGACCAAAAGCTGCTCTTTTCCCCCTTTATCTTTCCTTCTCACACTTGTGCCACTACGTCCTTCCTGAGCTGGAGCAGGAGCATGTTTTTATCCTATGGCACATTTGCAGAATGCATTTCATTTGGCTTGGCCAAACAAACACCACCTGCCCTCCTCTTGCACACACAGCTGGTTTGTACACCTCTCCTTCCTCACTCCAAAACAGACATGTGACCCTGAACATGGCAGAATACTGCACAGCCCAGTACTACCGAGAGCTTCACTGGGTAGGTACTTCTCTCACTTATTTTCAGAAGCCCACAGAGTTTAAATAAATGTTCTTCCCACACACTGCACCTGCTCTCAACTGAACCTTAACTCCACTAAAGTAAATTCCTCCAGATAGCAGCAAGAGCATGAGGCTGTACTGACAGTGACATAGATAGAAATGGCACTCCATAGATGCATGCTCTCATCCTTTGTTCTTCTCAGAAGGTATTTTAAAAATTAATTTCTATGGCTTAAATTAATGATAAAATGTTAAATCATTCTGGCCATCCATTCTGCTAGTTTTAAAGTTCAAATACATCAAAATCCCTCACCTAGTGCCCAGCTGTCAGCGCTCATTCTTTTCCAGTCCTTTTCCCTCACTTCAGCATTGTGGCATGATCTACAATGCTTAACTCTTGGTATTTACATTATTTTGCCTACCTTTTGAAAATGACCTTTCAACAAGTGATCTCTATTAGGAACAGAAGGTCTAGTTAGACTTAAGATCACTGTACAAGAGTATTCACCACTGTATGTGGTTTTCACAGGGACAGACATCAATACTGCATTTGCCTGAATTGCCATGTTTTAGGAAAATAAATCTCTGAAGGTTTCTCTCGAACACTCTGTAAGTCTGTAGCAGAGGCACTGTCCAAAGGAGGCCTGTAAGCTGGAGCCTAAGCTTTCTAGAGATGATTCCTGTTTCACTCTTCCCTTCAGGAACTGCATCTTTGCCATCCATTTTTTGCCCTATGATCATGTGTAACGCTTGCACAGCAGACACAAAATTCCCAGTCAGTAAACTATCCATATTGACTTATGTATAGGTCATGGAGAGAGCAGAAGTGCCAGTGCACTTGTGGGATTGCCTAGCTAAACCCAACTCCCATGCAATGCAATCCCCTAGGTGGTGTCATGCACACAAAGGGAAGTAAAAAAAAAAAAAACCAAGAAAAAAAGAAAAACAACAACAAAAAAAAAACCCTAACAAACCTTTATAGAGGTGGAAAACATGGAAATTCTTTCATTTGGAGGCTGGCTCGAGGTTTCGCTCCATTCTCTTTCCAGTTTTCTCATGAATCTGGATCTGGCAGTTTAGTTTATTTCTTCAGCCTTCTACTACCCTATTTGTGAAAGGAGAAGCACAGCATATCTTTCTCATGTGAAGAACTTTGAGTTCCTCCAGAATTAAAAGTGCTATTATTAAATGTTGTGTTCTGATGTTCATGGGGAGAAATTAAATATCCGATGTCAAAGGTATGTTGGCAAAGCTATAATCAGGAAGAAGACGAATGTCTCTTTCCCCACAATGGTAACATCTGTACTCTAAACAGGATACTGGGGCTTCTTTTGTGAAACTTTTTAATTTATCCTCCAAACTATTTTCCAAAAGTTTTCATCAACCAGCCTCCAGGGAAAGGGTCTACGTGAAAAGAGACTATTAGTCATTTCCAAGTCTGAGGGCAAGTTGCATAGTGCTGAGTGGCACTGGTCTTTGCAGTTAGCCCTGAGTGTACTGTCACAGTTCTCAGTTCCTCTGCCAAAGCATGAGCCTTTCACACCCCCAGCAAAGGAGATACTCTATTTCTACCCAGCACAAACTACCATGGGATCACACTAAGGCTTACAGATTGTATTGCCAAGCTGTGACAAGCTTTGACAAGATGTTGATAAACAATTCAGATATCAAACTAAAATTTTAAATCAACCCCTCTCCTCCCCTGTCCTCTCCTGATTAAGAAATGTTTAATGTGCTTTCACAATAGAATAGCTCTGGACACTCTAGGAGTATACATTTTCTACACAGTCAAAAACTGCAAAACTAAGACTTTCATCTGTAAGTGAGATGCACTTATGGGGAGTGAAGTCCAGAGAAGCAAGTGAAAAATTCCAGTTCAGGGTAACAGAAGTTCTCCTTTTTTTTCCTTTCCCCTGCATGCTATTGTGTGTCCCTTGCTGTGCGATGAGAGGCAATTTCAAGGCCTTTCCTCATTCTCATACAACCTAGGAAAATTCAGCTACATAATTCCTCACTGTTGCTGCTGAGTGACAGCGATAGTGCAAACAGTACCTACAGGATGGTGGCAGTGTTTTGCATTTCAAATGCTGTGAATAAGAGCCATCTTTGTAGCAGACTGAAATGCCAACTGTTCTGTATACCCAAGAACTCGCCTGGAGCCCAGCTATTTGCATTAGAGATAGTCCAAGTTGCAGAGGCAAGTACAGAACTCTTTCTCTAGCAACATGAATGGTTGCTGCTCATCAGTTTACACATTTTCTTCTGCCTCATAGTATGTGATTTGTGGCTGCCTGAGAACGAATCTATGCAGCCTCTTTGTCCCAAATCTTCCACTTTGACACTGTCACAAGGCATGCAGGACCAACAGCTGCAGCCTGCTGGCACATAAAGTTGTATCCCCTTCCAAAACACAAGTATGAACTTGCATCCAAACCATTCAGGCTGTTGCCAGAAGACAACCGGCCTTAATTTGCTATTACTTCATATTCTGGTGGTTATATCAGGGCAACTTTTAATCTCAAATCAAAGCAAGCACACTAGACATAGCCCATGAGTACAAGAATTGCTCTTGAAATGTGCCACCCTAACCTACTCTGCGAGTAGCAGCACCTGCTGTCCCTCTGAGGTGGCATGTAGATGGGTAGCTGACATCTGAACTCCTAAAGGCTCTGTAAGTTAATACACTACAGCTTTCACCCTGCTGCTCTATGGCCATAGCTGGACAGAATCCCAGCTCAGTTTGTGGCTGAGGGCTGCACACAGAGATAGCAGACCGTGCTGGATAGGAACCTGTCAATTTTTATTTATCTGTGAAGTACATTGCATGGTGGTGGCTCTGTATAAGTTATGTCATGCTAAATGTTCAACATGAATTATTTCCATATGAATTGACAAAGTCAAATTAGAATTAGGATTTGAACCATGAAATACTGATGAGTTATGGGAGGACAGAAAAATTAATGATTATACAAGTAATCCTACACCTTGTCCTGGTGAGAGTTGTTGCAACATAGCCCTTAGAGTTTTATTACAGTGACTCTATCTATAGAGATGCAACATACAGGGACATGAAGCTCAAATTCCCTCACTAATGTAAAACATTGTTATCTACAACTCATTTAACTGTGGAAATTTTCCAAGTGCCTGATTTTAACAACAAATATTTTAAATGCAAGAAATTGCAAAAAACCTCAGAGCACAGCATAGATATTTTTATGCTAAGTACATGGGTATCAACCATTTTTTTAAAAGTATGTAGCAACACACTCCCTTTACACATCTAAATAGTAATATGTCAATAAGCTACTTCTGGGTTATTACACATAATTTTACAGGATAGTTTTCAATGAATAAAGTATTTGCTGTATTTGCTTCTTTTTTATTGCTAACATATTACATTTTAATTTCATACTATAATGTTTTTTAAGGCAAAACTACAGGTCCATTGATCAAAGTCTTGCCAAGAGCTTCAATATGCAAGACCTTTATAACATATTTCTGCATATTCCACACCAGATCCACTACTACTATTCCAAAACAGGATCAGAGCTTCAAAACTTCCTGCATGTTAATATTAGTTCTTAACAATATTAAAACTGCAACACCTATATATGTATGTTCCTGCACTTGACTATACAACTTTGAGTATTAGATTTAGTGAATTCAGACATGAAGCTATTTGACTGTGGAGGCAAGCCGCAAGATATAACATGATTGTTATTTTAACTATCTATTAGATAACTGATATTAGATATTTCAGAATAGTCTATAAGAGATTTAGGCAGCAAAAACCAAATAAATGTGTGTTTTTAAATAATATTCATAATGACTCTTTGTGGCTTTTAAAGCCATGATTTAGTAAGGTATTATTCATTACAAAATTTGGGGATCATTTGTACACAGTACACTACACAGTACTATTTTCTTATCCTTAGGACCTGAGTTTAGCAGGAATATATAAGCAGCAACTTATTTTGCAATATTTTTGGCAGCTGTATCAACACAGTAGTGTCTTAGTATTTTAGGCGAAATTTCCCCTGAACTTCCATTACTGGAAAATGTTACAGCATGAAATCTCAAGAAAACAAAGCAGCAAAGACACAACATTTCCCAATAAAAATTCCTATTCTGCTATACAGCAATGCAGTTTTCTGGAACACAATTAATACCTTTATCCCCACCCAGCATAACTGTAACCAATCTTTTCTTACTAGTATTATAAGTATGAAGGGTAGGATTTATTTTTCTTTACCAATAGAGCTATGTTGATGGAGCATTTATATATAAAGCAATCCTAGATTAACAAAAGCAGAGAGAACTTTAGTGTCCACAGACACCTGACAGGACAGGAGAAGACACCCTGCAGCAGACAGGCTGCACTGGGGCTGGAATAAACTGAAACTCTCTTCCTTTTCAGTGCCCACCAATGCAGTCATCACCAGCTGGCCTCAAGTGTCACTGAAAAATGAAGCTGCCCCTCTTCTTGCCTTAAAAAACCCAACGAAAACCAATTTTGCAGCAGGGTTTGGGTTGGTTTGATATGGAGGCTTGCAAAGTAGTTGCCTCTGCTTGAGCTACCACTAGTGCCCCACTTCTGTTTTGCAACCACCTCAGGCTAACAATTTTACAAATATCAGAATTTTCAAGCCCAGACAGAATAAAGGCATCATGTAATCAACAAGAATCTCACAGACAAATGCATATATCAAAAGAGAGGAAAAAACTGTTATTGTTACAGTGTTCTTTTACAAGTTTCCCTTAATTTTGTTGTGTGTATATCTCACACATATACACAGCCTTATCAACAACTTTAAGTATTGTAAGGGGAAAAATTTAATGTTCCAGCTTGTTTATTCCACTAATACAGATTATTTCATTGTAGATTTTGAAACACTTGTAAAATAGGAGTCTCAGTAGAAAGTACTGGTGCAATACATAATCTAATAGCAATATAAAGACCATAAAAGTAACAATGCATATATCAATATTAATTAAGTGTTCTAGGGCACAGGCACACAGAAGTTACAACAAAGTAACACAAGCAAGAAGAAGTTGAATTACGTAAATTAGGACAAACCTTTCAGAAAAAAGTGGTATCACAAACATCTGGGACCCAAAAGGTCCTACTTTGCAAGTCTGACCCTCACCAATTCCAATAATTTTCAGCATTTCAATCACAGAGATCTGATACAACTAAAAAACAACAGAGCATAGTCTTAATTTACACTCACCAAAATCTGGCATTTCTTACAACAAAAGGTTGTCTTTTTTCCAAAGAATATATTTTCTCACATTTTCTGTCCTTTCAGATATCATATCATAAACCTTACGCAGTTTGAAAACTTAACAGGAAAATGTTACTAAAAAACTGCCACAAGTTTTGCAACAATAACCTACCATTTTTCAGCAGTTCTGTTTCGTTACACTGAACCTCTAGACATGGCTTGAGGATTTGCTTGAGCTGAAAGCCTGAAGTTCTGCCTTAGCTGGGGAGCAAAGCCGTGCCCGTCACACGCCTGTAGCCCTGCTGAGTGCAGAGCCAACACCAGCCAGCAGCTGCAAAAGGGCAGTCTCCACAAACACCCCTTTCCCACATGAAGAATGATCCCAGCTACAGGTGGGGCCTCCCCAGCACAGGCACCACCTGACATCAGCGTCCTTGAATTTATGGGCATGGCAAGGTATCCGAGGCCTCAGGGCCATAAAAAGAAAGGGCTGGTTGGTGATATCAGTGAGGAAGCAACTCATGCAAGCTGCCCACAAGCAGTAACTTGTGCACAGGAGCATTCAGACTGTGTACTTAAGCTGCAACAAAAACCACTGATTGCTTGGTTGTCACAGCTTCAGAGTAAGTAGGCAGAATGATGGCTGCTAGCCTGTAATGCTACATGTGTAAGTATTATCAGGGCAGAGAGATGTACCTTCAATGCCTATGTTTAGTCTAGAATCTTATCCTTTAAAGTTGACTTGTAATTTAGATTCAACAATGGTGAGCTGCTCTGAGCACTTGTCTAGGTGAGAGCTATTTTTGTCAAAACAAAATAAATGATTACATTATGTAAACACATATGTCTGAGTTTTATTAGCTCCCTCATCTTTTACTGGCACATCTACTTAAGCTGTGGTGTTGACTCAGGGAAGTGGGCAGGGAATCATGCCTGAGGGCAGAAGATGGAACATAGCAGACACCAGAAGTAAAAACTAAAGCTGAGCATGCAATTACATTCTTAGCTGACCAAGATTTAATTGTGTCATAGCACGTAGGGTAGGTGTCTCTCCAAAGACTCCTAATCTAAAAGACATGGGTCAAATATTAAGTCATCTGTTACTTATGAAAATTTGTACAATCATGGGTACTGCAAAATGAACTATTAAACCTTTAAAATTAACTGTTTTCCTATTTTTTTTTTCCTAATAGAACTTCAATAACAGCTTGAATCATTTAGGTTTGGGAAAATAACAAACAGCTTCACCCAAGCAAAAACCTAGCAGGAAGCTTCAGCATGAATTTTCTGGAAGAGCTGAGATCAGCGGTTATATCTGAATATCATAATACCAGCTGCTGAAACTAAGATGAGGGAAAGATGAAAACTAGCAGAACTGCTTGTAGGACCAAAAGTGCAAATGTGGCATTAGAACATCTGTGGAGAAAAAGCATCATGAATAAACAATTATCTAGTTTTCAAGAAAAGAGAAAAAACCTTTCTATATAACTAAATAGCTGACCCAGCAGAAATATGCTCATCTTCTCCAAGAATGAGTCATCTCCATGAGATGCTTCACTTAATCTCTACAAACTTTCCCCTCTAATACTGGTAAATTTGCTACTGATAAATTCCATTTAGTTATCTGGACTTCTCATGGTCAGTGTCCAAAATTACAGTGTATTTATTTTTCTAAGGCATCCAATACTATGAAATGAGAGGGTGCATGTATACACAACTCAGCTTCACTTATGGAGAAAAGAAATAGAGTTCAACTAAATCAGCAGGGAATTCTTGTATTCCTTGTTAGTGAATGGAGTCAGCAGCAAATAAACATTAAAAAGTTAAACAATGTCCCTAAGCATTCAAAGAGCTTGAAGTAAATCATCTTCTTAAGATGAGAATAAAAACAAACAAATGTTCAGTAACTCTCAGCATGACATCTTCAACCATCTATCAAAATCATCCAGCAATTTAAAACCAGAAGAGAAGGCCCCACATCATCAGGTTTTCTCTCCACAAGGTGTGTTCTGTATTTACTGTTAGCTTTTCATATCCTCTTTGCATACACAGAGCTGGACTTGCTGCAGCTTGTTTGCTTTGCAACAAACCTTTTTTTGACTTGATTCCCTGAGAACTTCTTGACATAACCCTCTTGACCCTGAGATTAGCTCAGTTGTCAGTGTGGTGGTAACAATGACAAGGTCACAGGTGCGATCCCCATATGGACCATCCGCTCAAGAGCTGGACTGGATGAGCCTTGTGGATCCCTTCCAACTCAGAACATTCTGTGATTTTGTTTCCTTTTGTAACTTCTAGACCTGCAGGTATACAAATGTGTGTTGGCAAACACATGCACAAGAGCATTTCCCGCTATCCTAGTTTACCAATACTCCTCAGCAGTTGTGAATGACACTTCAGCAAACAAACCCCTTCATGCCTATCATCAACATCCTCATATTGCTCTGCAAACTCAGAAAGAAGAATAATGCTAGACAGGAATCTTTGAGGTTAAAAATACAGTGCTCAAGCTCCCTTCTCTTTGTTCATTCGATGCTCTACAGACATGCATATGTATAAACACACATTATTAATTTATGCCTCCCCTGTGCTTACAGCATTTCACAGGCAGAGCAAGCAGTTTACATGTGGCACTGCATGGTGGGCAAGGGGAATACCTACATCATGCAGTCCTGACTTCAGTCTTCCAAAAGGCTGAGCAGTTGCTGGCTGGGCACTCTGTGGGATGGACAGTAAAACAGGGCAGTGGGAAGAAAGTGAAGAGTTCCTTTGAGAAAGGATGTACCAATCTCGGTTCGTTTCTACCCAAAAAAGAAAAAAGTGGCCTTGTTCTGCTTGTTACAGGCTGATTGGAGGTGTTTCTGAGCTGATCTTTAGTAATCAATTCTTGCAAAAGGTTTTTAAAATGTCATGAAGTTGTGATAAACCTTTAGATTTTTGTGAATGTTATCAATTTTCAGCAACTAAAGACCCTTTCAAATCACTTCTGGTATGGCCAAGGGGCTTACATTCTATAAATTGTAGGGAAGCATTAAAGCAAGGAAAAATTTGTAATTAGAATGAGCAAGCGCTTCTCATGCTCTGCAGAACCATTCAAAGAGTCACAGCATCAGTGTCTCTAGTTTACTACAGACCTGCTGCAGATGTGCATTAAAATCCTGTTTTCAGCCACTGTAAATTTGAAATGCTCTTCACTGCCAGTTCCGTAGCACTTGGATACTTCTGAATGTTAGATATGGAGCTCTCAGTTACACTTACTTGTATCAAGCTAGAATATATGTACATAAATTATATATGTGCACATAAACACTTCTATCAGAACAGTGTCTCAGGAGGAGGGAAGAAATACATAATTTGTTCTAGCTGGCTTTTCCTGGTTCCATTTAGTAGGATTTAATTGAATAAGTGCAGAAAAATCTACCTAAGGTTTATATCCATGACGACAATTTGTTCCCTGGAAGAAATTTCAGAAATATGTCTCTAGTTTTCTGTATGTATGTTGTCTTCCTGATTCAAGTTTAACAACAGTAATTAAACTGACTTTGATAGTTTAGGATTTGATAATTTTATATAGTGCCCCTGCTTTGACAAACAGGGATTTCTAGCCCCGACACATCTAACAATTCAGTTAGACCTTGTAGATCATGCTGTCAGTACTGGTCAGCATCAGTCTCTGAAGCAGCTACCTTGTGGATCCCTTCATCAGTGAGATACCTGCTGCAGTGGATACTGAGGACTAATTTTTTGGACTTCAAATTTCATGGAGATTTGCAAAGACACTGATGTATTCATGCAAGTATTGAATTACAGAATGGGTAAGATTGGATGGGACCACTGGAAGTCATCCAGTCTATCCTCCCTGCTCAACAAGGGTCCACTAGAGCACTTTACTTATGATTGTGTTGAAATGGTTTCTGAATATCTCCAGAGAAGGAGACTCCACAGCCTCTCTGGGCAGCCTGTTCTAGTCACATGCACAGTGAAGAAGTTCTTCCTCATGTTCAGGCGAGATTTCTTCTGTTTCTGCCCATTTCCTCTTGTCCTATTGCTTGGCACCTCCGAGAAGCGTCTGGCTTCATCCTCTTGACACCCTCCCTTCAGATACTTATACACTGAAGAATCTGATGACCTTCTCAGATCATATGGCACATGGGTAGAACACAGAAACTATTTTCAAGAATTTAGGAACATGCACATACAGGTCATTGACTTAATTTATGGCCAGTGGTTCTTCCATAAGGCTATTTCAAAGGCCCATTGAGATTTTACTGAATTATCCATCACTCAGGGCTGTAGTACAACCACCATTTGTTAAAACGTAACTTTTCCAGGGTAATCTACTTGGTCTTCACTTCATTTTTAATCTGTCTTTCCTCAAGAGAGATCTGGAGAGTATCAGGGTGAGGCACTAGCAAAACAACAGAAAAAACCCACACCAGAATTAACATTCAGACATGCTCCCAGTAATAACACAATAAACAGGGAATTTGAAAGGCCTACCTCCTGGTGCAACCTTTCATTAACATTCAACCTCAATCTTTCTACATCCTTGGATCTTGTAGTTTACTTGAAAGATTTGATATGTACAGAGATCTTTCAAATAATGCCTGAAGGATATTTTTTATTTTATATATATATATATATATATATATAAATTATTTGAAGTAGTTATGCTTTAGTATAATCTAAACAAATACATCTAAGTGATATTGCTAAGCATATCACAATCATACTCTCCTCAGAGCAGAAACTCTTGAGCACTGTCTTGGGCTCCATATCACCAGGTGTATTGTCATGTGTTTTTGCACTGTCAGAACAGGATGAATTTAACTCCTCAGACAATTTACAACTAATCTCATTTCTGTCAACTTCTCTAAAAGATAGAAGACAGAGGATGAATGCCTGAGACAGCTGAATTCAAAATAAATTGCAAGAAAGATTGTTGTTGTTAATTGGACTCTTCTGCTGAAGGCTGATGCCTCAGCTGTGTACTGATGGAAATTCTTGTCAGCCCAGACTGGTTTTGGCCATGCTGTGTCAGTTAAATGTTATAAGAATAACAGAAATGGGTTTTTTTTTGTGGCAGCAGCCAGTTTTCAAGGGAACTTAAAAGCATGTGGGCATTAAGAAAGTTGGAACTGATGCTGAACATGGGAACAAAGCTAAGCAATCTGCTGTTGTAGGTGATACTGCAAGACACACGAAAGCTTGCCTGAAATAATCTGTCCCAGCTGTTGGCATGCTGTAATGTAAAGATGCCATTTTAAATTTGCTCTGAGATGAAAAGACTCAATGTTCTATTTGTGAAAATTATTTCTTAATATATATCCATCACTGGAAGCCTAAAAAATTAAAACCAGTGTATAGTGCACATTTTGGCTGCAGAGCCGGTAAAAAACCCTGTGCTTTTTTATCCCAGGTGAGGATCAGCAAACTTTCAGTTCAACATGGCTTAATTTGCTCTAGAGTTACACATCTTATCTTTCTGCCAGGAAGAGCAGAAGATGAGGGGGCTGGGCAGATATCATCTACCATGTACTCAGGGAGTTGACCTGCAGGTGTACATCCTGCTTTGTCCACTCATGGAGTGGTTGAAAACTCTGCTGAGAGACATGGTTGCCTCCACTGATACGATAAATTTTTCAGCAGTTTTTTCTGTTTAAATATGCTTGCAGACTTATTTTCTAACACCAGCTACCCTGGATATATGCTCAGCAAGAACTGCTTTACACCAGTTCATGTCAGGAGGCAAAAGAGGTGCACCATAGGTAGCTCTGCCTTACTGTTGCTATGTTTTGCAAACATTTTCACATTACAGGACCCCAGAGACTGCCACAGAAAGATACCTGGGCACATACAATTTGATGACACTTCTCCAGGTGCATTTTGACAAAATGGACACAGGGGTGGCAACAGAGGAACCAGCTCAGCTCAGCACCTGAGACTTCCTTGGAAGCCTTTACACAAGAGCAGAGATGAATCCTACGTAAGCACCTGACAGACAAAACAGGGGAGCATGTGGTACCTGGCATCTGCTTTTGTGCCCAGGGAACAAGAAACAGAACAGAAAACACTTTTCTGCTTCACAGGCAGCCTCCTGAAATAGCTGCTACCTTCACCTTCATCTATGCTTCCCAACAATGAAAATAAAATGCATAGCAACAGGAAAGGAAATCTTCAGTAAACTTTCCAATCCCAAGCAACAGGAGTATGCATGAACACTGCACTATGTCTTAAAATTTTTATTTAACTTGGAACGTCTGTGTAGCCTGAGACAGGCAATTTACCTCACAAAAAAATCTCAAATCCCTTTAAAGATAAAGACATTAATAAAACCATGAACCAGAAAACCATTCTATTTGGTTTTGTTTACATCGGCTTCCATTGTTGCAAACGTGTTTCTCCTCTGGAAGACTTTATTCTTAACCCGTTTTGCACAATCATCTGGAAGTTCGGGGAGAAGAAAGTGATAGGACATGGGCTAGGGGAGGCAGCAGTATGGGAAGAGCAAGAGAAGAGAGAAGGAGCAGTGGCTCTATGCTTGCATTCCTCAGAGCAGAAAGCACACTGTTTTTCAGGTACACAATCATGGTTGTTTTGAGCTCCCTTAGCCGCTGGGAGCAGCCCGCGGCACAGGCAGCGAAGAGCAGCACGGAGTGTGACCTCAGGCTGCCCTGCAGAGTCGGCAGCCTCGGGGGTGGCCGTGGGGCTCGCAGGGCCCGCAGCGGCAGACGGGGGCTGCAGGCTGCAACAGCAGAGAGCACCGTGCCGGGAGGGTGCATCGCAGGAGCCGGGGTAACTGAGTGTCAAACCGAGTGTCACAGGCTCCTTAGCCCTGCCAGGGGACTGTGCCAGCCCTCCCAACAGCTGTAACGCAATCTCCCGATCCTTCCCTCAGATAACCTGGAGCACGGCACAAGGCAGCTGCCTGTCATGGAGAAAGCCTGGGGTGACACCTCCTAGTGGGCTTGTCCTGGGCCCGGTGCCCACCACGGCCCAGGAAGGACCATCTCCCGAGAGCTGCAGGGCAACGAGCCGGAAAGTGGCAGCACAGCAAACACACAAGTCTGGAACTTGCTGAAAGATGTTCTGATGTCCCCTGTGAACCCTGTAGCTTATGTGTGATCAGCCCATGCTGTAAAACTGAAAAAGCGCAATGAGTTTTGAGAACATTACAGCTGGCCTGAAACCATTTGTCTACATTGTGAAGCGCAATTTGCATGGGTTGGGGGCACCCAGGTTCCTCAGCACTTGAGTCATCTGTGTAATTCAGTCAAGACTTTAAACTATCTCATTATTTTTTAAGTCATCATATTAAAAACCCCACAAACAACAGCACAGATCTGAAACACGCACATACACACAGAGAAGTCAACCTCAACTTCTAAATAACCCAGTAGTTCCTTGCACAGCAACGAATGCAAAGGCAGTGTTTTTAAGACTCTCCCTTTTTTATGATCTTTATGCAACAAGGCAATTGAGGACAGCTGAAGTCATAGTTCTGTAATTGAGTTTGAACCCTGACAACAGAAACTGGTGTCTGATCTTTGGTTCACCTAATAAGGTTTTTAACCTCATTTCTACCCACCACTACTGTTATAAAATTCCTCTTATGTGTGTTGGCTGCTCATTTTTCTTAATCGTTGGAGGCTATAATGTGGTTCCTTCACAAGGTTGAACTCTAAGTCTGCCAAGAAAGAAGGCCTATGGTACAAGGTAGTTCAGATAATTTAGCATCAAAAATTAAACAGAAGACCTACGAGCTTAGTCTTTGCTAGATTTTTCCTTACATGACTACCATGAAAGTTTTCTTAAAGGCCTAGACTATTTGAAGCTGCGGAACAAAAATAATTGAATAAAACAGGGTTGAAATATGTCAAGGACAACATGCTAACCTTATAGAACAACAAATCTAGCCTGGTATAGTAAATCACAGCATGAGAAATCACAGATGTGCTTGAAATTGACTTTCTTTTACTATCACCTGATAGTACAATCACCTTAACAATAACAACAGATGTGGAATTTGGGGGTTTGGCTCCTGGGATGACTCATACCAATAGATCAGAGCAGTAAAGTAGGTCACAGAATCCCAATCTCACCTGCTGCTCCCAGAGCCACAACAGGTTGACTCTCTTTTGCTTTGATTTCACATGCTAGTTTGGCACTTGGAACTATTTCATTATTTCAAATAACTCTTACATTTTACACAGAGTTTAATTTTTCCAACATTTTAGTCACTGGATTCAGGTGCACAACAAATGGTCCCTGGATTTACCCTAACAAGCAGAAGAGTCGTAATTAAAATGCCAGTTAAAATGATAGCACAATTACAAGGACAATTTTTCTGAGCAATGGGCATTCAGAACCAAATGATTAAATTTCTGCAAACGTGTTCTTCATTTTCAACTATTGCTAGTCAGAAAAGTAGTTGGAATGCATCAATTAGATTGCCTCAGAAAATAATATTCTGGACAAAAAGTTAATGTAGTGGCAACTAGAATTTTGAGTAATTTATTGTTTTCCCATTTTGTTGAATTTAATAAAAAATGCCACCACAGATAATAGACCATAAATAGAACTTAGGTTTTTCTATCCAGTTACCATTGCCTCATCTAAGGCAAACTACTTGTGTCAAAGAAAGACCTTATTTAATTTTCAGTGGGCCAATAACCCAAGTAATAATGAGGCAGAAGAAAAATCGTTATAGACTGCAAATCAAGAACTGTTTATTACTTTGTGCAGTTGTTTGCAATGTTTCTATAATCAAAGTTGCTCATTATCCACTGCAATGGGAAATCCAGTGTATCATAGTGCAATGACCAAATGAAGTATCTACTTCTGACACTTTAGCTGTGTTCCTACTCAAGAAGAGAATTGCAAATGGCATTGTGCCACTGAATGCCATGTAAACACCTGCCATGCTGCTCCAAATCCATCAGCCATGGACCCAGCTGCACCTCCAAGAGTATTTTGCAGCAGCCCATATATAAGATGCCCGGGGTCTGTCCTGAGCATACCTGAAGCCCACAGAGCATGAGCCCACAAACAGTTAATCCCACGAGGGTGCCTCGTGCTGCTGCTCACAGCACCCCTTCTCCCTTGCCTGCCCTCAAAGCTGCACAGGTACCATTACACTCTCCAGATATTGCTGTCACCTGTCAGCACCATCAGTTCATCTCAGAAAAGCAAATGTAGGCTAGAACTTGGGCTTCATATAGTTGATGTTTTTTAGTTTGGGTATACACCGTATTTTATTCTTCATTGAATTCAATGAAAAAATCTGTGATTTATGACTATTACTATAGCTTCTTGTACTGCACATTAACATCATGCTAATGGTACAGACGTCACAGTGCTGTCATTAGAAATCTATGTCTGCACTCAATGATTCAAAACCAATAAATAAATAGTTACATAGACAAACACTGAAATTTTGAAAGCCATTCATGACTTTGCCTAAGGTAGACACTGCTGTGGTGAGGAGAATCTGTCACTCAGATTTGCAGTCAGGGACCACATTGTCCCAGTCTACAGCATCAGTAAAGCAGTTTATTGAATCAGAATTGCAGAAAGAAAACTTGAAAAATAATTTGATGGCAACCTATCCATTAAAACCCCCAAATGGCATATGGCTACAGCTTCAGTACTATTGCCACCTACACATATTCCTCTTATCCTTCATTACAGAAAAGTGAAAGGAAAAAAAGCTATGAAACATGCTGTCCTGGCATTGTACTCTGATAAATTCAAACGCTACCATGTAATTCACTGATGATTAACATCAGTTCTCTGGGTAAAAGCTACAGCTGAACATCTACTCACTTTCATGCAGAAAAAATGTTAATAAATTCAGTGGTAGAAAGGCTAAAAGTATAAATTCTGCTTACTTAGGGAAAAATAAGGAAAAAAAGATGTGTCCTATATGATCAGACACTATCTTAGACATTTTCTGCAGAAGGCAAAAAGCTGTAGAGGACATGCTCAATAGTACAGCCCAGGTAATGAAGCATGCCAGTGTTCAGGTTTGTCTGGGGCAGCAAAAACCCTTTTTTGCTGAGGCCAAAGCTAGCTCAGGTTTCTGCTGAATGGCAAGTGAGTGAGTTTGGTGACCCCATGCTGCAGCTGAGAACACAAAGTGCAAGGACATTGTTTTCTTTCCTTCCTGCCCCTTGCTTGAGACATGGAACGACGGCCTTCATTTCTCTAAAGTGCAGCGAGAAGTGACTTCTGAGCAACCTCTCTAAACTTAGAAGCCTTTTATCTTCATTTGGAAACACACTTTTTTTTTCTTTAAAAAACAAAGGTAATTTTATCATCAATTTTGGTGGTGGCTACAATACTTGATGCTCAGATTATCACCTATGAATGAGTCAATCACAAATGTTTCCAAAAGAAGTAATTAAGCTTATTTGCATTCCTATTTCAGTTACTTGCACTACAATTTCCCCCCCCCACAAAAAAAAAAAAACAAACCCAAAAAAAGCTGTAAGTGCTAACCATTTTGAGAAAAACCAAAGAAACCGTATTGTTAGCGAAATAGTCAGAATAATGAAACAAAGTGCTTTTGGCACATTTTAGTCCTACCAATCACACTACTGAATAGTGCTGAAAGCATTAGGACAATAGGTTGTATGAGTGTGGGTGGGGCACACAAGATCTCAGAAAACTAAATAATATAATGGTTTCAATTTTAAAAAAATTACTGAAAACAAGGATCTGATTTTAATAGTGTTTCCCAGTTTTACTGAGGGAGATGGGGGCAAATACTGACAAAAAGATAACTGTTGCTGTCTGGAAAGGTAAATAATCAGCACAGCCACAGATTTATCTTCACCATTGCTGCCCCACACCACGTTAACAGTCTATATACTCACAACATTTCCAGCAGAACTAAATCACTGCACAAATTCACTATAGCTGAGCCTTGTAATTATTTCAGAATCAGGAAACCATAATATACTCACTCTGAAATTATTTAACATGTGCATGAATACAAATGATGTTGATATATCTTGGTCTTTCATATTAATGGATCATTTCAATTCAAATGTGGATATTTCTTTTGGCATGCCTTTCACAATACTAATGTGCATAAAAATTATGGGTGGATAAATGTAACACAGACACCACTTAAATACAATATACCAGATAAACCCAACTGGATGTGAAGCTCCATGCAATAAGGTAAAAACCAGAAACAAAAATTACTACTGGACATCTCTAAAATCCTATCTATTCAAGCAAAGCACTTTATACAAAGAGAAATTACAAAAAATCCTCGCTAGAAGTACCTTCTTTTTCAGTGTTCTATTTCTATGGTAAATGGACAAATTTGAACTTTACCAGGCTCAGGACCCTTTACTAGATTTCAAAAAGGTAGTAAAAAAACTATTTTCTTTTCCGCATTTTCTCACACTTTCATTTAGCAACATTTGTGCATGATTGATTTCTAGCTCTGTCTCCTTGTTGTGTGAGGTCTGTCCATGGCAAAACAAGGAACAGGTTGTATTTCAACAGCTGAACTAGGGAGAAGGAAAAACAACAGGAAGCATCATCCTTTATGCAAGCATCATCCTTGAAGCAATTACCTGTGTTTCTGTATTTATCTATATTTAACCTAATGATACCTAATGAATCAGCTATTTCTACTGAGTAGTCAGGAAATGTCTCAGAGCACAAAACATGCAGCATTTTAACAGATATAAGCAGCATGAAAAGCACCATCTGAAATCCATAGATGCTCACAAACCCCTGTAAATCTTGGGACAGCACACCACCTAAAGTGGGTCAGCATTACAGCCAAAACAGCTATTGATCATTACATCCCTAGAAAAGAACACCTTCCTAATTCCTTCTTAGACTTAAAAGATGGCAGGTTTAGATAAGATACTAGGAAGAAATTCTTTACAATGAGGGTGGTGAGAAAATGAAACAGGGTGCCCAGAGAAGCTGTGGACTTCCCATCCCTGAAAGAAACCAAGCGGGATGAGGCTCTGAGAAACCTGGTCTAATAGAAGGTGTCTCTGTCCATGGCAGGCGGGGGGTTGGATGGAACTAGATGATTTTTAAGATCCCTTCCAACCCAAACCATTCTGTGATCTTTCTGAACTGGTATGAAGGCACTGACCAAGAAACTCTTTGTCAAAGAGTCACAGCTTCTGCCTGTGCACCGCAAGAGAGGGGCCATGCAATAGCAGTGAGGGTTGGGGAGAACAGCTGGGAGCCAAGGGCTGTGCTGACACTGCCACCAGCTGGAAGGTCTGAGGTGATAGCACAGGAAAGGCCCAGCACTTCAAAAACAAGCGGAAAAGGCCTTTTAATGTGCCCTCTTGGAGAACAAGCAAGAAGCTGCAGCTTGTATGCAAGGAGCTCCAAGGTTCTCCCCCATAGGATCTAACATATATTAGATTTGGCTTTGATATTAATACCCATAAGAGAAACAACCAGTGTATCTTCAGATGCTGAATAATCCAAGCTAATAAACCCACATTGTTCAAGCAGTAAGATTTCCAGTGGTGTTTACAAGCTTATGCTACACTTGACTCTTTTAACTCAGATATGTGGGAGATTTTCTGGCATGTTATCCTAAGGGAAAGAACATGAATTATTCTGCAAAGAACTAATATATTCTTAAACACACTAGTAAAAGTCTGATTTCACCTGACTATGCAAAAGTTTTACCTCTGACACAAATTACACTTTCACCCATTTTCCCTGGTACTATAATGGGGATCTTTCTTAGCTTTTATGCATATAAAATCCAACCTGTGGCATGTGTCAACATGAAAGGAAAGTAGAACTGATGCA
The DNA here is from genome assembly GCA_013400215.1 of Cisticola juncidis. Classification (NCBI taxonomy): domain Eukaryota; kingdom Metazoa; phylum Chordata; class Aves; order Passeriformes; family Cisticolidae; genus Cisticola; species Cisticola juncidis. The sequence goes on along the minus strand of VXBR01009086.1, from coordinate 544,375 downwards.
GAACTGCTAATAGTTTCAATTCCATGTTTGTCCAAAAATGTAAAGTGTTTAACCTTTAAAATCCTTTTGATTATAAATGTGAAGTAGAAACATTCACTTGGAGTATGCACATTTTTTGACTGAACATTTTTTACAGGTAGTGTCCAAGTTTTATCAAATTTTTAACGGAAGTACAGGGTCCAACACTGCAAAGTCTGAGTGATCACAGGCTACCATCAAAAGTCCTACCATCAAAAGTCCTACCATCAAAATAACTTGAGCATTTTAAAGAATTTAGACCTTAACTGCTTAAATATAAAAATCTCTCAGACTATCTATTTAATTCATTGGGAATTAAAGCTCTGACTCATTGGTAGATATAGATGAGCTTAAAAAAAAAGCTTAAAATAATTTCCTGTTCTGACAATCTGCCCATTTAAATGCCTGTCTCCCTCCTTACATGACCGAGTCAGCTTCTAGGGAAGATGATGCTGTATAACTGTGGCACATTAATGTAAACTGGCATCAGTTCTGGTCTTTCCTAGCAATGACGTGGTCTTCTCAGCTATGATTCAAGCAGATCTGCAACTGCTGTATGATTAGTCAAGCAATCCTAGAAGCAGGGGCAGAAATCTTCGAAAAACACAGTAAAAAGCTTAGGACCCGAATTGCTACAGCAGACTTAACATAAGCTGTCCTTGTTTATGAGCCAAAATTTTGAGCACTGAAAAGGAACCTGAGCTCACATGCAATTAACAGACACTCTTTAGTGTCTTTTTTAAAAGAAGAGGTGAAAAAAAGCTAGCTATCTTCTTGCCAAATGCAGACATGACCTGTACTTTTAATTCACTACTGTTTGTTTTAGAGCAGGTCATTATTCTCATTAATTGCTAAGCTGCTGGCAGATTCCTTGACATTTTGGATGAAAGATCAACCTGGATTTAATAAAGTGATCAATAGGAAAGAGGTTACAATTCTTTAGGTTAAAAGTCTGCCAAATCAACGGCATTGTGCAGACTGACATCATGAAAGGTAGTAGCTTATTGATATGGCAGTCTATTTTATAATCAGGGTGACATAATACAGCTATTGTCTGGCCTGACATATAATTGCATCATACATGCATGGCCAAGATTTACTGTAAATCCAACACAGTCTCTCCTGATTCCTCCTACTTAAAAGTTCAAGGTGAGCAGGTAGGCAGGAAGGTATGAGAGGATTTAGGCAGGTGTTTGCATCTGTGAACAAAGAAGTTCTGTTACTGCATTTAAGTGTTTGTCCAACAGCACTACCCATGATACAAGGACATTTAGGTTTATGGGGTTCTAGCTTTTCTTCAGAACTACTAAAAACTTTGACTAGTATCAGATCTGACCATACAGATATGTTTTTCCAGAGGTGCTCACTAGGAACAGCCTGACATGAGCAGAGCAAGGGGCTCAGCTCACTCCAGCTCTGAAATGAGACAGGCTAACTGGTGTGTTTTAGACTAAGTGCAATTAGCTTTTTCAAACACAGAATTTTTTTAATAGGCAATTTATCCTGGGGAAATATGAACAGATCTTGTTTACTCCAAAGCACACATCCCATGGCAGAAACATCAGACAACAGATATTCAGGCTGAAAAAAAACCCAAAAAAAACTGGCAGCAGGATGAAAGGAATAATGGCTACATGCTGTGTATCAGCTTTGGGTGGGGAAAGTTGGAATAGGAATTTTTTTTATAGAGACAGAGTTTCAGCACAACTCAATGAATGCTGAAACACTTAAGTATTTGCAAGGAGAAGGAAATGGGGAAATGCCCTGAACTCCTTCTGACAGTATATGCTTGTAGTGTGACCCCCCCTCAAAAAGTGAAGTTTTGGTAAACCAAGTAATTGAATTCTGCCAGGTTGTAGAAGTATCCTCAATCATGTATTGGTATAGGGAAGTGACTACTTCTAGAAAATTAAATTTAAAAGGCAACACAATAGATTGATAGATTCAAAAGCCTAATGACATTCACACTGGACAATATTGAATATTTTAAAATTTGGGAACTGAAAAGGATTTTGTAGAAATCTCTGCTAAAATTATACATTTGAAGATGCAGCAAGATACATTAGGAATTAGGAATGCATGAAATGATCTCACAAAGGAAATCACTTCTATGAAACAGTGATAAATGGCACAGGAAAATGACAGATAATGATCACCATTTTTGTGCTACTTTCCACAGACTGATCTGTCACTTGTTCCAAGTAAATGAATAAGGAACTTTTCTCCAGCCAGTGAAACCAAGAATAAGGAAAATCCTGTGTTACCCTAGTTCACTGAGTCTTGATACATGCAGAGATGAAGCACATGCCATTATGGGGTATATCTGAACTGACAAAGAAGGCACTTTCTTTGGAGAAAGGCTCTCTGCCTCTCTGATACCTCCAAAGGGTGACTCCTTGCCTGAACAGTCAGTCAGTCAATCAAGTCCCTTTTCCACCAGTCGAGAAACCTTCCTGCTGAGTATGGCATATATTGTTTTTAAACTTCCACCCCAGCTTACTGAGTAGGGCTCTCAGCCCTCAAACTGCTTGACATGGGACAACTGCTCTGGTAAAGTGGGGATTTACTACATTAACTGTGTGCAATGATTTTCAGGATAAACATCTAGGAACATCTGAGCTACTGAGACAGATGAGACTAAACTCATTCACTGTCAAGAGTTAATAAGTGGGTCAGATAAGAGCACATGACAAATTACACAGTCATGACTGGAAAACTATTCTCTGTATACAAGTTAGAATAAAAGCTTGATTTGGGACAGTGAAACTTTTAATGTTGGAAGTATTGTTAAATAACACTAATTAGCCTTTAAAAAGCACACTACACCTGCAAACAGCTGTTCAATAGTTAGATACAGTGAGGTTTTCTACTCAATATCCTTGTATTATCTGCATTAGTCTCGTTTTTTAGCACTGAAAAATGAGGTCTTTGGATGAGACACCCCAAATTGCAGACAATTATCTTATTTGCAGATGGATTGTCAATAGGCATGTGATGAGTCAATGACAAAATTCAGCTGCAAGTCTTTGAGTCTGTGACTTGGGTTCTTGTCTAGTAAAAAATCCCTCCCAGGCTAGAGGAAAGGCAGAAATATGCAGACAAAATAGACTGAGATTTTAGCTGATCTGCAGAAAGCTGGAGTCTACAAAGCTGTCCTTTGCAAACAGCATTTGTAAGGCTCCTCACTCAGATGTCAAAACTCTTACATACACAAAGGGATTTCCTCTACCTGAACTGCGACCAAAAAAAAAAAAAAAAATCTGATCTATCCTTCAGAAGCAGCCAAATGGCTGCTACAAGGGGTTCCACAGCAGTTAAACTTGCCTTCAGCCTCTTCCTCAGGGATCTCAAACCCACTGGCTCTCTCCAGCTACTTTTGTGCCACATGCTGGGAATTGCTACTGCTAGAAGCAGTAGAAAAGTTTAACACCAGAGCAGCCCAGTGTCACCTGTTAACAAGACTGACACATACACAAAGCACCTCTCTGATGTAGATCACCATGTCACACTTAGACATTAATTATTCTATTCATCACTGGAATCTGCATTGCTGAAATGTCTATTGTCACCAGCTTACCAATTGCCTGAGTCTTTAAATTAGGCATGGATATGGAGACAACCAGCATTCTTCACTCGATTGTAGTATCCCAGTTTTTCCCAGTATCTTCATCTGATGAAAGTCATTGATGAGTATTTGCCCTTCTAACAAAATAACCAGCCTCAAGGAGGGTTGGCTTGCATTCAATATGAACAAATCAAATCCACAAGGAGAAATGCCCAAGTATTTTCCCATTTTTTCAAGGGAAACAAACAAATAAACAGTTACATGAATGTAATTGGCTATACCTATTTTTGAGCAAAACTTAGAGAATACAGACAATTTTGCCAGACTCTTTAAAAACAATCCATTTCAGATAAAACATCAAAATTAAACAGTTACTTGTAACTGTAACATACCAAATGGTGTTCCTCATCTGATTTTACCTGAAGATACCTACCTTTTTGAGAAAAAGCTGGCTTCATTCAGACTGATAAATTTCCCATTATTTTGCCCAATTCTCCCCTTTTTAATCTTTAATCTTCTCAGGTTCGACTGTCTTCTCCAAGCATTCCTACTGGATCCAATACGAAGAACAAACAATTCACCACAAAAATATCTTTCAGGCATATGCTAAATATGATACCTCCTGCAAATCTCAGCAGAGGCCCTGATCTTTGCAGTTCCTTGGTAATATTAAAGCTTTCATCACTCCACCCCATCTAGTTGCCTTGGAAAAAAAAGTAACATGTAAGCAGGCACATCTGACAGCACAAAAGCAGAAGACAACGATCAGCCTCTTCCTTTCAAGCCTTTTTTTGCATGTCAAGTGCAGTTTGTGCCTCTTCTCCTTGACGTCCTTCCCTCTAGGCAACCCCCTTTCACAAGCACCACGCAGTAGCTGGTTGTTGGCACACAGAGCACGGATGGAGAGTCATAGGAGCAGCACAGATCTTTGTGCATAAGTGAGAGAGCTGATACGTAGCTGAAGTGTCACTGGGGGTGGGGAAATCAGACTTTCTGAATAGTCAACACATCTAACTCTAAATTCTCATTTCTCAGCTTCTAATTCCAGAACACAGCTTGTGGGCTCCACATTCCCGATAGACCAAAGAGCACAGCATAACCAAAATGCCTAAACTGACAGATACCTGGTTGTTGGGGCTCTGGTTTTTAGTCCATGTCACTAAGTCTTAACTTGGTTGATTGAAGAGAACACATTTGAGTCCTGCACACAAAGCTGAAAATTTCCACTTGTATGCATCTAAATTAAGGAAGTGAGACTGAAATACCAATAAAGGAAATGGCTTTATCGCACACATGCTCTTTAGGCAACTCACATTTAGGCCTTCACACTTCCCCCAGGGGAGGAGCACCCTGCACAGCATTAGACTACTGAGAAGAGGTTCAGCAATGTGTCAGGCTGAGTAACTCTTAACGTAAAACTGTCAGGATCCTCAAGAACTGGATCTAGGCTGAAGTTCAGCATCAAAGTCCGTGGCAGAATTCTTGCATAGACTTATGCAAGAGTAGAGAGTAGAGTAGAGAGATTACATGAGTTTCTAATATATGCCATTCCTCATCCTTAGTCTAATGACTTTTCAGCAGAACACAGGCAGCTCCTGAAACGTGTCATTCAAATGATGCACAGCTCTTTTTTGGGATAAAATAATCAGGTTTTAAAAATCAGATAAGAATATTTACAGCCTATTTAAATAATTTTAGGAAATGCCAATTTCAAATGCAATGCAAACACAGAAATTAAAAAGACAAGAACCTTCTACTTCATTTCTGTGGAATGCAAGAGTAATTTCACCTTGACATTTTCTCTAATCAATCAATCTTTCTCCTATTTGGCCATTGCATTAAAATTATGCAATGTTAACAGCATCCCTTTCATTTTAATTCCTTATTGTAGGCAGATATGAAATTCTGAGTGGGTCAGAATGTGCAACTACAAGCTACTATTACTAATTTTAGGTTTTATTCTTGTGCTCCCAAAACTCAGACTGCAGTCACTTCAACAAGAAGGTGAGAACTCTCTGAATGTCACTAGGAGGTCTGTCTTGTAAACACTGTTTTCCTAACATTGCACATTTCTCCGTGAGGAACAAAAAAATCCCTGTGTTTACTACCAGAGAGGCCATTCAGCTATTATTGTCTTCTGTTTTCTTGAAGGGCAGACAAACACTGTACTTCTGTCCAGACAAGGGTTAGGTCAGACCATGACCTTTCCTACACCTAGAGTAAGAGTCCTCATGGCACCAGCTGCCTCTACAGTGCAGCTGCACATGAGCTAAATCATAGATTTTTGGCAGGGATTGTGTACAGCTGAGAAGTAGTTAGCTTCCTCAGCTCTCCATCCATCAACAGCTGGCTAATAGAGAGATAACAGTAAGCAGTGGCTGGGATCCCACACAGCCTTTCCAAGGGGACCACGCTCACAGTGTTTCCTTAGTGTCATTTCCTTGTCTGTCACTTCTGGCTTATGTCCTCTTGTGTTCTTGGGTCAGGAGGCCCCAGTCACTTGACAGATTTTGATCCCTTGATATCACTGGGAGAGGTGTGTAAGCCTCCTGCAGGCCTGCACGTCGAACGAAGGGAGGGCTCTACTGTCCCATCACAGCCCTAGCAGCTATCATGATTTTAGCTAAATTTCTTAACATTTAGTGTTTCTCAAAGCCCCCAGTCCTGCTATGATAAAACCAAGTGAGATTCTCAGCTTCCATATTCTTTAACAGTGTAAATTTGTGATTACAAAGCTAGGAACTGCCATGAATGTCACCTGACACCTCATAAAACAGAGGGCAAAGAGAAAATTTTTCCATCTCATTACTTAAGAAGGTCTGATGAGTGGCTGCTACGTACAAAAATTGGCAGAGAAGATGTAATACAGCTAAATGCTGCATTGAAGAAGTTGTACATTCTGTCCCCCAAACTTTGATGTAGCTAAAAATTAATTAATACTGTGGAGTGTCTTGTTAGAAACAACTCACTCAAATCATAAGTTCAACAATGGCAGGAACTGGACTCTCTACAGCAGCCCAAAGATACCATTGCCTCAGCACAGGCTGAAGATGATCAATAGGAGATGCCTTTCAGAAGCAAACCTACTTGATTTCTTACATACTTTCTGGCTCTGATTCTGGTAAAAAAAAATAAAATCAATGAAGCTGATGGAAACAAAGCAATTGACAAAGTCAAACCCTAAGAGGAAATGAGACCCAGACATTATGATTGCAACTCACAGCACTCCCCTGCTCCCAGCCATTGGGTAGAAACAATTAGCATAAAAATTTGTTTAGAGAATTCATTAGTAGCAGTCCAAGTTAATTGTGGCATGAATATAGATCAGTGTTAAGCTTCTAATTAAAAGATACCAAATCTAACTAGATCCTTGAAATATCTTTAGATTATATGAATGTGTCTGGGGTATGTATTCATGGCACATTGGTTTGGTTTTCTTGCTGTCTGGTCATTATACAAACTGCCTCATTTAAGGCCATTTAAATGTAAACAGCTTTTAGCAACACCAAACAGACACTAGAAAACATCTTTAGCAAAGATGGAAGCAGGCTCCTGTATATTTATGAAAAAAGTTATTTAAGACACTGTAAGCCACAGTTCTATCCTAAAATATTTCTAAAGGGATTCATCTACAAGACACACCTGTCTGGGAAATAACATCCATCTCTTCTACCAGTCAGGAGAGAGCAGGGGGGAAAGGGAAATACATAGTGTGCCCCATCTTATTTAACCTTTCAGTAAATGCTCCTGAGTTTCTAACGAGTTTCCCTTTCACGAATCTCCTGCTTTAACAGATAAAACTCAACATTTCTAATCAAACCAAAACTCTGACAGGTGCACATACCTTTCATGTTTCCAGAGTGGTGTCTCCATAACAGTGATGAGAAATTGATAAAATTAATCAATTTATAATCAATTTATAATCTGAAAATTATATTCTGAAAATTTTTATTGAAATTAATAAAATCAGGTGTTTGTAAAGCAATTAGCTTAACATACTTATGGCTGGAAGTGTGCAATATTCCAGATAAATTCAGAAAAAACTTCTACACCTTCCACAAAACCAGTGGGAGGATAGGAGTGCCACCTTCTTTTATGAGCAAATAGTTGGTCTCCCAAAAGGATTAAAAGAAAACGCAGAAAATCCAAAATTCCCATCAATGTAAAAAAGTATGAAGGAGCTAAAGTGACACAAGTGCTCCCCTGGGAACCAGCAAGCTTGGCAGATGTTTGTTGACAGAGATGTATGTATTCATCCCTCCTCCCATCCCAGTCTGGGGAAGGGTAAAGGCTGTTATGTCAGAAAAACTCTTTGTCTGACCCAGAGATGGGGCTCATGAGAGGTGTTTTAAAGACATTATTCCATTTTCAGTCTCATGAGAAGGGTGAGATGGTACAGATGTTACAAACCACGCCATCACAATCAGAAGCCAAACTATTTCCTAATTATAATACATTATAAGCGTTTTATGGCCTATCAGCTTTTGCCACACAATGCTGCTAATGCTTTTAAGCCAATCATCTATTAAAATACCCCACATGGGTAGAATACACCTTTCATAGTTCTGTTTCTCAAAAATATCTAATCTATTTGCAAAGTCACCATTTGAAACTTGTTTGTAGTTCAATATCTCTCTCAACAATGTCTGTCCTATTCCATGGCCTTTCTAAGTCAGCATACCTTATCTCAAAGTTTGCATACAGATGCTCAAGACTATGTGGGCCTTCTGTCCGACTTTGAGAATTCTCTACAAATCCATTTCCACACTGTTGAACTTTGAATGATAAAGCTCTGCAGAGAAATGCTTTGGTCAGAAATATTTGTGAGGGACAGCTCAGCACAGAATTCTGGAGGGTTGGCTTGCATCTCTCCAGCCATGCGTCGAGAAACCTTGAGCACAGCTGAAGTGCAGCAGGAGTGTGACAGATGAAGTTTTCGGAAGAAGCATTGGGGAGTCACCCAGAGCATTGGGGATAGGAGCGAGGACACTGCACTGGGCTACTGCCTGACGGATATAATTCTGTTTATTTACAAGAGTCTACAAAAATACCTTTCCATTGCATTTTTTTCCCACTAGCTGGACTAGTTGAAATGTACAGCCTCTACAGTGCAGCCAGGCTCATCTCTTGCAGAGATGCATTCCTGCACAGCACATGTTTCAACACATTGCTGGTATTGACTGACATCTGTGTATAGAGAGACAAGATGCATTGAGAAAATGAAGCTCATGACCTCTTATGTTCATCTGTTGAATGGTCTGGATAAGATCACCTTATTTAGATAAAACAACCTTAAAGCCTGTTAAGTTCATTTGGATGATGTGAAATGCTAACACTGTGCTGTGAACTCCTGGCTCACAGGTGGTGCAGCAAGGAGAGGTGAACATGAGTTGGCAAGAAAATGTTCACCAGAGGTCGGCAGATTTCCCACAGAATAACAGGTGGCAAAGGCATTTCCACTGAGCCTGAGACATTCTGTCATTTGACAGAATTACATTCTGAGAATATAAAACTCCCAAAGATGTTTTCATTCTGCCCAATTTGTTGTTTGGTATCTTTGCTATGCTATGTTGATTCTATTTATTCTTAAGTTTCTTGCAGGGTGTTGTTCTGTCCTAAGGACATTTCCCCTTCCCCTCAAAGATATTTCTTGGACATCCTACATCTGTCACAGTTCCCTGGGGATCACCTGCCAGCTGAAGCCTGCCCAGATGGTCAGGACCTAACCTGCAGGGTTAGGAAATGGCTTCATACAGGGGAATGAGCAGGACACATATTGTTATGATTCGGGAGGCAAAATAACGATGTGAGACCCTGAGCCTTAATCAGAAGGCATTACAGTGAGGGTTCATTAGAAACACACTCCTTTATGCAGCACTTTGGTACAGTGGATATGACCGGTCATTTAGAGCCTGATGTTTTTGTAAACATCATTGCCAGTAAACAAGTTAGAAAAACACTACCTGCTAAGTTTTTCACCTTCCAAAGATTGTTTAGATTCCTCATCATCATTTCCCAAGCCAGAGTGGGAAAGTTGTGTGCTTCACTTTCCCACAGGCTCAAGCTAGTGCCTGAAGCCTGAAAATCTCTCATTTGACCACTGTCAGTACCCACAGACACAAATGATTCTGTATGAGAGCAACCCAGCAACAATAAGAGCTTATAAACAGAAAATTTGAAAGTAATATTAACACATACATTCTCAGCACTGGAGGGGGGAAGGGGAGCCAACAGAAAAGATTAAAAACCTTATTTTTGTGGAGAGAAGTTATGAAATACACCCTATGCTACTATACTTTTCTCTGATGCCCTTAGCTGTGATCATAACTAGAGTTAGTGAACTACCAGTGTGATCCAAACTGCTAACTCCTATGTGCCTTTAAGCAATCTGTTTTCTTCATTAAATACAAGTCATGAATACAGAAAAAACACACACATACACACACACACACACACACAAAAACCAACCAAAAAAAACCTACCCAAACCAAAACCAACTAAGAGCAAGTAAACCAAACCCTAGAAATATCTGCAGACAGCAATGTTCTTTATTGATATGCTTTGTGTGCTTCAGACAGTAATTCAGTTCTTTTAAAACAGACCAACCAGCCTACTGAGTGTCATGTCATCTCTTACTTGACTGGAAACCACATACAGGAGAATTGCAACACTGCCAGTGAAATTTATTCTTTGATTCTATCATAGTATAACTCTGGAAAAATGAAATCAGGGAAGAATTAAGCATTTTAAAATACTTGCCCAGAATAAGAGAGAACATTTTCCCATACGGAAGTTTCATGCACATAAGAATGAATAAATACTCAAAGTCCAAGTATTGTAAAAGATACGTTCTGTGTCACGGTTCTGCTTCAGCCAAGGGAAACTAAGACAAAGACTGTTAACTTTCCATTTCCTACAGAAAGTCCTGCTACTTGCTATCATGCCAATGTGTCCAGTTAAACAAGCATACTAAGAGTCACAAGTGTAATGAAGCATTTTTCTAGCAATCAGCAGGTTATTGAAGCCAGAAGACATCAGGCTGTATGATGGTGGTGAGCAGCCTCACTGATAAACACCACATCTGGATCCCATCACACGCCATCCTGCTCCAGCCTCTGCAAGCAAATGGTCCTGCAGATCCAGCCAGCTGTTCTCTTGAACAATAAAAACAATGAGCTTGAGAACCCTTATGTTTTGTCTGTGGCAATATAACCTGAGAGAGGACTTCTCTCTCATCATATGGATTCTAGTCCACTTAGGGTTAATATCAGTATTTTAAAAACCTAGTGAAGAGTCAAGATCCTTCAGTAAGAAAGCAAAACACAGTATAATATGATTGAAGTGAGATGCTCCATTTGACAGTGTTGTACATTGTTTAGTCCTTAGTGGAACAACTAAGGAGCAACTCAGAATACAATTCATTGCAAACATCTCTAATGTGGAAGTAACAGCAAATGGTAGCAAATGAACTCAAATTATATAAATACATAATTGAGCAGATTCTTTGCTGTAATTCAGAGTTTAATTGAGGCCCCAGAGGCCCACGAGGGCAGCCACTGCTTTCATGTAAATGGGACAAGCATATTCAATATATTTTTCCCAAGCCTTTTTTTATCTGCACTGAGAATTAGCCAACACACTATTTTCCAGGCTTGACATGATACTGAAGAACTTGCTCAGCTGCATGTTAGCCATAAGAAATAGGAAGAAGATATGTGTGCCACATCTTTTAATGAAGAAATTTAAAAAAGAGAAAAAAAGAAGTGAAAACCATTTAGAGAGAATTCAAATGCACATATATCACACAAGACCATGGGGAAAGAAAACAATTTCCCAGCTTCCTCCTCAGGATCTCTTCACAGATTAGTAGTCTGCTTGCAGGAGTCCTATCCATTTCCCAATAATCCCTCAGGAGAGGCTGTATGAAAGGCAGATACACTCACTGGAAAGACCATATATGCATCATTAGAAAAAGAGAATATGAATCAATGCAACTAGTAATACAACTGTATCACATCCTGGCAGCTAGACAGATGGGCTCCTGGTAAGGAAATTACAAGCAGCTGGAGTTGTCTTTCTGCACAGTATTAATCCCCAGATTGTATTTTGTCACAGAAAAAAAGGTAGACTGACTTGCTGTACTCAGTACGCAATTATGGAGTTTAGAGGACCCCAACAGGAGTCAACTGCCTTTCATTTTCTAAAACACTCCAGTAGGCCCTTGGTTTCCTCATGCACAGCACTTTCCCAAAATGCAAGATCTGGGATAAAATTACTTTGAATGTTCAAAGCACAGCCACAGCAGGAATGTGGCCGGAGAGGTGTCTGCCCTGTGCACCTTCTCATACAGTGGAAAGCAGAGGACATGGGGCAGTGAGAGGAAGGACAGGGTGCACATGTGATAGCCATGATGTCCTCCTTGTCCTTCTGTCCTTCCAAGCACACACACAAAGAAATTAAAGGGGGTAAAGGCACTCCCTGTATCACAGAAACATAGAGTTATTAGGATTAGAAAAGATCTTTAATATCATAAGGTCCAACCACTGAACTAACACTGCAAATGCACCACTAAACCCTGTCCTGAAACACCACATCTAAACCTCTTCTAAATACCTCCAGGGATGGCAACTCAATTTCCCTGAGGGTGTTGTTTCAGTGTTTGACAACTCTTTCATTAAAGAAATTTTTTGTAATGTCCAATGTAAACCTCCTCTGGTGTAACTTGAGGTTGTTTCCTCTCAACCTATTGCTTCTTACTTTGAAGAGGTCAGTCCCCACCTGGCTACACTCTCCTTTCAGGCAGTCTTAGGGAGTGATAAGGTGTCTCCTGAACCTCCTTGTCTCCAGACTAAACAGTCTCAGCTCCCTCAGCCACTCCACATGATATTTGTGCTCCAGACCCTTCACCAGCTCCACTGCATTTCTCTGGACATGCCCAGTACCTCAACGTCCTTGCAGTGAGGAGCCCAGAACTGGACAGAGGGTTTGAGTAACGGCCTCAGCAGGGCTGAGTACAAGGGACAATCAGTGCCCTGGTCCTGCTGGCCACACTATTGCTGATACAAGCCTTAATCAGCTGCAATTGAAGATGGGGATGTGGTAGCATGAGGAGCATGTACCTGACAGCTGGGGTACATGTACATTGTGTACATACATATACAAATACCCTAGCTGGTGGACACAACTTCCAGAAATTAGGAGAGAAGCTGGTGGATTCAGCATACATAATGTAAGCAGGCTGTGCAGTAGGAGAAATGAGAAGTTATATTAATTACTGAGACATCTCACTGAGGCCTACAAGTTTCACATTTATGCAATTTAGAAATGAAACACTAAAAAGAGATTATGATCTGCAGCAGTATTTCCTAACAAGGTTAATAATAAGTTATTTATTTCCCTAAAGAGAAGAGATATTTCCAAAACTAATTCAAAAAAGGCCCCTATGCCTCAATTTAGTTAAAAGTCAAGTTTTGTAGGAGGGTTTCTCTTCTGCTTTCTGGTGGAGGGCAGAGAGCACAGTAATCAGAGTGGAAAACTAACCTCATAAAGGTTTCTGTTCTGTTAGCTGCAATTCCTTACTGAAGAAAGGCAGTTTTTCATTCTGGTGAACAACCACATCAGTATTTCAGGCCTCTGCATGAGTGACCACAGGACATTTTTAACAGTGGTATAAATGTCTCTCATTTACCCATGGAGGAGGCTCATGTCCACACTCAGAGAAATGAGACTGTGATTGCTACAGCTGGAGGTGTTCAGGAGTGTCTTGCCTGCATTTTCACCAGACCTCTTGGAATACACTTGGCTTTTATGAGTGAACATCACAGTGTTCAGCCATAAACACTGGCTAATTGGTATCTTCATAAAATCTGCACTAACTGTTCTAAAAAACAGCTTTTCACAGGAATGAATTAAGTTTCATAATACTCCTGAGATTTAAGCAAAAATAAGCCAGCAAGCATAGCTAAAAGTATAACACATTTATAGAAAAAAATCCCCATTTATTGTTGACACCTCTGAGTGCTATCAAACATTAAAAATAATTAAAATTAATCACAAAATTGTAACTGGTTAACATGCTCTGCCTCCCAAATTTTTTTCAAAATGGAACATTTCAAGAATTTCTCTGTCTGTGAAAATTTCTCCCCAGATTTATCTTTATTTTAGGGTGAATTCCCATTTTTTTCTGATCCTATTTCTATCCTTCTTTGTGATGATTGGCTTAGTATGCATAGTCAGTGAATATTCATATTGTAGGTTGCCTCCTGATTTCTGTTTTTCTAGTTCTGTCCCTTGATCCTTTTCTTTCTTATATAAGTATTTTCTAAGATTCTAGAACAGCAGATGAAAACTTTTGAAAAGTTTTGAATTTAGATTTAATTACCTCTCATTCAACCTGCATCTATAAGCAGACCAGTCTACTCTTTGGGATTTTAAAGAACTAAAATTTTCACCTTCAGAATCAAGGACTATATCCAGCTACATGGTTTTTCTTCACTGGGGTCAGGGAATTTTTACATCTAGAGGTGTAAAGAAAAGCAAGTTCTCTTTAATGATAGTGCTGAGAAAGAAAAAGACAAAAGAGCTTCATTTGTGGAAAAGAAACTTAATGGCATTCAAAGAAGATCTTTGAATATTTACTTAGAAAGGCTGCACAATCTGTGATTAATATCAACTGTGACTCAATGATACTACTGCCACCAGAGGGCTAAAGTTGTAGTATTCAAAGAGAAGATATAGGCTGAGAGAATTCAGACACTACCTGTATGATTTAGACACAGCACATGTCCTAGTTTCTACTGAAATTTTCATTAAATCAAGCTTCCTGTTGTTTGCTCTCCACAAGGCATAAGCTTGACTCTTTCTCAAGAATACTTTAACAGTATTTAGTTTAGTGACAAAGAATTCACAGAATTTCTGTTATAGTGGATGTTACCTACATGAGTTGTTTGCATGCTGACTATCTGATTTTGCTGCAGATTAAGTGTAAATCCACTCCCTGGCCTACTGGCAAGGCAGGAACTCCGCATTTCAATCTACCAGAAGGAGATACTGACCAGACCCCTTCAGCCTGGGACTGGACTACAGTCTCCACCTAAAGATAAGTTTGTGTAAATACTGGCTAACTGGTATCTCCCTAAGTCTGCACTAACTTCTAAAAAACAGCATTATTTTATGCTCAGCATCCTGCTGATTGACGATGAGAGAAATAAGCCATGCAACAAAACCCTGAAAAATGTAATATCTAAAAATAGCCAGCAGTTCAGATCAGTGCAGTAATAGCACTGTAATATTGCTACTAATTACAGGCCAACAGACTGCAGACCAATTGCAGACCTTGGAGCTAAAAGCAGATTTCTGAAATGAGCCAGAACAAAATGTACTCAGAAAGACAAAACACTCTTGGATACTATCAAGAAGATAGCTGCATCAGATCAGCCTCATACTGAGATGCAAGAAGAACCTCTTAAACCATTAGTAAAGCTGCAGTACCTAATTATTTTTAATAGCCCTTGATATGAACACCAGTGCCAAAGTACTTACAAATTAAGACTACTCAGTAATTTTGAGGGGCCGACACTGGGCTCCACAATGCTAGACCTCCATTTACAGGATCAGGCAGTCTAAAACAAAAGCACAGTTAATAACTCCTAGTATGGACACACTTGCCACATCAGGCATCATATTCCCAGAGCTGCTCATTAACTACCAACAGAGCTTCAGCAAGCACAGGTCAGAGTGCTCCATGATCACAACAAAACTGCACCACCATGCACTGAATCAGGGTGACAGAGCATGCACAGAAGAGCGAAGGTTTAAAAGTGCCCATCTCTTTGCACTGGAGATGAAGGGAACCGAGCTGGGAGTACCATGGGCAGAGACCCTGCAAGGGAGGAGTGGGAATGAAAAGGGAGGCTTGAATAGACCTTGAAGGTCAATCAAAGATGGGAGAGAATGGCAAAGTGCATTTGTCAGGAAACTAGGGAAAGAAGGTGCTCCTGAAACCCAGGAGAACTGTCAGCCTTCTCAGAGGAGGAGCAAGAGGAAAATCAAAGGGTGAAAGGGAAGCAAGAAATTGTATCCTGAAACAAGGAAGCTTCTACAATACTTGGCTGCACCCAGAAAGAAGCACATCCTGGAATAATTTTTTTTCCTGGCTGTCCATACTTCTCCTGGCCATTCTCACTCTCGGGAGCAGCAAGATAAAATCTATGTTGAAAAGCTATTTGCTTTTGCCTAGGTGAGCAGGCAATGCTCTGCTATGCTTCCTAGAACAAAAATACATGTCCTGGACTTCTGATTACTCTTGCATGGAACTTGGTCAGAGGATATCACCAAAGCAGTATTTTTGGTGGATGCTGAAGGATATGGAGAAACAGGACAACAGTTAAAAAAAATTTTTGCATTCACCTGAATGAAGAAAATGTCACTTGCCATTGCTATCCACCTAACATTCCAGCTGTGTTTTTCTTATTTCATAATGTAACTTTCTAGCCCCTGTACCCTGCATTTCTGCAAGGGCGTTACCATGGGATCATCAGACTCCCACGACTCTCAAGCTTTTCTAAAGTTATCGTAAATGCATTAGAAAATTGCAGGGTATGATTTAAAGGAGGGGAAAAAAGATACATAAATAACGGTGCCATAATATCCACCAATTTTGGTTTCATTTTGCACAGAACTTTGCACTTTCATAGCACTCAATACATTCAAAATGCATCTTGAATCAATATGTTTTCCAGCTGGATCACTCAGTTCTTCTACACAAATTTTGTAAGGAGACAAAGTTCTCTGGAAAGCCGGAGTACTCTGGCCTACTGAATTCCCGTGTCTTACATTTGGGAAATCTTGGTGATTGTCACCTCTGACCAAAGTTGTTCAAACATTATTTATGCTTAAGCTTTTCCCAGAAATAAGACACCCATGCTTTGAATTCTTTAGAATGCCTTTTGCATTCAAACCTGGCCTAGAGGTAACTGCATGCCCAAAGAAAAGGCATCTTTGCCCTCGCCCTTCCAGGCTAGGCACACCAGCACAGCATGCTGTGTCTCGCGGTAGCCAGCGTCTCGTGCCTAGCTGTCCCCACAGGAATAGAGACTCACCAGCACCACATGGGGAACTTTTAACACATAGGCCAGCAAAGGACAAGGGGAACAGATATTTGTATTTCTGGATTCATGTTTTAGAGGGGAGTCTGAAGGCAAATTTGGGAGCCAAATCCCTTCCCCTAGCCTGTCAGATAGGAGGCAAAACAATCACAGTCACATGCTACATCCTTCATTTCTTTCAAGAATAAAAGCTATTTTTTTCATGTATTACAAAAGATTTTATTCTTTTTTCTCCAAAGAGACTAGGTAGTAGCTGCCCACCAGCCTACTGTCGAAGTCCACCAGAGAGGACCAAACTATTTGCTTTAATCTTGCCCTCAAAACAGATTAACCCTTCCCCCCCCCCCAATCAAATTCCAGACAAACTATTCAGCCCAAGTCATATATTCAGAATTATCATCTTTACTCAAACATTTAAAGGGTTGTAAACTTATTATTATAAATCCTTCCAAAACACTATTCCAGTTCTCATAACTTCTGGCCCAGGACCCAGATCAGTGTCATCAGATGAACATATCACCTGTCAGTGGAAGAATAACAACACCAGGCCTGAAAGTTTTTAGCTATCCTAGAGAAAATGTGAAATGTGATCTCAGTACATCCAACAGCTCAAGAATCAATATAAGATGAATGAGGAAAGCCGTTTTCTTTAGATCAGAATCTGCTTTCAAACAGTTGACATCAGCAATTCTGCTATTTGCCCCAAAATATCACTTGTACAGAATGTAACTACACTTGCACTCTAAAAACTTAGAAAGGAAATAGAGTGCAGTTGGAGCTAATCATAAATATGAAAAAGTATATAAATAATGAAGAAATTATAACCTTACCCTCCTTCCTGTGCCCAGTAAAATTTGAAATATGCCTAGTCCTTTCTATATTATATTTAATAGGCCTTTTTCCATTACATGAATTTAAAAGAAACCATTTGAATTCTGCTCATGGAAAATTTTCTCCCCTCATTAAGGACAATGGCATATATTGAAAACAAAACCAGAACTTGCCAGTGAAAGTCATGCTTCAATTAAAGCCTTTTTTTTTTTTTTAAAGTAGGATATTTGCATCTTGTAAGTGAACCCAGAGTCATTTTCCTTTTGAGCACTGTCCTGCAAACATTCTTGCATCTATGGGACTTTGTTTGCATTAATTTATTGTGGCAATTCTCATAAGTAGAAAATATTTATATGGTCCTATCTACTGCTGAAACAGGAGAAAAAAAGAACATTGGGATTTTTTTCTTGTATACCAAGACCAGTGTTAGAAGAGAGTGTGGTGTTGCCTCAGCTGTGATCAGGACTTGGGCCATAGCCTTGCCTCAATTCACATTCAGAATTGTCTACAGAAATCATCTCTCAGCACATGAGGGGACTCATGGTTAGCAGAGTAAGAAATGTGATTCATGGAATACAAACACCCCAGGGCACCATTTACTCTCAATTCTTTCCACTTGATATCTCCTAGGTGAAATAACATATTCTATGCTATCCAGTTTGTTGTTGGAAAGTCAGGTTACACTAATAGCAGAGACTAACCCATCAAATCAGAGTTCACTTACTCCAGTTAATAAATACAAAGAGATATAAACCCGGGATCAGAATGGGAGATATAAACTAAATGGAGAAAAGTCACATAGGAAAGTGATGTTTCTCTGCTGAAGAAAGGTTTATTAATAAAACAGGAAAAAAAAAATCAAGCTTTTCAAAATAATTTCTGGGACCAGAAATTAATGCAGCAAGGTCCATACACAAGCCTAGCAATTCAGTCAGGCTCACTGCCCCTCTTATTCATGAGGAAAACTCCTGAGAAGTGCATTGCTGAAGGGTTGACAGGTCTTACAGCTCCATGAGAAGACATTGGTGGGAATTAAGTATCACTTTGCAAAGGTGAAGCAAATATTATACCCAGTAAAATGCAGAATAATTCTAAATTCCCTGAAAGAACATCTGTGGGAAGAAAAAAATGTCCTTGTCCATTCCCTGAAAGTGCTCAAGGCCCGACTGGATGAAGCTCTGAGCAATGTGGTCTAGCGGAAACCACTCTGTGATGCCATGAAACATAGATGGTGGAAAATTAGTATTTCCATAGTTCCTTAGAAACTGGGACAGAAAGAACTTGAAGCCTACATCACCCATCACCCATCACCCAGACATGTGTGTAAGGACCAGGAAGGGAATTTCCATTTTCAGAGTGTTATGGCTGTGTTTAAATCACTTTAACTTCTCAGTGCTCTGGAGCACGCCCCGGCACAAGCGAGGTGATCTCAGGTGGCCAAGGCAGAGAGTACCAACACACTCAGGGCAGCTGTGTGCTTGCAAGGACTGTCAAGCCAAAGTCAAGCTTTACTGATCCCTGTTTCACCCTCTCTTTGCCTCGTGCCTCTCCTGTCACCTAGAGACACAGGCTACATCCAGCATGGGAAATCCCTCATTATCTTGCTTGCAGCAGTGGAGAGAATCCTTAAACAAGTTATTAAGCTCTGAAGTCACACTTATTTGTCTATTTTTTTTTAAATTATGGTGATTAATAACATCAAGTCTTCATCTCAGCACAAAGACACAGAGAAGCCCAGTGCAGGCTTCTTAATGGAAATGCAGAGCTGAACAACCCATTTGTCAATTAGCAAACCCCCCAGTAAAGGGTCTGACTCCTAAAATAATGAAACAATTATGGTTAAATCTTCCTGCTCATTAATTACACAGTGGCATTTCCAGTCTAGAGCAAGATGCTGTGCCTGGCACAATGCATTGAACACAAAACATAATCCAGTCGCTTTCTTTGCAGAACTATGGCCTAATGTCTGATCCTACTGCTTCTCTTTAATACATGCAAGTAAAAGTTATATTAAAATTAGCAATGGTAACAGCACCAGTTATTTCTACTGTCAGAAGAAATGCAGGCCATTTAGTCTGGGAGTGCAATCCCTTCTTCTCCCCTCTGTGCTGCTAGGAGTTCACCCTGCCCAGAAGATGGAAATACAAGAGGCATTATAGCTGGTGCACAGGTTTTCACTTCTGGCAATATTGCTGAAAAACCAAAGGAGAACTCACTCTCTCTCCAATGCACGAGACAACCACTTTTTTTAAACAGCAAGGGCAGACCCTGACCTGTGCTAGCCTGAGAAAGGGAAGGTGAAAAATCTAGAAACAAACTCCATGGAGAAGCAACAATATCATGTCCGCAAAGGTCAGCTCAGGTTTTCCAAATGAGATGTAGCACAATCTGTTAGCACAGGATATAACTAAGAGTCAGGGTTCCAACTGAGAGAGGGAGCATGAGCCTTGGGGAAGAAAGCTCTACCAAAATGTGGGACGCTTTCCTTAGGCAGCTGATGAAGGGTTTCTCTGCAGAAGCAATGTGAAAAGAATCACAAATAGAGTAGGAAAATTCACAGTGAACTCACAGTGATGAAGAATATGATCCAGCAGGCTTTCTCTACCACTTAATATCTCCAACCTAAATCTACCAATTTGTAAAGGCAAAAGGATTATGAAATGGAATCCAGTCTAGAAAAGATATAAGAAAGTAATCAAAATGCTTTTATCTTAGTTCCAAATTTTGAAAGAGTATTGTTCTTTCTCTCCTCAGGCCATGTATGCTGTTATTGTCCATGTCAAGTACATGTGCATAACTTTGAGCTTAGCAGTGCATGAAAGCAAGGGTGTGTGGCAGAGTTTTGGTTTTGGTGGTAATGACACCCAACCCACGCCACGACACAGAGACACACCTATGTCTAAAAGCAACAGTCATAAAACTGAGAAAACACAGAAAGTAAATCACTTTATATCATTTGGTATTTAAAAGGAAAAAACCCAATCAAATTTCTTCAAGGTTTTGGGTATCTTCTGTGCTACCACAGATTAAAAAACCAACTAAACAAAAACCCCATAATCCAATACTATTCTAGAAACAGGAGATTTTTAATGAAGTCTGAACACTTTCATAGCATCAGTCATATTAACAATTTATAAGTGCATACAGTTAGTTACCACTACCTTTTAGAAACTGTTTATCTAGAAGACACAAAAGGATCAAAGGACTGTGAGGATGGATGGTCTGGAAGGATCCCGAGTGCCTATACTTTTCTGTTTCCATTCTTGCAAATAATGAAAACTGCAGAGAAATTTTTTCAGGTACATGGAATGCAAAAAATCACTATTATTAGCAATATCAATTAAATTCTGCTTCTCCAAAAGATGGACTCTATTTCTCTTACAAACTTCTCTCTTTCTGCCTCCCAGTTTAACAAGTGCTACACTCAGTTGGCCAAGCCATCTCAACTATATGCAACACTGCCTGAAGCCTCCAACCAGAAAACAAGAAGAAAGCAGTGTTTTTTACAGCTTAGGACTGGTGTAAATTCACAAAGCCTACATGGTTGACAGCACTAGGTTTTTCATTTTCCAGAAGACGGCTACATATGCAAGTGAGTATCAAAGGTAGAAGCTTTATCATTTCATTTTTATCTACTTTTTTTCCATGCTAACAGAAAAATAAAAAAGTATTCTTCCTCAGTAGTACCAGATCATCTCATCCAATTCTCTCTCATAGGAAGACGCCACCAGCTAGGACACCGTCATGCAGAGGTATTTCCCCACACATACTCAAAGTAGCCAACAATGAAGGCAGTAAGAAACTGCTGTGGTGAAAGCCTTGTTTAAGCATTCACATTTATCTGCCCGTGGATTCCTTTCCTGTTCTCAAGTATTTTCTGACAAGGCTAAAAATAGTTTAGCGATGAAAGCCATTAATAATGGAGTGAACTGTGTTGTGGGATTTGGTGTCACATTAACTGTATAAAGAAATAACAGCACAACAAAGATCTAGTTAATAATGCAACCCCTGTTGAACTCAAAATAACACCTAATTAACACAACAAGGGTTTGCATTAAACTCAGTGCTGAGGCAGTCTGTTGGCCTTTCTGACAAATAACTGCTCAATTTTTTGGTCAATCACTGAAGCACAGACATTTTAGGTCAGGAAACACCACAATACATAGCTCTGATCTCCTGCACCATATGGGACACAGAAGTCATTCAGCAATCCCTGCAGTGGGGAGATTTGTGGCAGTGTGGAAAATTAAGTTTATTATGTGCTCCTTTGTTCCCCCCTCCACGTGTATCCCTGTAATAGTTACGCAACTGTCTGCTACCTGTCAATCATAAAAAGCCCGTGAGTTTCGTATTTTTCCCTCTTCCCTGGTTGGTAAATGTTAAGTATGCCATCCTTGTAATGGCTCCTGAAACCCCCGGTATTGGCTGTATCACCTTTTTACCCTCCCATACCCTTACCTGTATATGTCTGCACGGAAACGCCCCTCGGAGAGTTCTGAGGCGGAGACGAGCATGAGACACAGCGCTCGTCCACAATAAACCATCTACCTCGAACTGCCTCCCATCCTGCCTCTGCTTCATCACTCTTTAACATTGCTGCCACGGATCTCTGAAACAAAGAACCCACAAGACCGAGTACCGTTCGCACGGCGTACAGACCGGTCCCCTTCTCATCACGGTGCTCAGGTGCTGGCCGGGCGTGGAGACGCAAGGTCTCAGAAAGCAGCACCGTGATAGAGATTATCTCTTCTGAGCCTCATAAAAAAACACTGCCCTCAGGAGTTTACAGAAGAAGCAAATCCCAGGCCTGGTTATGATTTGCACTAAGATTGGCCTCCATTCAGGATTTTTTTTTTACCCCAATAGGACAGACTGAAGATGCAAGAATCAAGTCCTGTCCTTCCCGGGTAGGCAGCTCATGTTTTGTGTCCCAACCTCTTACTCTCTTAAATGTAATTCACTCTTCAACACAGATCCTCCAAGGAGCATAACTGCAAGGAGAAGATAAAATTTCCAGTGTGCTGCTATTCATGACTTAAATCATTACATGAATCTCAATTTTGATCAGTAGAAGGCTAGAGAATTACCCAGCATACCTCTATTTCCCACAGAGGTATGAACTGTGTATAGTTTCATAGACAAGGCTCCAAAGCCAGATGGGAGTTGCTGCCTTTCAGATGGAGTGACTCACAAAATTGAACTGGAAGTAAATGCTACAGTCTCAGTGTTCTCAAGAGCAACCCAAGAACAACCGCTCACTGATATAGAGGTGCACCACCTCTACTCTTAGAGTCATAGAATCATTTTGGTTGGAAAAGACCTCCAAGATTATCAAGTCCAACCATTACCCTGCCAAGTCCACCACTGAACCATGTCCCTAAGAGCCATATGTACACATTTGTTTCAATACTTTCAGGGTAGTTGGTTAGGCCAACCACTTCCCTGGGCAGCCTCTGCCAGTGATTGACAACCCTGGTGCAACTTGAGGCAATTTTCTCTTGTCCTGAATTCCTTATATAGATGGGGAGCTACACATACATGAGTGAATGAAACATGGAAGGCAAACCCAAGTCTCATTGTGTTCCAGCCCACAGGCACACACAGAGAAAACTATTAAACCAGACCATACAGCCATCTTCTGGAACTGACCTCACAAGTTATTCCTGCCTGAGACACTGAACAAGAAGGAAAGTCACAGGAACAGGAGCTGGCTAAGATACTGAAGCCTATGCATTTAATCCCTGAGTGGCTATCTTTAAAACAAGTGCATGATGATATATCATTTTGAGGAACCTAAGCTTTCTTCAGTCTTCTGACAGGATCATCTGGTCTTGCCAGGACACTGTCCTGTGTGGCAAGAGAGCTGCATTTAAAGAAATAAAAGTGTAGGGAAAAGTGCAAAATACCATAGTGTGCTCAACAAAGACAAGTCCTTAAATACACCAGTTTATTAAAGAGGACAGATGAACCAACAAAAATGAGTTTGTTTAGGATCTGCCTTTGGGTCTCTCTGCCTGTGTGCTCCCAAGTTCAGCATTGCACTGTATTGAAGGATAGATCCCACCAGACTCCAGACTGTACAGACACTGCACAGCCCCAGACTGTCAGGAGAAACATCTATTGTGCTAACATATGGACACAAACGAATGACAGCAATATCTAACAGGGAGGAAATGTACCCTGGGGATCCCACCATGGAGCAGAGAAGAGAGGGCCCACTTAAAGCATTAGCAGGAGGCCTTCTTTCAAAGTACCCCTGAGGTGCCTGAGGTTTTCACCAACGAGCTGGAACCTGACACTTAGATATCAATAATAAGAAAAAAATCCTGCAGCGCCAGAAGAAAACCGGTCATACACATCCCCTTTACCTCATCATTTGAGCTATCTTGTGTGTGCTTTTCTACACAATTTAAAGGCTATAAATCACCTTATTGTAAACAGGCTATAAGTTGTCTTATTTACATCACTACAAGGTGACTTTTGTATATTTAAAATCCTTTGATTGCCATTGGCTATTAAGTGATTGACCTGGACTGTCCCTGTTTAAGATTCAGATACCTGCAGTTAGGCAAGGAGTACCCTGGGCCAGGCAGTCAGTCTCAAAATACACAATAGAGCAGGAATTCCCACTGGATTGCCCAAATCCCAACATTGTGCTGCTTAGCACAGTGAAAAAAAAACCAAAACAACAAACTATAACCAAAAATACATTAAAAAATGTATTGTGCTCGTCTGTTTGTTTTCTACTTCTGGTATTGTTTTCAGTTTTCGCAGCTCTATAATCTCCTGACGATTTCAGTTCAGTTTTCCCAACTCTTACCCACGTAATGTCAGCTCTTTTCTATCCTCTCTATGCATATGCTGCTCACATAAACCCTTCCTATTCCTAATTAAGTTTGCTTTACAAAAATCAGCCTTCCCCTAGCCACAAACTATATTTGTTACAGATGACCACACAGTCAGGGGATAATTACGAGAAATAAAACTTGTTCCACTTTCAGGTCATGTCATCTATTCTGCAGAAGAACTGCATCATTGAAATGGCAGGTTATTGCATTCTCAACTGCTATTCATAATCAAAAGAGTCACTAAATCCAGAAGAAAGTTCTTAATCTGAAGAAATCTTCTGTTGCTTTTTTTTTTACAGTCAATACAACAAGAATACACTTATGGATTCAGAGTATCCTGGCTCTTATATCACAAAGAAAAATCATATGACTTTTAAAGAAAGGAAGATGACAACTTTTAGTGATTTAATTTGCTTTAGAAATTAATACTCACTAAAACATTGTTTATAAATTTATATGACTCATTTACACTACTGAATTCTGTATGTGGGCATTTGAGTCAGCAACAGTGAAGGTGATCTGGCCATCTTTTCACAAGCATATGATATTAAAGTAATAAGCTCAATCAACTGCTAACTTGACCAATGAAAACTAAAACTAGTCCCTGTTAAACAAGAGATGAGTGAAGAACATGACAAATATATTTGGAACACTGCAAATGCAAGTCTTTCCCCGTTTTTCCAAAATTAAGGATAATTCTAAGTTACACAGAATCAAAGAACATCCAGTTAGAAGTGACCCAAAAGGATCAGAGTCCAACTCCCTGCTCTTTGCGTGACTACTTAACACTAAACAACATGACTGCAATGGTGGTTACAGTAAGAGCTGCAAACAAGAACTACAAAAACACTGATTAACCTATTTTCTGATCTTTCATAACCTTCAAAAGTACAACAACTCCAGTAAATACTGATGATATCACGTACAGCTCATGCCATCTATTTAATCACTGGTGGTTATTACTGCCAAACTCTTGACATTTAGGATACAAATACCCCATCCTACGTTAACAGTCATCTCTACAGGCTGACTTCTACTTGTTCAGCAAATGCACAGCACGCCTTGCTG
This sequence comes from Cisticola juncidis, assembly GCA_013400215.1. NCBI lineage: Eukaryota > Metazoa > Chordata > Aves > Passeriformes > Cisticolidae > Cisticola > Cisticola juncidis. Next base: position 518,939 of record VXBR01009086.1, on the reverse strand, counting down.
TTGTGGAAGTGAAGAGGACAGAAGACATAATTCAAACTACAGTGCTTGAGCATCTGGAGAACATCTTTACTCATAGACTGCAACCATAGCTGACCACCTAGTCCTGGCTGGAAAAGCAAATAACAGCACTATCTAAATACAGTTATGTTGTACTCAGAAAGCCAATATTGTTCCCTAAGCAATCCAGAATGATAAATTTCTCCCAACAAAGTGAGTAGGGTTAACTAACATTCACAAAAACTCAGGGAACAAAGCCTCTTGGAGTTCATGGGCATGCACTCACCTTGTCTGTCTAGGATGGGCAGAAGGTGCAGGAGGGCTTGAGGTGCTTACAGTGTTTCTGAAGACTGCTTTTTCTGACCAAAGGCATGTGGCAATGTTTCTGGGATGAATTTCAAAGCTAAATATTACTGAACAGGCTGGAGACTCTGCAGGAACCAGAATTTGCAAGGAGGACCTAGGTTTGCTCCTTTTTCAATTATGTACTTTTTCTTTATAAACGACATTAAAATCCTATAAAAAGATGTAAACTGGTTTGACTTTCCACTGCAAGGTTACTAAGGCAAATGAAAGAAAAATAAAGCCTTTGTTCCTCCTCCCTACACAATCACACACAATCTAGCTTAAAGTTGAACCACCGAGTGCTTGTAGATTGGAGATGCCTAAAGCTCTCCCATGTCTTGTTCTGAGGCTAGCAGAATGAGCAAAAGAATAAAATAAATCATTTGATTAATGCACTTTTTGATCAAACAAAAGAGTAAAGCAATCTTCATTGCTTCTGCACTGCAGAGCAAGCTTTCCTGAAGAAGTGCAACCACCAGCTCATCTTTTTTGACTTTTAATAGTGTTAGTTTTCCAAAATATTCTAGAGCTATTATTCACAGCCAGTTCATTCCTGCTCTCTGCATTAGCTCCATCTAAGAGGTGCAGTTAGTGCATGAGCTGAACCATGAGGACACAGCACTTGCTCACTGCACTGAGTGCAAGACTCGTGCTGCCTCCTTACCTCACAGCCCTCTTTTGTCAGGTCTCCCTACTATGTTTGGCACTTGTACTGTACACAGGTCGTTGTTGTGATACATGGCCTCCTCAAGCCACCAAAACCAACACAAGAGGACATGAAGCAGGAGAGGGGCTGCAGCGCTATCTCCTTGCAGAGGGTATTTCAGATAGTGACACCTCCCTCTCCTAGGTCCCACTACCTAACCCACATATACGAATTAGGGCTATGACTGTTCCCTGTTCTCAGGGCAAGTGCACCATTGCATCATCCAACACGAGTTGTCTCTCAACTGGGAAGAAACAATGCTTGAACATGAGGTTTTTGACAGCTGCTAGTACTTCCCGTGCTCCCATGTTTAGCTGTCCTTTATTCACTGCAGCCTGCAGAGGCTTCTTAAAAAGGTATGAGTTTGTCCCACCTACCTCCTCCTTCCTCACACCATGATCCTGGGAGATTCAGGGGAATCTGCTTTAGGAGTCACACACCTAAAGGAGGAGATGCAGGAGGGAGTGCCTGTTCTGCTCCAGCACCACCTCTGCTCTCACAAGAGCAGGCACAGGGTGGGAAGGGAGATGTCCAGGCTATCCTCCAGAGAGTGGGGAGAAGGGGGTCTGTTTTGTATCCACACTCAGGGGAGCTAAACTCCCTGCCCCTCCTGAGGTTACTGGGAATTCTTGCTTTTGATTTCCAGCATTTGGATCTTACCCTGTTTATGGAGGGTCAGCTAGCTATTAGATAACCCACTCCTTTTTCAACAAAAAATGGAAACCCTGGAGCACACATAAAAAAAAGCCTTTTTTTTTTTTAAGTTTAATACTCTCTAACATTCAAAAGGAATTAGATAACAACTATAATGGCCCCACCTACTCTTGATCCTTTCTGCTGCCAGAATGTTTTGTGTAATAAATCATGCGAGTGCTACATTATTCCAAAGCTAAAAATGGAGCAGAGTCAGGAGGCGGCAGAGCTCTGAATACAGAATGCAGAGTTGTATTTGATAACATCTGCACTCAGTCTAATTTTAAGCTTCCTCAGGTTAGGATAATGAACTCAAATGAGAGGGGAAAGGTTCACGGGGTGATTACAGCACAGGCTGGCTTTTAAGTAGTTTTTTCTTTCAACTTCACTTTCACCATATTTTGATTTAGATTGGGTTAGCTCCTGGAAAGGGTTCTTCTTATCAGAACACACTGAAAGCATTCTTTACTGCTCCCCAAATCCAAGACAATTGTTGAAGTGTGCTGAGAGAGAGCAGGTGAATAGCAGGATGCAATATATCTTTTCCTCAAATCAGAAGGATGAGATAATTTTTTTCCTCCAGGCCTGCAGAGAGAGCTTCTGAACAAACAGTCCCACTAGCTGTACTGTGGCTAAAATGCTCATTTAGACCTCAAAATGAGTAACAAACACTGATCACAGGAGTGGACTTGATGAGGCAGCTCATTCTAGCTAAAAGCAGACATTATTCCAGTTGCCCATTACTCCAAAGCCCGTTCTGAAGCATCTTCATGTAAGTAATGGCTATCCATACTGAATAGGTAATCAGGCTAAACGTGACACCCACTGCCTTTGCCATGCTAACCTAAAGTATCATCTGAGCTTCTAGCAGCTTAGTGGTGGAATGCAACCCTCCAAAGGCTTATTCCTTAGAAGAGGTTTTAATATCTGCTAGGGAAAAATCTGGAAACCGTCATGAGCAGACATTTTAGTCTTCAGGCTTTAAGAACGGTTTTAATTAAAATAGCTGATTTTTTAGATGGCTAAAGACATGCGTTATAAGCTATCACTAGCTAGATAAAATACTACGTTTCATCTATTGACAATGAAAAGCTTTTGGGACATACTCATACCAGGGAACCAAAAATAATAAATCACACAAAGGGGGGGTTTACCCATGTAGTCCTAACATCTAGGAAGTGAACTTCAGTGAGAGCTGAATTTCACAGGGAGCTAATGAAATTACAGCTGCAGGCTGCTGTTTTAACAACCACTGCTGCTAGAAAGCACATGGACCAGCTCACAGATTTCTGGCAGGTTTTTACTACTGTCCATTTATGCTGTCAGTAACCTTCTGTGATGCAAAAACATCTTAAGGGTTCTTTCCATATCCAGATGGTGTTGTTCTTTCAAGGCCAGTCTGCTAGACATCTGATCTGAAGATAGCCCAGCAGGCTACTTAGATCTTCCCCTTAGATGACTCCACAGTTTCTTCTGTGACTGATTTACTGAAACAAGAAACAATAAAAAGCAAAACTCAAAATCACTACTTGCAGATGTGCACAAACTGCAATTATACTGGAAAATCAAATGGAGCCACCTCACTAAGAACTGATTAAATAAATGAGCACCTCTTCTAAAAAAAGAAGAGTAAAAAGACAGATAATGACTGGCATGATTTGAATAAATGAATATTAAGGCAAACAAGACTATTATATTCCTTAGCCAGTCTGGACTGCAAAATAGCAACCAAAATAAACTCAGAATTTTTCTGTTTCCACCAAATTATTTTTAAGCCTACACAGAGGCATTCATTAAGCACATTCATTTAGTCCTTTTATCATCCTGCACCATTCCAGTTTTATTACTAATTACAGATACAGCAAAGGAGCACGATTTTGTTGTGCCTTTCTCTGCATGCTTTAAAAGCAGGTTTACAGATTTTTGCTCTGCTTTCTGGGGGCATTGCTTGGTATTCTGACCACAATGCACCAAACCATAGCTCCCCCAATCAGGAATATTTGAGAGACAAAAAAAAAAACCAACCCACCAGTAGTGCTTAGCTCACCAATTCTTTCAATCTGTTTTCCACTTTAATAAATTTTCCTTTTTAGAAATAATTTTAGCTGTTTTAGCTGGTTTTCCTGTAAATGCATTCTCTACACTGTGTTCTCTCAGGTGCATATTAACACTGCAGAACACTTTCTCTCTTAAACACTTAAGACAACTGCCAGTTAATATCAAAGCATGGACCATCAATGATAGCATCAGTCTTCTTCAGTTTATTCATACAGAACTTACATCTGCCCATCCACCCATTACCAGTAGGCAACCTTAAGGAATGTAACTCAAAAAAACCCATCCAAAATTAAAACCTATCTTTAACTTCTAACATACACCAATATCCCCATATACCTAGCATACCAGAATCACTAACTCAATGTCCTCCTTCAGTCACTGATAAGTCTTAGACCCACTAGGCTCGAAGCCAGACCCAAAATATACTTTGAACTTCGAAGGGCAGAAAACTGCAGGGACTAGAAAAGTTCCAGGCATGAGCATTGTCCTGGCTGCTAGGGTAGAAATAGGAGATACAAAACCAAAATGATACTACAGGGGCTGATACTCTGCTCTTATCTCAGTCGCAGCCTGTTGAGCAGCCAAATACCATTTCTAATAAACACCACAGTCATGAAGACTGTATAAAGGCCCTGGAGATTTTGCAGGCTCCATTCACAGAGGCTAGAAGAGCTCCACAGCTATTAAATCATGACAGAATGACGCAACAGAACAAATTCTCTAGCTGATCCCAAGTTTTACACACAGTTCTCAAGGTAAAAATCAATACAAATGGTCAAGTTCTTGAGCTAGACTTAAAAAATAAATTTTAAAAAAAGATTGATAAAAGGTTCTTTAAGTGAGTTCTGGTGCAGGAAGAACATCAGTCTATATGAAAGATCTCTGCTAGGAGGGAAGGATTTCTCCTAATTTTTTTTCCTGTCAGGAAGTATTGGGTTTTTAATGCCAGCATGGGCTGGTTAACAGGGCAAGGGCGGTAAATGGTGCGTGTGTGTTGAATCATGAACTCAGTCATGTACATAAAATCCAGAAACAACAGAAATATTAAACACTATCTCCACTAGGGCATCTTTTGCAAAATATATCCTTCAACTGAAAATATGTTTTTATAAATACAACTGTTATTGCCATGCTGTGGATATCTGGGCTCTTATTCTAAAAATAATTGAAGAGTTTCTCTCCAGTTCAGGAAATTTAATATTATTAAGTGACTGCAAAGCAGTGTACAACATTCATAAACAAGTCAGGAAGACTCCAGGCTAATACTGGCACTGTCAACTTGTATAATAAGAGGAGAGATTAAGGTTGTTGCCTAAATTGCACTTGTGTAATCGATTTCTTTGGAATACTGAAGAATTGAACAAAATGATGCTTTTATTCAATTTAAACACTAACAAAAATTAATATCTGAACTTCTAGCTAAGCAGCCAGGAATTACTTCCCCTGCTTATAATGCATTGCTCATACTCTTGCTATAAATAAGTATCCTAATGACATCTAAACAATCCAATCAGTCAACACAGGGACACAAAGCTAAAAAACATTTTAATACTCTTGCCATTTTACTATGCCAAAAGTTAATTAGCAGTATTAACATTCATGTTTTGAGACCAAAACTGAGGCTGGTTTTAATGGCTATAGAAAGTACAAGGCTGCAGAGCAAAGCCAGTCAAAGCAGAATTTCAGTATTTTTAAAAACTATGAATCCCCAGGATGGAAGAGCTTGTTTTAAGAAAACAACCAGGAGATGTTAGATTATATGCTTTTAAAGCTTTTTTTTCCTCTGGTTTGTGGGTCTCAATACTAATATCCCAGAGACTGAGAAACTAGAAATGGTATTTAAATACAAGAAGCAACTCTTACCACTTCAAAAACAAGACCCTTTAAAACCAGCAGAGTGTAATGAGCATCCCTGTGAGCGCATGCTGCTAGTAATACATGCAACTTGTTGAGTTAATATTTTATTTAATGTTCATATAATGTTTACCAAGGGAAAAAAAGTTTGATCTTTCAAGAAAGTTGCTGCATTTAGTACTTCCCATAACACAATGCACATGGTTTACTGCCATATCTCCAGGAAGCTGTAAGAGGAAAAAAGCAGCCTCTATCCCTCCAAGTGTGAGCTGCAGTACTGCCAGATCCTAGCAGGGAGGGGAGCAGGCACCTACCTGCCATCCCATCTCTGCAAAGTGGGCCCAGCCTCAAAAAACGAGAGCAAATCTTGTAAGAAGCAAGCCCTAGGGACTGGGCCAAAAAGAGAGTCACCCTCTAGTCCTAGACCTTACTGTTCCTCTGGGCTTTTCTGGTCTCCTCAAACTGAATTTTGCAGCTCAGCAGGGATGGAGGCCAGTACATTGGCAGGCATCAGTCCCAAATGTTTGCTGGAATGCTACAGGAGGTGATGTTCCCTCTCCTGCCGGCATGCAGACTGGCTTTCTACCAAATCAGCATCAAACACTCACAGAAGTGACACTGTGACTGGATCAAGGTAAAGAACTCAGCAGTCAGCTCAGACAGCTCCATGTCCACCAAAAGACCTGGTGGAATAGTCTTAATTGGTCCAAATGACCAGCCCTTAATAGCAAGCTCTGTAGCAGCCAACAAAGAAGTCTAGCTAGAGAAATGGAATGGGAGATACAGTGGTCAAGCTGAGACTGGGTTTTCTCCCTGTTTGAAAAGTTCCAGCAAGACCACTTTGTGTACATACCAGTTAGATCCTAAGTGAGGCTATCAAAAAAACCCTAGGTAGGATGGAGTATCCATTGCACATAAGGCCTCTCTGGAATTATGAGAGCCTGCTTGTTCCTAGAAGAAACCCAGGATACTTGTCCATCCACCAAGATCATGACCGTGCTTCCAGAGCTGTTTTAGATGTCGTCTGCTCAACAGAGATCTGTTTTGGCCAGGCAATGGGACAGGAGACCCAGAAAGGCCATGGAACCTCCATCCTTGGAGATAGTCAAAACCTGACATTGGCCTACCCAAGTCACCTTCTCTAATAAGGCCTGCTTTGAGCAGGAGGGGGAAACAGAGGCATCAGCCCACCCGATTCTGTGATTCATCTCTCCTCCAAAACTAGCAAGCTGAAATTGAGCAAGATATTAATATGAAAAATAATGAAGGTAAAAGTCAAAAGATATTGGTCAGGTTCAGATATAGAAAAAACCTTAAACTGAAAATTTTGAGGAAAGATAAGAACAGACAAAGGTCTCATTTACTCCTGCTCTACTATAACCAGACTAGCCATTTGCAGGTCACCACAGGCAGATATTTATTTAAAAAAA
>VXBR01009086.1:476624-511745 GCA_013400215.1 Cisticola juncidis | reverse complement strand
GATTAAACTACTAGAGAGCATCCAAAGGAGGGCAATGAAGATGGTGATGGGCCTTGAGGGGAAGCCGTATGAGAGGCTCCTTTAAGTGAGCCGTTGAGGTCACTTGGTCTGCTCAGCCTGAAGAGGAGGAGACTAAAGGGAGACCTCACTGCAGTCTGCAGCTTTCATGTGAAGGGAACAGGAGGGGTAGGCACTGGTTTCTTCTCTGTGGTGTTCAGTGACAGAATCCAAGACAATGACCTGAAGTCGTGTCAGGAGAGGTTTAGGTTGGATATTAGAAAAAGGTTCTTCACCCAGAGGGTGGTTGGACACTGGAACAGGCTTCCCAGGAAAGGGGTCACAGCACCAAGCCTGACAGACTTGAAGAGTTTGGACAATACTCTGAGGCACATAGTGTGACTCCTGGAGGTATGTAGGGCCAGCAGTTGATCATGATGATCCTTGTGGGTCCCTTCCAACTCAGGATAGTCTCTGATTCTGTGTTCAGAGAATTATTTTATCTATTAGAGCTCAATTCAGCTCTCTTGAAGTTGCAGTCCATTAATTAGTTTTAGTGCAGTTTGGATCAAAACCTAAATTAGTTGTCTGATCAACCTTTTAATATCAGCAATTTGGATATCACAATTGTAACCAAAAGGAGTTCTTCTCAGCCATTCCACTTTTAGTGCGGTCCCCATGTTTTTTGCATCAATTCATGCAGTAAATCATTGAATTGAAAGTGCATTTACTTGTTCCCTGTTGCCCAAGTTCATCCAGCTAACTTGTTTTCTTTATCTGTGGCACCTAAATAGCTAGCCCAGACACTCACTATATTCTGGGCAAAGAGGAGTTGTCATATAAAAGCTTTAAAATGTTTGGAGTGGATTTGGGCTGATGTATCTCAATCTCCCAGTAGTAACAGCTACAGCTAGATCAATGCTTTTTCGTCAGAGATAGGACTCTGCTCTCTGACTCCCAGTACTTCAGAAAGTAGACTACCACTATTTCCACTGCCATGGTAATACTCTAAATAAAGGACAATATATCCAGCAGTGATAATTGAAAGGAAGTTTGACAGAAATTTTCCATCAAAAGTATAGATAGACAACACAGTGTCTGTAAAAATGCTGTGAAAATAGATATTAAATAGATGATAGTTACTTCCACGGAAGAGACAGACACTGGGAACTTCAATTCAGCAGAAAATTTTCTGTCTTTGTGAGAGTAACAAATAATGCTGACTGATCAGAGATTACCTGGCCCTGTTGAACTTTAGTTCACAGGAAACATGGCAACAGGAGAGGAAATGAGTTCTCTCTTTGCAAACACCCAGAAGGTTACAGAATGTTAGGAAAGAACAAATGTGGATTTATCGAGACGGATCGTGCCACTCTTCCTCCTATGACAGGATAAAAGGCCTTTCTGTAAGAGAGAAGTAGGATGCTCTACATCTTCACTGAATACACAGCTTTTTTTATGCTCTTTCACAACAGAAAACCAGAACATTTTTCTCACGAGTTTGCTGCCAGACAGAAAGGCTGTATTATGTGATACTCACTTAAGGCTCGAGACAGTGAGACAGAGAACATGTATTTTCTATGTTCAGAGAAGATCTATTTTCTATGCACAGACAGCCTCTGGAAGGGACTGCAAGTACATGGGAGGACAGACTTAGAAGTTTAAACTGACTTGAAATAATGGGCTTGAAATAAGATGACAATATCATATGAACATCCCATATGTGCAATGCATCAGTTGCACAAATTCAACATGGAAAATGGGCAGATGTGGAGACTAGATAGTATCAGAAATACATGTCTATGCCATGCTGTTGGAAAAACAAATGACAGACAAACAATGACTCTAAAACAAGCTTCACCTTGGAATCTATAGACATTTGTTTCACCTGTAGACATTGATGCATCAGCAAGAGTACTGCAGCAAGCCTGGGTACTATACTTCTCTAAAAACCCTCCATCAGGGTGAACAAAAAAGAACCCTGACAATTAAATGTAATGAGAGAAATAATGAGTTGTTGCACTAAGGATTCAGGACTTTTATGCTTTAGTTCTCTGTCACTGCTCAGGATCCCTCACTATGTTACATCTTCCACATGATTTCCATTCACGTTACTCATCCTGCATCACAGATGGGTGAGATGAGATTTTACATATTGCAGCATGGGAAATACTGTTTTATAGAAATCCCAGTTCCTTTAACAACCACATAGCACTGCTCTTGTGGGGACATGCAAGTTATAAATGTGACAGCCAGCATCAGCACTAGAACTGAGGTGCAGATTTCAGATCACCCCACTGAAAGCACAGCTAGTTTCTTTCTTGCCTGCACCCTTTATTTCAATGTATAGGCAGAAAAATGGGAGGCTGTGACCTTGAAGGCATCCTCTCTGTCTCACATGACTTGATTGATATAGAAAGGACAGAGGGACAGCAGTGGTTCAGTAATATTACAACGTCTACTGTTAAATGATGGGGAGAAAAAAATCAGTTAAGAGGGAAAAGGAGAGGCAAGAGTGGCATACTTACAGAGACAGAGCAAAAAAGGCCAGTGGCAGGAGAGAGTCCCTGTTAATTGAAGGACTAACGGCACCTGAGAGTCCTGGAGTCCAAATGTGCTCATAGGCAACTCTAGCACCCAAAAGAGCTCCAACAGAAATAAAAGCATGTCTTTTGCTTTTGTGTTAGTATGAACCAAACATACAAAACCCTCCAAAAATTAAAAGCAACAGATGTCTTGAAGCAGCATGGAAATTCACAGGGGCCCATGTTTGTTGGACTCAAGTCAAAAACTTAGAAGATGCATCAAATACCCATAATATTTACCTACTGTGTGATACTCCATATATCACTGGTTTCAGCTACTAAGTGCTTGGAAACACAGTCTTCAGAGGAAATGAGTTAGAGTGTTGGCTCAGGAACCTCAGTTCCTCAGGCTCAGGGAATGCTATGGAAATGTCTGAAGAAGATAAGTTTGGCTCTGACCAGACAGCATAAATGCTACGACCAGATACGATATTATGTCAATGCCAGTAGGAAGTTAAGGCCACTCTGCACTATCTCAGGAAGTTTTTAAATTTACTGGAAGCCAGCAGAGTATGCCCTGCCCACACTGCTCCCTGGGGCTGGCAGCAGTCTCCCTCCTCCTGCTCTGCCAGCCCCTGCCTTATATAAGCAAAGGTAAGCCAGAGGTCACAGCAATTTCTGTCTGAATACATGTCATACAAGATATCTCCTGATTCAGGAGCCTTTCTTTGTTTGCTTCAGATACTGCTGCCTGATAAGAAAAGCAGAATCATTTTAGCCTTGAGAAGGGACTGTGCTTACAAAGGCATCCCCATCTCCAAGTCCTTAGCTGTCAATAGGCTTGGGCTGGAGGACAAGCCATCTCTCTTTCAGTTTGCCATGGAGGCCAAAGACAAGAATTTCAATCTTCATCACAAACCAGCATATTTAATGTGTAGTTGTCAGCAGTAAATTTCTGATCAACTTGATGAAATGAATTCATTTCTGATTTTATGGCTACGGGCTGAATATTTGCTCCACAGGGCACAGGAGAAAGGGGGAGACCACAAGGCTTCTCGCTCCTTTTCTCCCTAGCTCTGCTTCCCATTAATCATTCATGCCCAGTCATATGGCATGTATGGTATGGTAGCTACATGACCAAAGAATGTCCCTCCATTTTGGCTCTTTTCTCTATCTGCAAGAGCCATTCTGCAACTCTCCAAACGAAGAAATCTCCCTCTCTAAACAGCAAGACATCCATCACAGACCAGTCTGTGTCAGCATAAGAGATATAGGTTTGGAAAGGAGAGTTTGGAAGACTACAAAACAGGAAAATCAAAGTGCAAAATCTACAGATGTTGAAAGAAACCCAGTAATAACCTGCTGGGAGCACACAGATTCACTGGAATGAGATTATGTGCTGTCAGTTTCCATCAGTCCTCCCAACTGATTGCAGCATTTGATACATGCAAGCAAGATTCTCAGGCAATGGCAGATGAATACAACTAATTTCTTCCATCATTTGGAAGTCATTAGGATTAGAGCACTGCATGCACCAGAAGCCTCAAATTAAGCACCTATCACAGGATCAATCCCATTATTCCCTGGGTTTTTGCAAATGAACACTGCAAATTATATATTTTAGTGAAAGCACTTATAATTTGTTTTCTTTGTTAGCAATGATTTAATTATGCCCATTTTTAAAACACAAGATAAACAAAAGTTCTTTTTTCATACAGCTAATAAAAATCAGTATTTTACTCCTCCCTACTACAATTGCAAAATTATGATGAGAATGTAGAAACTAAAATCCAGTTTTAAAATAATATCTCATTTGGTTGCTATTAAACCAATTAATTTTTGCATTACTAAGGATTACTTGAAACAGTAGGAAAGTACAATTCACAAACAACCAGAAATAGCAGGAAAGGGGGAAATGTAGTCATACCCACTTTCAAATATTTTTGTCCATCTGTACAGTATGCAAATCAAGACATGCTCTAACTTCAGGCTCGCAGCCTGCCACAGCACTACCCAGATCACTAGACTGAGGCATCCAGAAGCACAGAATGGGCTGGACAAACCTGTATGATATTTTGATTATTTGACCAAAGACACATAATCTAGAATACCAGTACCAACACAAGTATCACCAAGCATGGAACAAACAGGCTCTGTATGTTTGCCAAGTCACCCGTCATAATCTTTAACGTGAAACATAATATCCTGCTTTAGGCTTGCTGGATTTCTTTACAGAGTAAAACAATTCACATTGGGAGAATAAATCTGGGGAATACATCCCCTCATCCAGTATGCCTCAGAGAGATAGCAAAGCTATTCAAGGTGTTGCCATGTACATGAAAATACACAGAACAACAAGCAGAGGAAGCAGAAAAATACTCCATAGCTTATGGTTTATGTAAATTGAAACGGAAGTCTCTATAAAGAAAATAAGAACAAAATGTAATATTTATTGATTTCTGTTCACTTGGAACATAAAACTGGAATGATAATAAGAGGTGTTTCAGATATATGTTTGAATGCCAGGAAATTACTTGTCTTAAATTTTTGTCTACTACAAAGTATATGCTAGCAATTTAGCCCAAAATTAACATTTTTATGTCTCCCAAGACTAGGGGTTTCTTTAATCCAGGCCAGTTTATCTTCTGTTACCATTCTATGTATTACATACACAGCATTTTTCACACAGTATTAAAACAAACATAACAACAAAAAACAAAAACAAAACCACAAAAAACCCTCAAACAAACAAAAAACCTCAAAACAACAACAACAAAAAACAACCCACGCAACAAACTTTTAATAAAAATTGGTAAAAGTAAATATTTCTAAACTGCAACATCCCCAGATGTTACTACAGATAACTACCACACATTACTCCACAAGTGGAAAAGGACAGAAGATAGACTTGATGCTAGACTTACGTATTTCCAAAAGGACCTATTGCCACAAAGGATTAAATTATTTCCTCTGTGAAAAAAAGCACACAAACACTATTGAAAATAGAACTATATGTTCTTAGCTCTTTCATACCCCATTCTATGCAAGTCACTTCAGAGCAGTGTGCCCCCTCTTTCACAGCTGTACAAAATCTCCAAAGTAGCTGGTAAACTGGCAGACTCCAAATATTATTACTGAAGTTCTTTTTGAACTACTATGATACTGCAAAGCAGTTGCAGTTCCATTTCCACAAGTTGCTTTAGTCCCTAGTCCCAGCAGATCATTAAAATAAGGGAGGCATTTTATACACTTCATCTTTTAATAAGCTAGAAGCTATGATTCTATACAAAAAGTCACCCTTGTGGCCCCTTCATAAGCCACATACACTGTCCTAATTACTTCAAGTAACTAAACTCAGTTGTCTAATTTGGAGCCAATTATTTTTCCCCCAGCTAGGCAGTCAGAATTTTAATGGAAAATGTGCAGATGTTAATATCCAACTGTGTGCATTCTCTTATGTATATGTTCATGCTTCATAAACCTTCTACCACAATTTAATTTTCACTGGATCATAAATATCTGAAGAAAATTAACTCAGAGGAATTTCACGGAGTAAACACTTTAAACCTCAGAGCTAGAGTCTACTCCCTCTGCTATACAAGCAGTTTCAAATAGTGAAATACATTCTGGGGCTACCAAACATCAGACTTGTCACCTAGTGATTGATTTCTCCATCTTCCCAAACAGGTCACAGATATTTGTTTCAGTCAAGGATTGCGTATTCTTATCATCTACCACAGCCAATTCTCTTTCCTAGTCTGCAGGCCAGATACAAATTAAAATTCAAGACAAACACTCCATAGTGAATCAATACTCACCAACCAAACACCTCTCCTGAGAACAGTTAGGCAGCGTATTTACCATCTGAGCTTCCCAGAGGAATGAGGGACAGCTTTAAATCTACTCTGCATCCCTTTAGAGCAAACTACTAAAATATTCAGGCAAACATGAACTCAGCCTTCACTCTCACCTCACCTGTTTCCCAGCCAGGGCTGTCTCTCCCAGATAATTCTAGCAAAGGGGATTTTCACCCTTATGGCCAAATCCCAAACTCCTGTGACAGAATTTACAACTAGCAGAAGCAGCTGTCAATAATCCCTTTATAATCTTGCAAGGAATTCAAGCCTGAATCCAATTCTGCAGTCATTACTTCTGAAGCCACAGCACCCCTACCAAAGGAGAAAGATCTCTAAAAATAGCTGAAAAAGCTGTGTGACTGAGTCATTGGTTTAAACTTGTTTCATTCTAAAGGTACTTTTGAGATGTCTGTGTCTATCCATGTGTTGTCCTAGGGGAAAGACAAATACAGCAATCTCAACAAAAACAGAAGAAATAAATTTTTGTATTGACTGCAAAAGAATGGCCAAATTCATTCCAAGGACAGAACTAGGCTGAAAACTAACACAAGAATGTAGTTCCAGTGGAAAGATGTTTTGACCCTGAGAAGAAGTCTGAAGACAAAAACACCTCAGTCAGGAATCTTACTTTAACCAAGAGTCACTGCTACTTTCCCACACAGCTGTAAATCATGATCCCATAGATGCAATACAAATCAAAAAGGTCATATACCAGCAAACAAAAACAAACAAAAAACTCCAAAACCAACCCAAGTTTCTTCCAAAAGACTGTGAAAATGGTATCATCTCTAAAAGATGAAAAGCATATTTGCATTCCAATTTACAGTTCTTAAAATCATGCCTATTTCCCCTTTGTTATCTTGTTTTCAGAACATTCTTTTTCCCCAGTCTTCTCAAGAGCCAAGCAAAGTCAATCTGAGTAGAAAAAACAGCTGACTAGTCTCTAAACAACACAGGTGAAGACATCTCCTCAGGAAGGGTGTAGACATTTCTGTACTTCTCACCTCTCTAGTGCTTACACACCTAGGTGTCAGCCTCAGGTAGCTTTCCAGACCTTCATCTGTCATAGCATGTACAAGACACTGAAATAAAGAGCCAGCTCTAAGCTTCTCACCTACAGTCAGCACTGCCAAGTGCAACTCCATGTGAAGGGCAGGGGAGCAGATGCCTCAGGCACACCTCTGAAAAGAAATGAGTTTTCAGGAGCCAAGGAAGACAACCCTGAGGTGCAAGGAAGTGATGAAAGAAGCAAGAAGCCCTTTTGGGGGCTTTTTTCTTGGGGATTTGTGCGATATCTCACCCCAGATACCTGCTCCCACTCTGAAGCCAAAGCAGTTCTTGAGGATTGTTGTGCTACACTGGTGGCTGTGTCTTGAGGCAGCTGGGGTGCCACAGCAACATGCATGTGAGACAATGCACACTGTTAAGAAAAAGCAACAGGATGATCTCCTCCTCTCCTTTCCCATGGAGTACTGGGCACTGCCCATGGTGTGCACACACACAGGTACAAACACGCTCATTCCTGCCTTGAGATCTTTCCACACAGAGGCAGAAGTCCCCACGCTTGGTGCGTCCTTGCTGGTAATGTGCAAAACCACACAGGACTTCAGCTGAGGATATGGAAAAAGCTCCTCTATGAGCAGAGGTAAGCAAGTGGGAAAAGTGAGCAATGGACGAGATGAATAAACCTGAGGTGACACTAAGATGCTCTGAGATATGGGTGATGGCCCCTCACTGGCATTTAAATCAGTTCTTCCCAGCAGCAAGGGAACAAGCATCATTAGGATTCCTGATGGTCCAATTTTGTGCCGACAGAACAACAGCTTTAGCACCTAATTAAACAAACTTTTCTCCACCATCCACTTTGATCTATTGCCTCTAAAAACTGCCCCAGCTGCCGGTGGTTAAAAGCCACCCCTGTTGCATGGCCCAGTTTAACTGTGGTACTAGTTTGGCAGTGATGGCCTGGAAGATGAAAGTATGAAGGGGCTAAAATATGGAAACCCCGTGGAGGCTGTGAGAATCAGCAGCAAGGTAAGAATGGCAGCTTGGATGTAGATTTTGGCTCAGGATGCTCTCCTAACAACACTGATGAGGGCTATAGGAGAAGTGACCCCTTCCATATGTATCTATAACTGTACCTGTATATATACACCTGTGTAGTGTGATGCTTAAATTTGTGTTCTGGTATCTGATACTGATTGCCTCAAGAGACTTACAGCGTGATCCCGGTATGGCCATTATACTATCACAGACAGATAATCAATAGCATCCCTTCTCATGACTCCTGAGTGCCTATGGGTCCTTTTTCAGCAGCAGAATATACATATCTCACCGACGACCTCGAGAACAGACAACTAATGGCCGGCTAATGGCCGGCTGCATCAGCCATGTTCTGAGGGACGCTGCCACCTTGTTGTAGTTAGAGAGATGACAGCGAACACCCTTTACTCCTTCAGCTTCATTCACAGCAACGTTACCTGGCACCCAGAAAAGTGTTGCTGTCTTTGTTGTTGCAGAGAAGATGAAGGGTGATGAAGGTGCTGGCTATTTATCAGTAGAATCTGGAAGTTCTGCAAGGCATGACAATTCAACTTGGATGCATTGAAAAAAAAATACATTCTCCCTTTCAGCTCCTATGGTACATACATACTTAAAAACATACTCCATTTGATGGGTTCTGATTTTCTAGAGCAATACATGCTTGTCTAAAACCAGAAACAATGTTCCACAACAAGCAGGATAATACATTTAGACTGCCTAAGTCAGCCTAAGGACTTTCTGAAAATTCAGACTGTGTTGCTCTAGGTAAATTCAGTATGAAACACTGTCACTCACTACATGCAGAGGGGAAAAAAACACAACCTATAGGAGGCAAAAGAATGAGGAATTTCAATCTTTAAGGTGAGTGTGGTGGACATATCTGCCTGTCCAGATTATCTTCTGTGCATGTCTTGGAGCTTATACACATACGCAAGTTAAATGGGTTCAGCTTCAAATAGCCAGTTTTAAGAGCTGTATTTTTACCCACATAAAACTGGATTAAAGTGGCTAAAAATTATATAGTCATATAGCTTTATCTCCAGTGATACAGAAACATTCCTGTAATTGACACTGCCCTGTATCATGGTCAGTCTCTCACAGTGGTCCTCTCCAAGGTACAGGTTGGGCTTTTCTTACTATTTCCTGAGGTATTTGTAGAGTTTATACCAAGAATCTAGCAGCAATTATCATATGCCAGACAAAGCAAGAGGACAAGTTAACTAGTTAAAGAACATGACATTTAAATCAAACAACCTTGTTTCTGTGCCTAGGATAGGATTCCAGATGTTTCGTAAGGAAACAGAAGACAGTAAGATATCAGGAAATACATCTAAGCACTAATCTTTTGAAAGTTCTATTCCTGTAAAACAGAAAGATACAGGTCAAAACTAAGGCAATAGAAAAGGTTTTAGAAAAAAGAAAGGCTACAGGTGAACTAATTTTTTTTTTTTTTTTTTTTTGCATCAATCATTTAAAATGCTTAGAGAATTTAATTAAGAAGACAATACGTTCTGTTCAGACCTTTCCTGATATCTTTTCTTTTCTGGCTGTCAGCAAGAAAATGTTGCCTTACATCATACAGTCTATTGCTCAGAGACTTGATGGTGCTGTTCATCCCATCCTTTCTCTCCTTCACCTTAATTAGAATTGAAGACTGAAATTGTGTGACTCTCAACACTCAGAAGATACATAAATTACAGAGGAAAACCAGCTAAGGGCTTGCCTGCATGTGTTGCACACCAGATAAGGCAATACTCTTTCCTTCTCTCTCTGCTATTACAGTTTCCACTGCAGCATGTTTGGCCACACTAAGATATACAATAACACAAAAGCTATTTATGAACTCTCCTATCAGTGTACACACTGTGGTAACAACACAAGACTGCAGAAACCAGGAACATTTTGATATGACATTTTTCTAAAGGAAACCTTATTCCCTTGACTTCTGAAGGAAAGGGAGGAGATGCTCCAAAGCTTCAGGCCTGTGGTTAAAGCCAGATGCTCTGACTTTAACCAGAACTCTCTCTTTGAAGATGAAATGTCATTTTGGATGCTCATTTAAAACAAGGTTTAATCAATTCACCTGCATAACAAAGACCTTAGCTTCTGAAAAGTGCTCACCAAAAGGAAGTGAAACCACTGACACAATGTGACGAGCTGAAAACAAAGTGATGCAGCTAACACACTTTTCTCAGAGACATGGTGCATCTCAATTTTCTTAGATGGTTTCTGCCTAATACTGTCATGCAAAGGCTCTTCAGAAGCCCAGAGATGATTTTCAAAACATCCAGCTCTGGCCACTGATATTGAAAGACACAGAGACTTCACCTGTCACAGAATTCTCTAAAATTTGTTCCTGTATCAGCTTTTGCTGTTTGAGCAGTATGATAAGAAAAATAATCACTGCCATAGCACTTGATGGCCTTGGTAAGTGAAAAATTGACTGATATTTTTCTTTTTTCCACCCCTCAAGAGCATTTATGAAGCAAAAACAAGCATTTTCTAAATTCCTAGCAAAACAAAAAATTCAAAGTATTCTCAACAAAATCATACATTATTGTTTAAAACTTTAATTTTAATTAAATTAAAACAAAGTAAGGTGACTAGAAAAGCAATTTTACCTTGGATTTTCAGACAAAAAAAATCTGATCAATGTCTCATTCATATGGAATGTGATAGGGCCACCAAATCTGCTTCATCTCTTGGAAGAAAATCTGTTCCACTTTATATCTTTAGAGATTTGATTAACCTAGTATTTTATTCCATGAATGAATTAAACTAAGGTAAACTGGCAGCAGATAATCAGAGGCAGCACCAGCCCTCAGCAGTAACTTGAGCTGATGTGCACTTCTGGTGTTACGAGGAAAGATACTAGTCCACTGTGAAATCCCCCTTCCCTTCTCTTTCCCCCAATCTTATGTTTGTATTTGGCCCCTTGTTCTGTACTGATAATGTTGCATACTTTGTAAAACTACTTCTTGTGCTTGTAAAATGAAATAATATTTCATCTGGTATTAAAAAAACATTCTGAAGTACATACTGCAACTTTATTTTCTTCCTATATTTTTGTGTTGAACACTGTACTGTATCTTCAGGGGTTTGAGCTGTTACTTCTAGATCATTTGATATAACAAACCAAATAAACAATCCCCAGATAAACACATGAATGGAAGCTGTCACCTTTGCTGTTGAAAAAGGGCTATTTAAATAGTATAGTACAGAGAAATAGAATGCTTCAGCTCCTCTCAGACACCATTTGGGAAAGAAACATTGTGTTAGAGACACATAACTATCATGGTTTTACTTGCCACAGTTGTAGCAACAAGATTTCTTGGAGTACAAGGTGCTAACGAAGAGTAGCAGAGAGTGTCTGCTTTTCAAATTAGTTTGTGCCTTTCATGGCAATTTTTATACAGCTACTTTCAGAGCTTCCTCTTTCACCAAATCACTGAGAAATATCACAACAGGAACAAACAAGTCCTTTTAACACCACACTAAGAACATCACTATGAACCACATCTTTAAATAATATGTTGTCCTCTTTAGAAGGAAGTTCTGACTGTGAGTTATTCTAATGTAAAGACAACAAATGGTAGTTGACTTGTATTTCATGAGTCTTTACCAACACTAATGAGGGCAGCCTCCCAAGCCTGGGATAACTTTTCCTCCTCCAAGGATAGTGGTTGTTCTTCTCCTGCTGTGGGGGAAGAGAGACAGTGAAACTACATGAGTGCCTTGTGGGTCACAGAGATAATCTGGGGTACAGGTGAGCTCAGCTCATGGTGCTCCCAGCTGTTAGAGCCACCTTGTGAACCAAACCCAGCAATTACTTCTTCCCGTACAGACTGGCCACTCCAGCTGCCTAGAGTGAAATTCTTCAGCCAAATGAAAACTGGAGGGGAAGGGACAAATCTTCAACTCTTTTTTGCCCTTTTCTAGCTCCTTTATCTTCTGAAGATCTTAAACACTTGATTATCAATGGTAAACAAGGAGACATCAACTCCAGTTCTACCCAGCTGGTAGGTAACTAGCAGCACCCGAACGGGCACTGCACAATCACAACAGGAAGTTCTTCTTTTGACTTACCAGTGTTATGACACAAATAAGAACTTGATTCAGGAGGATCCTCCTCTTTCCAGATCATGCAGAAACGTTGCCAACTGTAGAAAAGTAAAATTGCTGTCCACCTGTAACTCAAACAACCAAAAGCCTCAGATGCTGAGCTGGCTCTGCTGTCCTGTAGCACATGAAAAAACATCTGGCAATATATATATTGCCAAGTTGTTTACTACTGAATCATATTGCATCCATACATATCCTAAGCAATCTGTTGCTAGGTGCTGTTTTATTTAATAACTTCATGGACTTTGAACAGTTTTCAGAAAAGAATGCTGGACCTCAAGACTGTGTTGTTATTTTGTTCAAATAAAGCAACACTAGCTGAAAAAACTCTCATGAGTCCTCAGCAGAGGTAGGAAAAAAATAATTCTGCATTGTGGCAGAACTTGAAATCAGATCAAAGAGCCACTGTGAAGCATCCTCTTTTGAACTGCAAGAGTAGGTGAAAAGTATTATTTACCCTTATGCTCTTAAAGTGAGATTAGATCTACAGCTTGGAGAGACTGGTTCAGAAACAATCATTATCAACAAATCTTTCACAAGATATAAATTGTTCAGTATACAATAGATCTTTGAACTGGATGATCTTTGGAGATTTATTCTGTCATACCTGCAGTCCTGTAATTTTGCATCATCAAAATGAAGCTGAAATACCCAGTTTTAGCCTTAGCTAAATCTAAACAGATTTTCTATTTCTGCAGACCATTTTGCATTAAAATTTGCCAAAACATCTTACAGAGTCCATTAAGTGGCATTCTTTTTTGCAGCAGAGGAAGGGCACATGTTTCTCAGAAAACTGCAATGGCCACCCCTGGAAATCACAGAGCCCTCAGAATGCTCTGTGGACTGGGGGATGTGGTGATTGCAGACCACCAGGCCCTCTTCGGGGTATGAAGACAAGACCTGAGGAGTGTTTTTCTTTTGATGAAGCAGACTTGTGGCTGGTGAGGCTGCATGCAAGATAAGGTTTGTTGTACCTCCCAAAGGCATACTTTGGAGTCTTGATTTCACACTGGGGTCCTCTCACTGCCTCAGGCAGCAGATGTTCCCCCAAGCAATGCCCTCCCAGACATGGGGGTGCTGGAGCATGAGAATGGAGAAGCCAAGTGGAAATGAATTTGCCACATGCACCTTGGCACAGGGATGCCCCATGCTGAAGGACCCAGCCAGGCAGTTGGGCAGGCACTGAAGGCACATGGCAGGCATGGTAGGTGCATGGCATTCTATGCACAGGGCTGGTGGAGTCAGCACAAACACCCACACAGCTCAACTTTCTCCATAGCTGGCTGAGCAATGCAGGCTCAGCACGTGGCAGAGCCTGGGTATGGTCTTCAGTAACTGAGACCTGAATATCAAACAAAAACCAGGGCCTAGACTTTCACTAAACATTGGAAGAAACTCAGAATTAGGCTTAAAACTCATCGCCTCTTGCTGCTGGTTAAGAAGATGGATATCAACTCTTTATTCACACAGCCTCAATATCGGAGGTCTCAACATGAGTCTGAAGAGCCCCAAGGTACTGCTAATCTAGAGATTGGCACTGTATTTCCCCATAAGAACTTCTGAGTTATTCTGTGCTACTGAGTAAGATTTTGAAAAAGAATAAAACAAGTATTTGCTAATCTTTTCAGTTTCAAGGGCAAAGCTATAGTTACAGTTCACTCATGCTCTAGCTCTTCTGAAAATGGGATGGTTACAGTGAATCAGATTAGTTTCTGTTCTCTTTTTATAAACACAACACACAGGTTTCTCAGTCTGTGAATCCTTATTGTTGTGTCAAATAAATGTGATTTTGTTATTTTCATAAAGTTTTTTAAAAAGCATGAATTTACAAGCTGATAGCAATTTCAAATGAAAATCTATATTCACATCTCTGAATATTGTCATCTGTCCTTAAGAACATGTCCAGCAAGCACCTTTAAGCAACATGGTGAGCTCTGGTGTGCTACACACTTGGTCAGAACTTGAGGAAGTGTAAGTCAAAATGCAGCACCTGCCTTAACTGACTGCAGCTGATATAGGCAAAACTCCCTGCTCCATGAGTTTCCCAGTATTCCAGCTTCATTTCAAGGTCCCACAAGTCTTAGAAAATACTCCTGGCCAGCTGAAGGCACTAGTGTCTTCTGGCAGTGCACATACAGATCTGCACTTTATTTCTCCCTCTGCACATGTTAAACCTTACATGGATCTACCTGTCTGCCAGCTGCAGTGTTCACATAAAAGCTGATGCAGAGAGCCTCTCTCCTGAAGGTCCACAAGGAAACCTGCCTGTAAGAACACCATGAGCCCTTGACCCTTGATATGTGAAACCACATTAGAGATGGCAGAACAAACTACTCTGACTTCTGTGGGTCTTTGAGTACCTAAGGTCTTGCTGTAATTACATATGTACACAGAGTGTGTACTCTATACATCTATACAAAGTAGAATATTGTATTACAGTGCTGCATCACAGACTAACGTTGGTATAAAACAGCATCCCTTAATCTAAGGGGAGGCAATAACTCTCAGAACAGGTAAAGCAGAAGGACTCATATGTTATATCTTGCATGGGGATCTTGCTAGTTTATCCATTTCCAAGTAAATTCATCTAATCATTTAGAGGCAGTGAAGTTAGGATTTAAGAGTAGCTCTAGAGCTCACTGAAGTCATCAGGTACCTACCTCATCGCTTTCTGGAAGCTTTGGATTCAGAGTGCAACAGCTGTTCAAAACCTAAATCTGAGAAAACTGAATATACAAGAACAAATGGGACTGATCACAACTGCAGATGCAGAGCTTGTGGCAGCTTGCTTTACTTGTACACAGAGAATCTAGGGTGCAGGACATGGTAGGCTTGGTTTCTGCAAGGAGATGGGGGCTAATCCCTCCTTGCAGGGAGCCCAGCTCCTAGTAAGATCTCCCTCATAAACAGTTTTTTTTTCTTTTTCTCTTGCAGCATGTGTTGGAAGCATGCAACAGAGCAGAATGCTGAAAGCTCTATCCAAAGCTCTCCATCGTACCGCACTCCTGTCAAGCATTGCAGGCCTTTGAAGAAAGACAAAGCCAGGTGACAAGCATTCAAGTGGTAGAACTTACTGCAGAGCCCTGAACAACAAACTGCAAGACAATGCATTATGTTACATTTTAGACCCTACGCCACTTCCACTTCACAGGCTGAGCCTCACCCAGATTCACACATATTGATCCTGCAGCAGGATCCATACAAGCATGAGCTGACATAACATTAATTAGTGACGCCTATTAGCAGAACCTCTTTTCACACACAGCTTGTAGCATCCATAATATTTTCCAGGGGATGCACCAAGAGGTGTAACTGAAACAAAATGCCCTCACATGAGAAGCATGGATAGCACATCACTCTTTGTGTTGCATGTTTAATCACTTTCTGCAAATTCTTGTACATTTGTGCACCTTTTAAGTAAAAAAAGTACAAGAAAATCAGCAATATTGTTTTTATGATACAGGTACAATTTTCCAAAACCCAGTCCTCTGATAAATAAATGGGAAAATAATACAAAGGCTTCAAATGTGCTAAAAAATAAATGGCATAAAAATAAGCCAAGTTATTTACTGCTGATGCAACTAGAAACAGATCAGAGTCTGGGCATCACAAACTACGATGCTTTGGCAGATGTACAAAGCCCTAGCAAGACATCACACGGCTTTCAGTCTGCTCGCCTCGCACAAAGCTGAGAAATTTTCTAATGCAGAGAAATAAACCAACACTCCGAAACACATACAATGGTGAGATCTTGTACACAAGTGCAAGCAAACCTTCAAGGCTGGCAATAGGAGATGTGAAGGCAAGTAAAGGTCAGCCCATCTTTGCACCTGGCCATGAACACCAAAAAGAGGGCTGGAAAACTACTGTGGTGCTGCTTTATCCCTGAGACCATACTTAGATGCCAGGGAATGTTAAAACAAACAACTGTGATAAAAGGCTCTTTTTTCTGATGTAAGAAAAAATAGGAAGAGAGAGAAAAGATAGAAGAAAACCACTAGAAGACCCTGTGGAATGTGGTGCCTTGCCAGCAATATGTCTTGCTACAGCTGTAAGCCCTCCTGAACTTAGGAGGTTGTACAGCCACAGGAAGTGTTTCTTCAGCAGCAATACAAAAACCACTTTCTCTGCTTGTATTATCCTGAACACATTCTAAATGTTTTCCTTCATAGAAGAAAACCTAGCATTGAAGAATCTGGCAGAATCTTGAAAAGCTTCTTTCTTTGTCTCTCAAATTCAGCAACATAATCCTAAAGGTAAGAAAAACTTAATAAAATTAACTTTCTGTCTCCATAAAACACGTTTATAAAACACTGCTGTCTCAAAAATACATGAAACAAATATACACTCTTAAAATTATGAGTCAAATGAGACTTCAAAACAAAGCTATAATAATTACTCCATTAATATCTCACTTCTGATGAGAATATACTCATTGTTGGAAGTCAACTTTTTTCCTAAAACTTAAACCCCTATCTTTCAAAGAACTGGAGAAGTAAAACCATTCCATTCATCTTATAATGCAGTGAGAGAATGCATAAATGCAAATGTGCTGCTGAGTATGATCAGCACTGTACACCTGACAGTCACATTTGGCTGAGTAATGTTTCCTGGTTGAACAGGGCATCCAGCCCTTGCAAGCAGGAACCAGGGAGCTCTGGGATCCAGCCCATGCAATCAGCACACCAGCTTGTCACGGCAGGTTATACATGGTCAGAGACACGTTTAGATATTTCAGAAGTTTTTTTATGACCTACCATATGTATCTAAAGTCACCTCAATCTGGACTGAAATTATTTACCAGGAACTTCTCCAAATGTTGTAGTTACTTTATTTCCCAAATACATATCATTTTGGTATCTAGTAGTTTGTGTCACACCAATAAACGCATCATGTTAATAAACCATTGAAACTGTTGATCCTGTTGAAAGATTGCATCAAGGACACAGAGAAACATGATTAAGTTCCATGTCAGTGAGTTCTCTCATTTTTGTATAACACCCACAGTCACTGTTTCATGAAAAAAAGCTTTATTACAATGAAAGAAAAATATCAACTAAATGGAAATCATGTCAAGCAGAAGCGTAAATCATGGGCAGGTCTGGCAAATCAATACCATGTATTAAAGTTGCTTTGGATGCCCTGAGGCAGAGCAGTACAGTTTTTTCAAGTGTTATGAAAATAGACAATTGAAGGTACAGCGTAAATTTGTTCCAAAATGTGCTCACCTTCAGCTGGTGTTCAGCATGGTGCAGGCATTGAACCTGTTGCCAGCAGAGCTGTAACCGTCTGTTCCCAAGAAGAACCTAAGCCAAGTCTGCGAGTTCAGCCATTCACAGGTAAACGCTGCAGTGTTGCTCAGATGGTGGGAAGCGGTGATGGGAAAGGGTTTCACACCATCTTCCAAGGCAGCTTGTGTAGCATCACCTGCATTTTTGGACTCTTTCTTCTATTACAATATTCTTCCAGTTTTCATGATTGGCATCTTACATGGGCTGTAGTTTCCTTACTTTTGACTTGATTTAGTTAGCCTAGCTCCCTATGAAAATCAGATTTCCAGGATCGGTCTGTTTATATGTATGTAATAAACCTCTAATGCTGGTTTCAGGCCAATCAGACAGATACTGGAGTGTGAGTGCTCCCGTTTTCAGGTCACTGGAATTTGATCTTACTCTCCTTGTGTTAACTCCTCCTTTGACCTAGACCCTAAAACTCTGCCCCTACAACACCTGATAAAACCCCACGACCTGGCCCCTGATGGCCTCTCCATCTTCCCCTTCGCCTTCTTCCCCCTCCCCAGTCCTGGGATAAATAAAAATGGATCTCTGAGCTTAACAAAACTTGTCTCATCTGTTTCCCTGCTGGCTGCACCTCCCAGGACACAATGATCACTGTTGCCTCACGACACAACACTGGAGATTTCAAATATGATGAGCTCTCTGTGTATTTTGTAAAACCAGAGTGAAGGATGCCAAGTTTTGATATTGTTGGCCAATTAAGTTGAATGAGGCAGCCTGCATGTAGCTGTCAAAATATTTGGCAGAACAAAGGCCATAAGAAAAAGTATGGGAATTGTATAGGATACATGGTAAAACCAGAAAATAGTAGTTTAATTTAGTCTTTAAAAGCCCATGAATGAAAAGGCTCAAGACAACAGGAAACTGAGTTTCCACAGTATTCTCTGCAGCCACGGGACTTGACATACACACCTTTGTGAATAAGATAAATGTACAGCAACAGCTATATTGAAGCTAATATTAATGATGTGGTTTTCATTACAAAGCTTAATTGTCTTCTATAATAAATGGGGTTGCTGCTGGAATTGGAGAGAATTTAACAGCCATGCTGGGCTGGCTGTCTCTGCACAATGCTCAGTAAAGATGCTGTGTAGTTTCTATGTGCCTAGAAGAAAGAAGAATAGCCTGTGTATGTATAAACTAGTCCAACAGAGAGAGTCAATACCTAACTAATGGCTCCAGGTTGATTTTAACCCCATTGCAATCAGTGGTGGGCTAACACTGGGGATGGCGGTGATGATGGTTGTGTGAACTGCACTGAGCAGCAGAGCAGTAACAGCTGAACATCAGTCCCAGCTGCTCCCAACACATCCATCCCTGTGTCATTTCTCATTTCAGTTCAAATAGTAATTTCCACAAGAAATGGATTTCTCTGCTTTCAGCAGGGCAGCAAAGAAACCCATGTTTCCTAATACCACTTCTGGGACTCTGGCATTGCTGTTGTTGGAAGAAACTGCTACTTTTAAACCTAAAATGTAATTAAACTGTCTCCAGGATTTTTTCTCCTGTAATTTAGTGTCACTTCTCTCACAGGCTAACCAGAATTATTTGCAAACTGTTATGGCTACTGTGGACAAAAGAGGTCACCAAGCTGCAGCAGTAGCTGTAATTAACACAGGAGCATACGTCAATACATAATTGACTTCTCAGGGAATTCAGAGCAGCCACACAAGCAAGCAGCTCTGACAAGCTTTTGGCATCCAGACAGCAGCTACTCCTGCCACAAGCTGGAACAAAAGCAGGAATAGACCAAGAGGACCAATTTTTTTCTGCAAGGATTTTTCTAACATCATCTTCCCTGGCTACACGGTCACATCAGATCCATGAAATCCACCCTGCTTAGGGAGCCTCAATTTAGGCGAGCAACAGTGATGGCAGAATTTCAAAGCTCTTGGCCAGTCAGCAATTATTTACCATGGCATAAATGACAGGACTGCAGGACTAGGTATGATGAATATGGGCTGCAGCTACCAAGATGATAGATTTGCCATTGGGTTGGAACGCAATGTCTCAGTGCAAACAGGAGGCTCAGGCAGTCATACAAGGAATCTGGGAGAAATGGGCTTGGAGAATGATTTTTTGCTTGTGAGAGCAATGTGATGATAGGTAATTGTAAAGATGGAACAGCTCTTCTTTGAGAAGCAAGCTAATAATTGCATTTTTTTCCTCTGTAATTAGTCCTGAGAGTAATAGGTATAGTCCACTATCTCCCTGATCAGAAACACAGTGACCATTTAAAAAAGTTAGAGAGCCCAGCCAGATGCACGCGGTGTTTTGCAAGGGTGGGATACCAAACATCCCTAATCTGAAATGAACCATAAGGTGGCACTGATTTAAAACATTACCTGAGAAGATTTTCCCTGACATTTTCTATGCTCTACAAAACCCCATAGACTTAGCACTTCTAGTTTAAGTGAATCAAGTCATCCTACAGAAACCTCAGTGATACAGTGAGAGTGCGCATCATTGGCATATGTACTTGCTTATATATTATTTTCTCAGAAATCGCTAAATTTTGTTCTGAAAACCAAAATGTCTCCAATACTTCTGTTTGAGCACTGCAACAACCACTTCAAAATTTATTGTTTGTGTGTGTAACAGCCAGACCAGTCTTCTCTTTATACAACTTCTGGCATGTGAGACCACAAGGATTGTGCTCTTTCTCTGTGCATGGCAACAGCCAACAAAGAGACTTCTAACAAGTGATTTTCTAGTTCACATCTAATGTAAAGGACAAGCTGCCAGATAAAAACAGTCTTTGCAAGTGGAGTCACAGGAATTTCCTAGTGGTTATGGTAAAATGAATTACAGAGATACCCTGTGTCTATTGATTTGCTATTATGTTAGACCTGGCCACCATTTTAAATGAATGGTGAAAGAGACATAAAGCCACCTATAAAAAGGAGATTACACCAGTCTGAGAGAGAACAGTAGAAGAGTGTGATTCTTAACAAACTTCCTGCAAAGATAAGGATCCTACTGAATCTCCAAATCCCATCAGCATAGAGAATCAGCTGCTGGTTTTGTGTCAGGGTACAGTGCCAGTTTTACACAGCTGCTAAGAAAAAGAAACTGCAGAACCTTCTCTTGGGTTGTCACATAAGATCTTAACTGATCTGAAAATAACAAGGCCATGAGTTCAGATCCCCCTTGATCTTCTGTATCCACGTAGTCGCCTGCCCTGAAAAGAACTCCTCAGCTTTCAGGCAGTCCTTTACTATGAACAATGCAAGGTCTTTAAACTACTGTTATTTTTGCAGTCTCCACCACAAAGTATGGCTCACCCACCTCCTGTACCACATGCTATGCAGAAGAACACATAAGGGAGATATAGCAGACCTACCTGAACTCAGCTTTAGATATTTTCTTTCTTATGGGTACTTTTGATCTAGATTTATATCCCAGAAGTGACCTTGCACTGGCACCCTTTAAACCAATGGACCAAAGTGTTCAAAAAGCCAGTGAGGTGATGGACAGCCCACAGACCCCTTTCCAAGTTAACCACATGGTAGAATGATGAACCAGTGTCAGACTAAAGCTGACTTCAGGACATGAAACCACCAGTGAATTGACCCAGGCTGCATGTTGACAGACAAACAACATCTATTCATTGATGCATCTCTTTGGATTACTCTATTCATTCTGCCCATGGAGCAGAAGACACACTCAATACACAGTCTGGCACGATGCAAAGCAGTTAAGTGAAACAGCTGGAGAGACATCACACCTGTCCATGCATATCTACATGAGGATGTTCTCACTTGCATTTCAAGTGGGAGAACAGGCTACCTCATGCCAAGAATGTAAACACAGATCCCATCAGAGTGTAGTGACTCAGATGATTTTGACCTGATTCCTACCATTCTGGCAAGGTAATGGGAAGCTTATTTCAACTGCAGTTGGCTGAAAAACCTTCCATGCATTTAAAAACCAGAAGACAGCAATAGTGGGAGACAGGGGGATGGATGAACTTGTGAATATCAGCATTCGTAGTCAATAAGTTAATAAGATTCCACCAGTAAGGCTCATATGATGAGTTTTAGTCTTTTTTTCGTATTTTGATCATCCAAGATAGTCTTTATTTCAAATATCACCATAGGAGCAGTCATTAACTTAAATGAAGTGGGATTGTCTCCAAATGAGCAAAGAAAATATTCCAAAACATTCTGAGCTTCAAAGCTTAACAAAAAGAGAAGCACTTCCCTTTAAAACTCTAAAATACAACTTTTAGAGAAAGCAAGACCTTTTTTTCTTTTTTTAAGTCTGCAAGTATACTGTGGAAAGATGGCACGCTGACTTTCTTTAAGAAGTAGGCTACCAAATTTTCCTTTTCTGTCCCCAGTCACAGCTAACTAACGACTACCAGTTGGCAGTTAGAAGATCTTGGACCTACTTGACTTTTACAGACTTTTTTAAGTTGGATACTAAGAGAAGTTACCAAACTGGAGCCCAAACATTAAATACTGTTAAATCCTTTGGATCCAATACAGAAGCACTTCAGTAATACAATCTTTATGTCATCCCAGATGAGGTCATGATTCTTAATGCTCATCATATTGAATGTTCCTGCTATATTCAGAAAGCTTCATTATCAAAATTATACTTTGTCCTTTGTGTCTCATGGATAATTGAAGTTTATACATTTCATGCAAAACAGGTTTTGTACCTCAATAACAGACCTGTCTGTATTTCCACAATGTAATTCCTGAACATAATCTCTGCAGTTTACATGCGTATGGCTGGATAGCATGATTATGGTCACTATAAGGTAAACTCGGCTTCAAGTCAGAAACTTCTAGAAACCCACAAATCCAGTGGTAGGACTCCAGCTTTGGAAGCAGATTGATTTTCTGTGCTCCAAATAGGCATGAAAATGGCACCATTTTGTTATGTTATCCAAGCTGTTTAGCTGAACAACCTTTTACTCAGGTCTAACTTACACTGGACACTAATCATCACTTGTTTTCAGCATGAGGGAAAGTCCAGAAGGCAAAGCATACACAGCTCAACTGGTTTAAACCAGTACTACAAAAATGTGACATGCAGGTGCTAATTCTTAGTCTGTTGTAGCAATGCAGGATACTTAGAATAAGTTCAGCATGTGAGTTCACGTACCTCCTTTTCTAGGTACTGCTGAGGACCCCACAGAAGTTCTCAATATGAATTCAATCCCATGTGTTTACCCCAAACACCTAAGTACACAACAGTACTTATGAGGCAATAGACTTACTGTAAGACACACAACCACAGTCTGAGGGAAAACCAAACATTTTACTCATTGACCAGACCATCTTCTTGGGAAGCACCCATAGAGACCATAGGAACGTTCACAACTGCCAAAGCCTCACAGGAGTCTTGTTCCTGAGTAGCAGCGTGTACCTCTGGCTAACAGAAAATTCTCAAATATAGCATTCATGAAAACTGGGATATCACCTGCCCTTTCGTTTTCAGCAAGACAGGGGATATATTAATCTAATCCTGCACTTTGTGTAATTTTTGTCCCTCTTTCACACCTCATTATCTGAAGAGCATCCTAGCAACATAAGATAGCTGAGAGAGATGTGTACCCAAAGTCCTATTCACAAGGCGATGCCATGCAGAGGTGATGGCTCTGAGGGGCCTTTCAGGAAAGAAGTGGGAAAGTGGGGTGCAATGAAAGAGAGGGGGAATAAAACATCTGATACTTGCCTCAGCCCACTGACTGCAGAGAACATGGAGCAGCAGTGAAAGCCAGGGAAGGGGACCAGAGAGTAAGCCATGAAGGAATCGGGAAGGACCACACAAACTTCATGTAGCAGGAGATGGGGACCAGAGCTAAAGAAGCCAGTCACAGAGCCTGAAGGTAATCTGAAAGGATGCAGCACTGGTCGATGCACCTCAAGAAGACAGTAGTATGATTGAAGGTGGGAGGCAGCATTTGTGGGAGCACCTCCTCTGGAAGGAGAGCTGAAAGAGAAATGCCCACAGAAATAGTTACCATGGAGCTACCTAAGGTACAGGGAAAAAGGCCTTTGTAGCTTCTGAAACAATGTTACTGTAAGCACATTAACCTGATCAGCCTTTGAACAAACTGAGGTGTCAGGCTGTAGAGTTCAGAAAACTTGAGTAGAAATGTACATCAGAACCAGCAAGAATACAGCTAGTGAGTTTTATGCTACTTAAAATTCCTCAGAAGGGTTTTTTAATGAATACTCCAACAGGCAGATATTTAATTTGATCAGAAATGTAATTATCTGTGTCCTAGTTCCTCAGTATACCTAAGTATTTATCTTACAAGATACATGAATGTCTAGATTTATGCTATATAAATACACATATAAAAGTCTTGAATTAAGTTCACTGAAAGCTGATCAGAAAACATTAGTGCTACCAGTAAAAGAAATAGCTTACAGTGTTCGTATTAGTAATTCTGACAAGGTTTTCATTTTTACCTTAACTTTTTTATTTATGAAAGGAGATCCTCCCCTCCAAAAAGAAATTTATTTTATACAGCTAGATAGTTTACAGACTTCACTTGAAAAACTTAATCCATCATCCTGATTTCTGCCCTTTAGTGGTCAATGTATTTCCACACATGTATTATTCTCAACCATAAATCCACCTGTGGGAAGGCAGTTTCCATAGGGGTGCCTGGTTGAAGTTGAGTTTAGCTCTTTGCAGGATTAAATCTTATGAAGCAGAAGTAATTTGCAATACAGTGGAGGTCAGAGTACAGTAATTCTCTACCTGAGGCTGCAAATTATACCTCATGTGGCAGGCTGCCAAGGAGATGCTAGGAGCAGAGAACAAATGCAGTGGGAGGAGGTGGATGCAGCAAGGGTAGAATTACACTGAAATGGCATTGGCTGTGAAGTGTGACAATAACAAGCAGTAGGAGAGGACAAAGACTAGGACCTACAGTGACCAGGAAAGGACGCTCCAGCAGAACTAGCAGAGGAGTCCCTGATAGTCCCAGCAATGCTTCCTCCAGTGAATGAATTTTCACCCCACAGCTCTGTCAGGCACCCTCAGCCCCAAACCACTCCCCTTCAGCTACTCTCTCATCCCAACTACTGCTGAGAGACCCAAGACCTACTCCTCACAAGTTCTGAAGGTGCTATTCCTTTCCCTCTCCTCCACCCTCCTTTTCAAACTGAGTTACAGAGAAGGAGAACTCACATGAGAGAAGTCTGAAATTGCTAAACAAGCTAAAAAAAAAAAAACAAAAAAAAAACCAAAAAAAAAAAAAAAAAAAAAAAAAAAAAAAAAAAAAAAAAAAAACCAACCCTTAGTAAGCTCAGTGATAGATATAAAAATTTCACAGTTTTTCCCTGCAGAATCATTCAGCTATTTCAAAGCTGCACTGGTTTCCCAAGCACTAGTTAAGGGACATGTCTTTGTTCAGTAGAGCAGTGATGCATGTGCCTACACAAGTCAACACAGCAACTTAGAAAAGCAATTTTCAGTTGTCTTGGGCAACTAAGACAGCCATTTAAAACTATAGGTTTTCCCCTTGGCTTCTCTGGCAATCTTTGCACAAGAAAATTTTCTCTCTTGCTGTGTACTGTAGTTATAATACATATTGACATCACTTCATGGTGGTGACATGAGGATTCATTAATGCTTATAAATCACTCTGAAGATGAGAAGTCCTACAAGAAGTAAGTTATATCACGGCAAGGGCTTTTTCATGCACACTCAGCCATGTGGTGAGTATCTCTCCTCTTCCATGGCCCTCGTTAGCATCTCTAAAGCTATTTGCCAAAATCTGTCCTGTGGAGCAGCAGGACTGCTGTATAGGCCCAGGGGACTGAACCATTCAAATGAGTACAGTGTCAAGCACAGCAAAAATACTGAGAACACACACATACTTTAAAAATCCTACAGAAGCAGTGCCAAGGAAGAAAATGTGCTTATGAAATCAAAATAGACCCCAGAAGCAAGAAACAGGTAAACTGACTGGGAAAAGTATTACTTTTTCTTCATTTGATTCAATGCCATGATTCCCTCTGATTCAGTGATTTGTGTCTTCCATTTCTAAATTGTATTCTGTCTAAATATAGTTACCACAGAACAGAAAACCCAGCCTGAACACCTGGGCACTTGTTACAGGCAGACTATTCTGGGGGTGGTGGATCAGCACACCAGAACCAGCATTCACAAACCAACTCGTGTGCTCAGCATTGCTGAGAATAAGGACACCATCACCTGGTTCATCAGGCAGTTCCTCTTCCTCTCCCCTGTCCCACGTCCCCCGTGGAAACCTGGTCCACATACAGTCCCTGGACCTAGATCTGGAAACAGGAGCTCTCTGGTTGACTTCTCAGGTACAGATAGTCTTTTTTCATCTGTCCCTGCACTGCCACAGTCTAACAGTGACCCCACATTCTCATCCAAATTCACTGAGGAACCACAACTGGGAAACCAGAGCAGGCAGGGCAGGTTCAAATAAACTTGAGCCACCGGTTCTCGAGGACATATGAAGTGAGGCACAGCTACCCCTCACCCAAACACTTGTCCCCTGAACACTGGGATCTACTTTGGCTCCACCAGCTGTGCACAAAGGAGGCATAAGCACCCTTTGCAAGTGCTAATAACCTGTGTTATTCTTACAGCAGCGTTCTTATAGTAGTGTTTCCTATGCCCAGCTTGTCAAAGCGCCAGATTGCCCTCTCTTGACAGCAGTTCTAAAACTGTATACCCATACCAGAGAGGCTCTAGTGAAAGAATGTCATAGGGGAACCATAATTCAACATCAAGCAGTGCAAAAGCAGGTCAGGAGACATGCTGGCACTGCCCCAAGCCCACCTGGGGTCAGGGCGACTGCGGTGTCAGGGACAAGGTTCAACCCTGCAGCAGCTGCCCGGGACTCCTGCAGGCAGCAGCTCTCCCTCTGTGCAAGGGTCAGCAGCAGGAGTTCCACTTCTGTGCTCTCTGCCTTGCACTGCTGGATAATGGGAAACATGGAAAAAAAGCATTTTAGGCAGCAGTGAGGAATTCCAAAGCTTTTAAGAGCTGGCAAAGAGAATATTGCCACTTGTAAGCCTGAATGCTAGTTTGCCACAGGAGACTTTATATGATTTCTGCAATTCTAGGAAACTTTTCTTTAATGAAAACATTCTGTCACCACCTGTCAGGAATAAATTTAGGCAAAGAAAACAAGACAATATTGAACTAGAAGGCAGGATCTTGCAAAACATCAGAGCTGATTCATCCCTTCCCATTCCTCCCCCCCATCCTACTCCAGGCACCATGCCGAGAATACATTAACTTAACTTGCCTGGGGATTTACATTAGATTACTATCTATTACCAGGGACTTCAGATTCCTTTGTTCTCCACCAATGCTTTATTTCTGTATGAGAATATTGACTAAAAGCAACTTCACCTTTTTCTTCAATTATTCAGTTCTGTAGTCTGGCAGCAGAGGTGCCAAGTACAAAAGTCTTGACTACTCAGTCTCACCACTAGAACTGGTATGGCAGTGTATTAGGATATAAATCTGTTATTTTTCTCTCAGCATGCATGAATTACCTGAGTATTATAGATGTATATATACATTCTTGCTTGCTAAATCTGCACTCCTACTTTTTAGTATCTGAAAACAGTAGTTGAAACAAGTCACCTGTTGTAGGACTAAGTTAAAAACTACTCTTGGATAAAAAAAACCTCTCTTGAATCACACATTAGAAGAATGCATGATAAATAACTATGAGAAAACGGAGGCTTCTATTATCACCCAAGGCTTGCGATATTTTATTCTTCACACCCTCAACTCATTCTACACTGTTTCTGCAATGACAGCACCCAGGATTGCAGCCTAGAAAGCTCTCTGGCTACTTTTCTCCAGTAATTAAACAAATTGAAATCTATTCATGTAATATAACACTTATTACCCTTCAGAAGCACCTTTTCCCTGCTCCTTTCCCTCATTCAGGTAGTCTCACACTCAGCTGCCCTCCTGTGCAGGTGTTCTGCAAGCCACAAAAGCACAGTTTGCCCAGACAGGTAGTTCACCTGG
Organism: Cisticola juncidis; assembly: GCA_013400215.1. Lineage (NCBI taxonomy): Eukaryota > Metazoa > Chordata > Aves > Passeriformes > Cisticolidae > Cisticola > Cisticola juncidis. Next base: position 483,905 of record VXBR01009086.1, on the reverse strand, counting down.
CAGGAGCAAGCGGCATTTGAAAGCCTCAACAACCAGCCCTGCTTTCCACATCAGAGGAGGGAACAGAAAAAAGAAAAGATCATTGAGTCCAAACTTTGACTAAACATCTCCATGCCATTTAACTACATTACTAGTGCCACATCCAATTGTTTGTTGAACACCTCCAGGGATGGTGACTCCATCACTTCCCTGGGCAGTCCATTCCAGTATTTGACAACATTTTCAATGAAGATTTTCTTCATGATATCCAACCTGAAACTCCTCAGTGACGCTTGAGGCTCTGTCTTCTTGTCCTGTTGCTGGTTGCCTGGGAGAAGAGGCTGACCCCCACCTGGCTACAGCCTCTTTTAGATGGTTGTAGAGAGTGATAAGGTTCCCTCTTGAGCCTCCTTTTCTCCAGGTCGAACCCCTCCAGCTCCCTCAGCCACTCCTCATAAGACTCACTCTTGTGACCTTTCACCAGCTCTGCTGCCTTCTCTGGGCACTTCAGCACCTCGGTGCATTCCTTGCAGTGAGGGGCCACAACTGGACAGGATTTGAGGGGTGCCCTCACCAATGTTCAGTACAGAGGGACAATACCTGCCCTAGTCCTGGTGGCCACACTATTTGCAAAACAGGCTCTAATTCTCAGGAAGATCCAAATAGATTGAATCAATGTGGCAAAAAAAAAAGCAATGGAAAGTATATATTTTCAGGCTTCAATGGAAAAAGCAAGCAAAAGGATAAAAAAAAAAAACCTTTATTTTTGAGCAAGTCAATATTTATCATTCATCCATTTACACTCATTAACTCAAGTAGGCCAGTACTAAAGGTTTGCCACCAGGGGATATGTCTTTTTAAAAGAGTTAATGGAGTTTTAATTAATTGTGTTACCTGAAAATATATCTTGACAAAAAGTAAGATAATTGAAATGCATTAAAAAGTGTGTTTATTCATCTGTCCAGAAATAAGCTGGAAAAGACAAAGAGAACACATAACAAATCAGTTTTTAGAATACCTGAAAAGAATGGAAACTACTAGGAGACTTCTGGTATGAATAATTATATGCTAGCTTATGCCCAAGATTAAAAATAAAACAAACAAACAAACCCCAAAACAAAACCAAAAAAACACCAAAAAACTAACTAATTTACAAACAAAAAGACAAAAATAGAATATCTGAATCAAACTATCAAGCATTAATACTGATTGATATTGCTGCAGGGGAAAAATTGTTTTTTTTTTACTCCTGGAAAAGACTTTGATTTCCCATAGAGAATAAAGAGATTTAAGCCTTTTTTTTTTTTTTTAATAGAGGTTACTTTTTCATTGTAATAATAATATTTTCCTCAGAAATATATTTTCTGGCTTTTGTTTGTTGGAGTTTTTAATGAAACCATAATTTTCTATGTAAAACAGCTTTGATAAAAATAATATGGGCTAGTAAAGCATTTCCTTTAATGATGTTTTCTGACATTAAAGGTCAAGTTCAACTCCGTTAAATACAATGGCTTATGACAAATTGCTCAGAAGAAGGAAGGCAGTGACCAAAGAGCCACTGTGCTGATTTTAAAGGTCCTGAAGCCTTGTGAGATGTCAAGATATGCACAGATGTTGTAGCAAGGCAGAAAAGGGGAGCTTTAGCCATTTTTTACCTTACAACTGCAGATTATCAAAGGCTTTTGGAAGTTGTACTCACTCTTCAATCAGCTCATCTCTCCCTTTTTTCCCCCAGGCCTATTTTTTTAATATCTGTTTCTCAAAGTTAAGATTTAATTGCCTTATCACTAAGACAACATTCCAGCAGTGGAGAACATATAGAGGAAAAGATGTTAACTGGCCCTTCTCTGTGTCTTTTGGGCTAGAAAGTGCTGTGTCTCCTCCTCAGAACAAGAGGAAATGGAAATGTTCATCCTGGCACAGGCAAGCTTTCAACAAAACTGCAACCAGCCGTTCTGACCTACCTCTGCCCTGAATGGCAATCTTGAATAAAAGAAATTACTTTAATCATTTTTTTCTGGGTTTAGTGAAGTCAACACATTGAAGACAGCCTTCTTCCATTTCTTTTCTCACTATTTCAATCTCAAATTATGCATGTGTTCTCTGAGACAACATAGACTCAAAACTTTTCTCAGCTGACATGCTTCATCAAAAGTATGACTAACAGGTTCGGTATCTCACAAGCAAGCTCAGCAGAAAATAAAGCTCAGTTCTGTGTTGCTAGGTGGTAAGGAACACAGTGGTTCATATTAAATCCGTGCTTGTATCTTGGCTGGAACAGTGGCCAACAGTGGATGTCTTGGGAAGACTCCCATTACTAGAATAACTACGTAATGCTGCTCCCCAGAATACTTGCCAGCTGCTGGAGATCTGCAGGTCAAGGGGGTTTTGAGCCAGCAGTGTTCATTTTATCCTCAGGGGCATATTCTGTGTGAATCTGAATCCAAGGAAACTCGTGGTCCCCCCAACACCCAGTGGCCAGGAATCTCAGAGCAAAATGCAGAGCCCATTCCTCTGCTCTGAATTTGGGGGGCCTGATGGTTTCATTTGACAGCCCCAGTTCTTTTGCTGACAAAGACTGAACAATCAGTCACTTTCTAATTCTTCTTCCCCATGTCACTTATGCCTTGTTCTCCTCTCTGCTTAACAACAGAAGTGACAGATAAAAATATGACCAGTAGGAAAGACATTTGAAAGCACATCAGTCATTTACATGCCATTTTAGAAAGTGAACCCAGGGACTTTGATACATAAACCCCATTGACTTTTCATTACATTTTGATTCCTTATTGCCCATCCTTAAAGAACTTTACTCTAGAATCTTAAAAAATAAATCTTTGGACAGATTTTAAGTAGATGGCAGATGTATATGAAATATCCCACTGACATTTCTTTATACCACAACAACACTTCCAACTTAAGAGCTTGAAAACTGCAGAAAATTCACGCTAGCTTTTAAACATCCTATTTTACATTGCTGAGCAGAATGAAATATTCATCCATTATCTACTGTCTGCCCAGGACACACCACTGCTGAGCCTGAAGACTCAGCCTCATTGCCTTGCCACTTTCAAATCTTTTATATCCTTGCCACTTTCAAATCTTCAAAGACTGGAAAATTTTCACCCCATTTTGATCTGTTTTTGCATCATAGACACTGTTGGAAGAGATTAATCCTGCTGCTAATCAGGTGAATCACAATTCCAAAAAAGCGCAGCAGACGCAGTGATGGGAAAGATGGTTACTTAGGGAACTCCTTAGCAAAGAGGAGCGCTTGAGATAAAGGTGGGAAATCCTCTCTAGTCCGTCAAAACCGCCGCTGATATCCCACTGAAATCCTCATGCACATCTTGAGATCCTTTAGGCACTTAAACACCTGCAGACACCTAAATTCACTAAAACCCATTTACATTCACGCCTGTCACAGCATGCCCAGTTGTAGAAGAAATCTCTGACTGTCTGTCCTGCTTCTCCCAAAGGTGAGAGCACCCTGTTTGAACTGCCATTCTGTTGAGTTTGGCGACAGGATTGATCCAGTGCTCCCTCGTGCCAGTGTGGCCTGTGCCTTAGCCAGTTACATTGACTGCATGTTAACTCGGCTAAATCTAATGCTTAAGCAAGATATCTGTTGTCATGGATTTAACTTCTAACACTTTTCATATTCCCTGAGGGTAGTCAAAATAGAGAGCCTCTAAAATAGCTGAAAAGGAAAATCTCTATATTACCTCAACCCTGAAATTTAGTCTTTGACTGACAGCATTATATACTATTTGAAGGCAATTTCTGAGCAGATAAACATTAGAAAAGGGCACATTTCTTCCCCAGCAGAGCCACAGTGCCACTCTCTCACATGAGCACAAATTGTCCCAGTTTTTACCAACAAGTTGTAAAGACCAGACAATGACAATTTGGTAAAAATAAAGCTTTCATTCTGCTCAAACAACTAATGAATAAATTTCATAACAAGCACTGTTCTGTACCTGGCAAGGTATATTTGACCCTTCTCGCTACCTTATCAATTAAGTAGAACATTAATAAGTCAGACTGTTTCCTTTCCCTCCTCATAAGTACTTGCAAGAGTAGTTACTGATTACTGAGTATCAGAGCCCAAACCCATCTAAGAGTATTAAATGATACATAATAATAACAGAAGTAGCACACAATTTCATCTTCATTACAAGAACTTTGTTTAGCCCAGCCTGGATTTTCAGTATATTCTGCTCATACTAATTTCTTGTTTTTGTTGTTCCTAAATACTAATTTCTTGTTGATGTATTTGATTTTCATTAATTTCCAAGTGTAGGTGCACACTTTAGGTGTAGGTGTAACACTAGCAGTATTTGACATGTGAATTTGTTTACCGTAGTGAAAATGAACAAGGTACTCAGAGCTGATATTCAGAGAGATAATATAGGCAGACATAAGGGAGAATTTATACTTAATATGTACTTCAGTGATCTGGTGAGAGACTGCTGAGACTGAATAAGAGACTGCTGACTCCTAATACAGTCAATTAGGACAGATAGGTCATCTGGCAAGAGAAACTGAGAGGAACAAATCCAAAGAGACAAGACTGTCGAGGTCTGGAGAACTGGCTTTCCATCTGTTACCTGGAAATGTAGTCTGTCCTCTCTCTGTTACCACATTCCAGCAATATCTAACAGACAGCTTGTCTCCACTAACTGCAGTGCCAGTCAACTCTATCTGAATGACTGGGAAGGAGGAGGTATGCAAAAACAGGAAAACAACCTCAGTGATTCTCCTCCTGCTTATATATGCATTAGTATTTTACTAGTAAGAAATTAAGTGAGAAGAGGGGCATGTAGAAGAAAAAGAATCAGATCTTTCATGTGGAATGAAACCAAGTGGACCAGCCTCAGCTGACATTAGTTACACAGCTGCAGCACCTACATATTCTACAACAGAATTCACACAAGGAAGAAAGTACTGGACATGTCTATGCTATCTATGTCATCTCTAACTATTTTGAACAGCTTGAAGAGCAAGAGAAGCAGTGGTGGCCAGGAAGATCTGTCCACAGAGCTATCACATTTCTGAAGTCTGAAAAGAGTGTGTAGAGACAAAGAAAGGGGGACTCTGTCTGGAAAGATCAAACTCCCATAAGGGATCTCAAATATAGTGATAGGATAATTACTAATCAGTGACCTCACTACTACTCGAAGGATTTTAGAAAGTGCTCCCTTTGTGGAGAATGGGTTGGACACAAGTAGCTGGAGGAGCCAGAAGGGGCAGTAAGTAGAGGCAGGTGTTTAGTAAGACCTGTTGAGCTATGCTCCAGGCCCAGCAGAGATTCTTGAAAGCAGCAGTCCAGCAGAGCATTGCTACTGCCCATCCTTGCCTGTCCATGGTGCTCTCTGTGCCATGCTGCACGGCCCCGATACAAACTGTGCCAAATCTCACTTAGCCTGGACTGCTCTGCTTTCCTCCGCAGACTATGGCAGGGACCTGAGGAACACAAGGAGGGTTCTCTGCCTACGATGTGCTTCTGGATCCAGCAGCTAAAGTGCAGAGGGTGCTGCGCAGAGCATCGCTGTGCCACTCCTGAAGCCCCAGGACTGCTAGCCTCTGCACGCCACTGCTGGCCTCAGGTCACCAGCACCTGAAGGATGTCACCCCACTGCAGCGCCTGAAGCGCGGGGAGCAGGCAGGCTTCTCAGGGAGATCAGCTCACCTGGGAGCCACGGGCTCACCTTCGGGAAAGCCCACCCCACCCACAGCACTCAAGGGCAGCTCCCCTGAGGCACCAATGTTTTACTGACTCCACACATCTTCACAGATCTATTTGCTCTGCATTACACTTGAAATTCAGTACAGCCCAAACAGAAAGGGAAAGGACATAATTTCATGTCTCCAGCCACAAGCCCCAGGTTTTTTGTCATGTTAATGAGGCACCCAAAACAACTCTTTTACTTATTTCTTCTTTATAAGCACAGGTGGCATTGGAAAACATTAACCACATGGAAAGTGTAGATTAGGAATTACAGATTTCATTGCTTTAAGCTAAAGTTAGCTTAGTTTAACATCTCCTGGCAGTGCTCTAGTTGTGTACAGCAGAGGAATTTAGCACAGGTGGCCCATAATTCATATGGAGGTCAGTCTGTGATGGATAGGTCATAAACATGCAGAACAGAACAGTCTGACTGCATAAAGCAATGCACAAAGCCCGATGTCAGCTCTTGAGCAGCCACAGAATTAGGTATGAAAAAGAAACAAGGCTCAAATACCCTATATCCACAATCCTCAAGGTAATTTCACTATGTAATAAACCCTTAATTTCAAATCTTCACCATGTCTGCATTTCCTCTCCTTGTAGCAATGGACTATGATGGGCAGTGGAAGAAGATAAAATTCAAAAAAAGCATTTGTTCCACATTATTCACTAAGAGAGGATAGAATTAATCAGCTTTCTCTTAACCAGCTTGTCCAAACCATATAACAAATACACAATAATTAATACTAACTGTAAAATGCTACTATTTGTAAAAGAGATTAGCAATATCGGGTTTAGGAAGTCCAGCTAAGCAGAGGGCTCCTCCCATAACAAAGAGAAATCAGCTTGTTTGTCCTGTGTTCCCTGGGCTCTGCCAAACCAAGCACAGCCTTTCCAACCTGGATCGGTGGTTCAGAATACCTGAAGAGGATCCCAGGCTTCAACCACCTCATTCACCAGGAAGTGATGGAAGAGATTTCCCGTGTCTTTTAACATGAATTTCGAGAGATGTCTTACTGCTCCAGTTGTCTGAGCTACTGCACACTTAGGCTAATGAGCCTAAGGACGTAACAACAAAATTTGGAAAGATCACACAAAATGGGAGCAAGACAGGAACAACAGCGGGACAAGAAGCTTGAGCAGTTATGTGACTCACTCTTTTGATAACATGCCTTCTACACTGGCACTATCCTGTTACAGCCTGTTACAGGACGCAGCCCAAAGCTACCAAGAAGGGGAGCTTCGCTTTTGGGAAGGAGCAGCGAAAAATCGGGATTGGAGCTGGATGTCAGGGAAAGGATCCCTACTGACTTTAACAGCCATTGGTTGCAGTTCCAAAGTGGGGTCTGGTTGGGTACCACGCTCTCCTCGGCTAAGAGCTTCGGGTTATTTTTCTACACCTTTTAGCAGTGCCTTCGGCACTTGCGTTCGCCTGCACACAGCACCACCAGCCGCTGCCTAGTGCGGATGAGAGCTGTTCCCTTCCCAAGTCTATCCGTGCCCCAGATCTCTCAGCCGAGGGATCGTCTGCGCCGTGCAAGGAACAATAGCGGCGGGGGGAGGAGGGCGGG
>VXBR01009086.1:384174-476299 GCA_013400215.1 Cisticola juncidis | reverse complement strand
GGGCAGCCGCGGCCGGGGAGGGGCGCGGAGCGGGCGGCTGGCTCCGGCCGGCTCCCTTGTCACGCCGCGTGGGAGCCCGGAGCACCGTGGACAACCCCCGCGGAGAGTGGCGCGCTCGCCCCTCAGCCGCGCCGTGTTGGCCGGTCCGGGGCAGGGCAGGGCTGGGGCTGCTCCCTCTGGGGAGCGAGGAGACGGCGGTCTGGATGGCTGGAGGGTCCGAGGTGCTGCATCGCCCCAGCCAGGTTCGACCGTGGCAAGGTACTTGGACCACGCTGCTTTAGGTGCTCGAACCCCGCGGTGCTCCGGCTTCTCGTAGCGAAACAAGTCTCACCCGAAGCAAATCACACGCATTCCAGCAGCAATTTACTCATCCTGAAAGCTGTAGTACACTACCAGAGTTACCAGCTTTTCTGAAGTTAAAATAGAATCCCATCTTGAAAGGTATTTATTGTTAATTATTACACACTTGCTGTAATAATGCTGAATGCAGGAATCCAGGGCTCTGCTGTCGGGTGTGTGGAGGTGAATCGTGGCACGCTGCATCTGCACACTCGTGCCCTCCGTGAGCCCGTGTGCCGAGCCGCAGGTTGTGCTGCGTCTCGGGAGGACAGCGCCGCACCTTTCACTCCGAAGGATGTGACTTAGGGCAATCCATTATTTCACGCTTTCTCTGTGTCCTGATACATTCTTCAAGTAACTTTTCATGCAACTTCAGTCCTGTGAACATATAGCCCACAGAAATTAATTTCTAGCAAGATAGTTAAATAAAAAGCAGACAAGTTAGGACAAACTGGCATGACATTTATGCTTGAACTTAGTTTGACAGGAGCAGTTTAGCTGAAGCAAGAAAATATTCACTGGCAGGTTTGTATTAAGATTGTAACGTTGTGTCATGGGGAGCAGCAAGCCAAGAGTACTTGGCCATCAAATTTCAGCCATCGTGCTTGTGATGCTGAGTCAAAAGTTGCTTCTTTTTGATCTTGTGGTATATGGTGTCACTCGGCACAATGTTGCCTTAAGGTGCTAAAATGGTGGGGTTGTCACTTGAGTAGGATGTGCATGACTAGCAGTTTGTAATGTTGGTTATGGCCAGTGTCAGCTATTGGGCTAAGATTTGCTGTGCTTCTTTTAGCATGTTGATTTGTGTCCCCTGATGCTGGTTGTTAGGTACTTCTGCTCTCTCTTCTGCCATTTGGCTTCGGCTCTCTCTCTCTCTGTGCTCGACAGTTGTCTGATTCTACAGACTTCAGTAGTGCTCCTATTCACTTGCTCAGGTTGCTTCTTCCCTTTCTTTTGTCTCCTGAAAATGAAAAACCTTGAGTTTTGTCAAAATGTCCATATTACAGATACAGTGGGATGTTTTCAGAGTCACTGTAGATGACTATGCACAGAAACCAGTGGTGTTTCCAAGAATGCTGCCTGCTACGTTCATTAACTCTTTTTGGCCACTACCCAGTGTAAAATGCTGAGACACATCCCTCTTCATGTACCTGCTGTCACCCTGGTTGTGACAGACTCTCAAACACATTTCTTTTCTTCATTTCTCACTGAATTGCATATGTCTTGCTTGCATGAGGTTTGATTGTGTAAGCTTGATACAGCTACTAGTTTACCAATAAGTGAAATGGGATAATAAAAAAGAATAAGAACATCAACAATAATCCTATACATAGGGGAATCTTCTCTGGGTTCTTAGCTTGTTTTCTCTGTAGTTACACTCATGAAAATATATGTGCTCTGAAATAACTTCTTTCCTGAAGAAAATCTTGGAGTGTGATTAAAAAAGAGTTGAAATCCTGAGATTTAGGATGCAATGCTAAAATTACATGTAGGGGTTCTTAGAGTCCTCCAAAGTGCTTGGTACCTTGGCTTTTTATCCATTAGTGGGATTCACCTACTAATGATGAAACCTTTGGAACAGGTTTCATCTCCTGGTAAGCCAGAAACTATGCAAGGTCAGCAACTGAAAGAGATTTTTCAGACAACAACCTCCTTGGGATATCTAGCAACAGATTGTGGAAGTCTGGTTCCCATCTCTACACCAGAGCTTCTGTCTTCTCAATTCAGGGCTGAGCCATTTGCCCTGAAGACGGATCCTGATGTCCAAAGCTGTGTTAGGTAACTCAACTCAGTGCATATTTTTGAATTACTTTCCCATAACAGCTCTGTCTCCTTCTTGCACTGTTGACCTCTGCATTTCTTTTTTCTGGAGCTGTAAAAGTTTAGGTACAGCCCTTTATTTTGAGAACATAAGCATTTTAAGATAGATGAGAAGTTTGGAATCCAGACTGATCAAGAAATGTGGTGGGTAGGGATTTTTGATACAACTCCAGGCCATCTGCCAAACAGCAGCAAATAATTATATTTACTGACTTGTCTTATCTTGTCTAAGTTAACATCATTTCAGAGCCTCAGGACTGCTTATGTTTCCACTCTTTTATCCAATCACTGTGTTTTTGTGGTGTTTTTTGCTGGTTTTTATCAGTTGTTAGGACTGTACATAGCCCTTGGCACCCACATTCTCCTGCCCCTCTGCTGCTGAAACTTTACGTTCCTCCTCAGTATGCTCACTCTTATATCAGTCCGTGTGCCCCTTTTCTCTTACAGTTTTAGTCCACTTATCATGCTTGTTCAATGCCAGACATCTTCAGAGGAAGTCTGAACACAAAGAAATGTGTGATTTGGTGAAATTGATCCACTGTCTCCAGGAACAGACCCTGTACAAAAACATACTTCCTCCTCCTAAAACCCTTTAATAAAAATCATGACCAATGAGAATTGTACAATTATTTGCAAGCTTATTTTGACAAAGCCATGTTAATTTGCTCATCTTCAAAGAGCTTTAGCTACGTGCAAGAATGTCACTTAATGAGAATATGACAGGTGGGAATTCCACTCCATGCTGGACAGCTCCGATGAAGTCTGGATAACTGGAGAGCAACTGGCATTCAGCATGAATACACTTGCTTCTTATTTCCTCTGACTTTCACTCATATTCTTTGGTGTCTTCCTTCCACAAAACTTGTCAAGTCGATCTGTCTGTATTTCCTTCCCTCCAAAAAGTTTTAGGTAAGTTTGCTGCCTTCTCATATCTGGGGAATTTTACAGTTTTACATTGCCAGCTGAATGATTCTACACTATGGTCCTCTCAACTTGTTCCCACTAAGGGATTTGCCAATAATGCCAACTTTTTGTATGCTTAATGTCATACTTTGCTTATCAGTGCCCAAAGCCAAACATGAAGAAAAGGTGAGGCAATGTCCCATAAAATATCACTGTATACTAATATAATTTATATTTCTTAAAATACTCAAACAACGTCTCTATGTGTGCATTTTGCTAGCAGTTTTGTCCTTCTGGAGGATATTTTTCTTTTCCTGGACCAAACTACTGTGCTTTTGACATGTACTGTCCCACTGAGCTGTTTATCTGCCAAAGTGAAATCCTGGATAAATACATGGAATCTCCCAGTTCTGCCTAAACAAGACTTGTGCCGATTGAGAGGGTCCATCTAGAGAAACACAGCTGGAGGGCAGCCAAAGAGGTAGGGCCAGTTTGTAGCATCTTTCCTAAAGACTACTACAGATTTCTTCTGCCCTGTCCTTATTTTCCAGTTTTTCACAAATGAACCAAAAGTCCTGAAATAAAATACATTCCTTGTCTTGTCTCTCTGTCACTAGAGTCCAGTTCCTACAAAAATTACCCCTGCTACTCTATGATCAATGTTTATGGGGTGAAAAAACCCAGAACATAAATTACTTCCATCCTCCAATCTTTGTCCAATGGCATCTTCCTTCAGCAGCTCCTTGTATTGGGAAGGACTTTTTTCCTTCTTCCTATCTGTCACTTCTGCAAGAATCCAACAGCCCATGCCCTATTGCTGCCCTGCCTCTCTGAATTACAACCTCCCATCTGGGTTTTACTCTTCCTCAGCCCATTGGCCAGTTCCCTCCAAACATCTTGCGCAATTCTGTTGACTCCACTGAAAGTAAAAGAACTCCTACAGAAGTGACATCTGAGCTTTGGGCTGACTGTTTTTTACTGAAAGTTCTGGTGTCCAGAAAACTGAGAGTACAGAGCATTCTATGAGAGCAGTTCAAGGGGTGCCCTGGAGCATACCTACTGTCACCAGGCTCCAGTTTCACATATGTGGATGCAAAGATTTTTCTTCTTTTTTTTCCTTCTGGTGTTTACTGAATAATTCCGTCAGATGCAAAAATGAAAACACATTGTAGAGTGCAAACTGCTCTTTAAAGGCAGCATGTTTGAAATGCCTGTAGCCAGCCTCATTTCTGCAGGTTTGAATGCAAAATGTTGCTATGGCAACAAAGCCATCTCTCCACCCAATCTGCTGAACTAAGAGGTGGGGTTTTTTTTAAGCAACGAGATTGTCTTTATCTGCCCTTCACCTAATCAGTCAACACAAGAATGAGAACAATGATTTTCACAGCCAAACCATTGAAAAACGTGACTCACTGCCAAAAAAACTCTATGAGCTTCTTAGGTCTGGGAGATTGACATCTTATTGTAGAACATGAACAAACAATAAGACAAACTGACAAATCAATCTCACTTGACAGTGCAATCAAGAAAGAAATGGGTGTGAAACTGTTCAAATCTAACTAAACCTTGCACTGGGAGGGAAAATTTGAAGAGGTCTTCAAAGGAATTGAAGAAGGAATAGTGCTAACCGAGGAAAAGACTTTACAAGACTGTGTGATTGCTTCCTTTACCTTGCATGCATGTTGAGGCTGGGTTTGTGTGGTGATTTTCTCTTCCATAAGCTAGTCCTGCCCATTCCACCACAGGAGTGTCCAGGCTGTTCTCACACAAGCTACAGCCTGGTAGCCTGCAAAAGCCACTGTCAGAATTGGCTTCCCTCAGTGACCAAAGGGACAAAGCTGGGGGCTGCTCTGTCAAGTCCTTCACAGTGGACTCTAGCATTAATCTCTTCATTAATGTTTTAATTCAGTCAAGGTGAGCTAGACACGCCCATCCATGGCAAATTAAAAGTAACATAAACTAGTTTGATCCTCTCTTGTCTAGAATAGTGTATTAGCCCTGTGGCTCTGCTAAGGTTTAGCAACATGTTTAACTACAGTGATCATTTGTTTAAGTCCTGCCTCTTGTCAGTCTGTAAGCAGAAAAGATATTTCAAAAAAACCCCAACAACTGAAACAGATAAGTAATTCTGGGGTAGTTTTCAGACTAATTCAAACACTGTTTGTTGACAGTGATTTTTTTAAACTTCCATATGAGGGGAAAGTACTAAATATAATAATAATAATAATAATAATAATAATAATATTTTAAAAATGTTTTAAAATCTGACTAGCCATTTCATGAATGGGAATAAAGTCAGACTTTATTAATGAGTGATTGAACTGTCAATCTTCACTCCTTCTTAGTTATTAAAATGAATAAAAGCATACCCTTATCAATCTTGGATTCTGTACACGTCACATGCTGTCTCTCTCCTCCAGGAGCTGTCAATTTAAAGCTATGACACAGCTCACAGAAAAAAGGAAGTAGCTGTCTGCTCACAAGGCCCGTGATAAAAATAAATAACACTGTATGCACAAATACAAAATAAAATGTGAGCATCAACCAGTTACTTTCTTCATACTAAATGTAGGAAAATGATCTGTCCTTTGTCATTAAAAATCTGGGAGGTACATGATGTTTTCCTGCCTGTGTGAACACTTCCACCTGTATTTACTCAAGGAATTTGACTGTAACTGTAAAAATGTAGTGTTATTAATTTTTCAAAAAGCAAAAGATTTGGCTCACCCTTGCTAAGCAGTGTGGTACCACAGTTGTAGTATAAATGTTAGCTTGGTGTGATTTTTAGCTGTTGTATTCAGGATCATTGAAAAGCACTTCATGTTTTCACTTTTCAGACAGCTATTCAGTTGCTTTTGCTGCTACTGCTGATTCATCTAATAATTTTTGATACACAAAAACCAAATCCTGCTGTTATTTAGTAAAACTTGTGTTCCTACTGAAGGCAATCCAGATTCATAATACCAAGACATTATGATGATAGCATTGACTAAGACAAATACAAAGCTTCTCATGTTGGGGGTGAATTCAGGATCTTGTTAGATCCCAGAGTATCCCAAGTCAAAATAAAATTGCCATATTTTAAATAGAAACTCAATAGATTGTGTGTTTGCTATGCCTGCAGAGGAGGGAAATACTATAATATATCCCTTTCAGCCTCTATAGAGAATGGGAAATTCTAAGAGCTCCATTAGAGATGCCTCATGCCTTCCTCAGTCATCTCTGCTGCTTTTGGCTGGAATAGAGTTAATTCTCTCAGTGCTGATAACACAGGGATGTTGTAGCTGTTGTTGATCAATGATCACACAGCATCAAGGCCTTTTCTCCCTGTACCCCACCAGGGAGAGGGCTAGGGGTGCACAAGGAATGGGAGGGAACACAGCTGGGGCAGGTGACCCTGGCTGGACACAGGGATTTTCCACACCATGTGGCATCATGCTCAGTGTATCAACCTGGGGAAAGAAGGAGGAAGCAGGGGACATTCAGAGCAGTGGTATTCATCTTCCAAGTCGCTGTTATGTGTGATGGAACCCTGCTCTCCCATAAGGCTGAACACCTGCCAGCCCACGGGAAGCAGTGAATTAATTCCTTTTTTACTTTGCTCATGTGTGTGGTTTTTGCTTTCCCTATTAAGCTGTCTTTCAAGCTGTGACCTTCTGATTCTCCCCCGATCTCACCTGAGGTGAGCGAGCAAGCGGCTGAGCAGGGCTCAGCTGCCTGCTGGGGTTAAACCACAACATCATCATTAACCAGGTCCTACATTGGGAAGCACATGTTTGTGTTCACTCACCTGTGAACTCCGAGCACACGGCCAGCAGCAGCAGGGAAAGCAGAGGAGTCCCAGCAGCGCCAGCCAGACTGACTTAGCTAATGAAGTGTGCGTAAACAGCAAACATCCATCATCATAAATTATCCTCAAGGTCCCCTTTCACATCCAGTCATCTCCTCGCATCTAATGCTTCTTAGACAACCTGTGACATCCGTGGCCTGAATCCTGCAAATGACTAGCGTGAGTAGGAAATGTGCTCTGTAAACATGCTGTTCATTACAGCTATTTTACCTACTGCCAGATGGATTGATCTAAAATGGTTTATTGATTTCTCACCCTTTTGCGTATTTGAATTAGAAGAGTTAACAAATTGCCTAGTAGTCAGAAATCAAGTGCTTCAGGCCAGCGAAGATTATGAAGCTGCCTTTTCTGCCTCTATAGGCTGTTGCATGGGAGCCAAAAATTTTACACGGGGGTATTTTTATCTGAACAGAGTTTGGCTTTGTTAAACAAGCTGCACATTGCAAATAAAGCTTGTATTTCAGGACTATTAGTAGGAAAAACAAATATGAAAAGATTGTAGCTTATTAATTGTCTATGGTGTTGTTATTTTGATATATTTTAGACAACAGATAGAGAGAACTAGATAAATAGACCTTAGTAGAAGAACTCAACTGGGACATACAAAAGTTGTTATTAGAAAGATTTTTTTTTTTCCCCAGAAAAGACAATAGTAGCAAACATGTAGTCATTCAGTATCACTGTTTCAACATCATCTAGTACTCATGAACCAAACTTATTTCAGTGATGGCATTAGTACCAGTATCCAGCACTTACTGGTAAAGCAAATATAGACCAAGAGAACCAGAGAAGGGTATATTTTGAAGCACATGAATAAGCATAAGGAGCAAAAGCCTATTGAGAGGAATAAAATATTACAGACAGGTAGAGCACAGCAGAGTTAATGGAAATACATTTTCCTGTGGCTAAAGAAACTAGCTAAACTCCCTAGACCCTAAACTCTCCTCCAATATTTTCATGGAATGATGGGAGGTAGCTACCCTGCTACTTACAAGATTAGCTGTATGTAACTTCACTGAATTCAGCACACTGAGCTGCATTTGTAGCAATTTCAGTAACTGCAATTCTGGTTCAATTCTGTAAATTTTCTAAAAGATACAAAAATATGTTTGCATTTGAGTTTACCTGCTCCATAGATATAGTTATTCTCCCCCCAGCTGCTGCAAAAATAAGCCCAGCTTTTCCCAGAGTTGGCTAACTCAGATACAGAGCTGATGCATCCAGGAAATATTTTCCATCTCTTAACTGCAGTGACATTTGAGAATGCCTGCCCTCCAGAAGGCTGCCTGGGCTGTAGATCTTTTATCAAATGGGTTTGCCTTCACTTTTGCACTCTCTCTGAGCTTACAGAATTTTTGATTTTATTTAAATGAGCAGATATTACTCCTGACTCAAGACAGCATTAAATAATATTCTTAATCATTTTCTTAAGGTGCTTAAAATTTACTGTGTGTTGAAACGCTTTCTTGCACTGACTGCATGCAGGGCGAACAGGACTGTTCTGAAATTACTTTTGGTCTTTCCTAGCATTGCTTTTCACTGCCTCTGTAGAAGAAATGCAAATTGGAAGCATCATGCACTGTATTCCTTCCCAATCCACTAGCAGTATCTTCTCCATGTGAAGGGTATTTTGAGGAGCAAATCCTCTCTCATTACAACTTACCATACAGGGCACAGCTCTCCCACAGGAAATCCACACCAAACTGGAATCAGGACTTGATACGGGGCATTGAAAGCACCACGGTTCACTTGAAAATCATAATAATGACTGCTTTTCATAGCAGCAAGGATTTGAGAAATGGCAATTCAAAACAAATATTGCAATTCAGAGAAATCTTGCTCTGCCTTTCCCAGTTGGTACCTTATGGTGGGTATTCACACACAAGACACTTATTGCCTAGCTCAACTGTTGGAAAGTTTTTTACCTCTACCTCGCCTATAGGTATATCACGACGTGGGCTCCCAGGGAAGGATGAGACATGGACACAGATGTGGGTTCCATCGAGGTCAGGGCAGGAAGCCCCTTTATTTACTAAAGGGGGCACCTTTATACAGGTGCAAGGAAGCCTGTGGATTGGAGGATGGAGTTTCCACCTTCCAACCACATTCGTCAAGGGGACTGTCACTCAGTCTTGTTTGTCCCAGCATGGAATGCAAAGCCATGGCTATGTTCCATAAACATAGCTACTGTTTACATTAACAGAGCGTGAGAAGGTAGAGTCTTTTTCTCTAATATGAAGCCCAGGCAGCTAGGAGAAACCCTCATGGTAACATAGGTATACCTCACCTTACCTATACCTTCTCATTTCATGAGAAATGGAGTAAATTTACTTAAAATAAGTAGAGGAATATCCACTCCACTCAATACTCCTCCCCCACCCAATAATTCAAGCTCGTTCCCTTCTTACAGAACAAATACTGTTTTAAACACCAGGAGTAATAAGGCATAAATTTGGCAAAAAAATATGTAACTTTTTCCAGAGCCATTTGGAAAACAAGACAGACCCTTTAATTACCAAGTAGAAATAAAGCTGTCTGGCATTTAATGACAGTTTTTCAAAATGATCTTTAGCACACAGCACAGAGAAAATGTAATTTCAGTGCCCAGTGTTCGATCAAAGTTTGTCTGCAGTTGAGTAGAATGAAAGAATATATGAAGTCTGAGGGTGACATCTGGTATTTCAACACAAAAATGGAAAATCACAGACTTAAAAAGGCTTTTGTCAAGTTAGTTTCCATTTAAAGCTCAACAATGTAAACTGTGACCACACTGAAGACTGCAAACAGTAGAACACACAAAAGTGAGACACTGAAAAGATGACTTTTATTTAGCTGGCATTTTGTTATCTGTTAACATGGTATGCTGTGAGCAGTATATGGGCTGTGCAGAGCAAAAGAGAACGCCATGGATGGCTGTGCTGAATTACCCGAGTAGAGTGATATTTACTGCTCCATAAACCCATTGTATGGAAATCAATTCCCATCACAGAGGTTGTTGTTATATATTTTGGTTGTTGAATTGTAAATTGAATGGTGGAAGCTTAAGTTCAATATATAATGTGTCTTAATATAGGAATTTTTTGTTTTTTGTTTTTAGCAGTTACTCTACACAACTATGACTTCTTGTTTTGAACAAATGCAAAATATAGTCTGTGGCAGCCTGTATTAAACTGATTGAGCTCTTGTAGTCTAGCAGGAGAAGGACAGAGAAAGGCCGTGTGCCTATTGCAGTGGCATTCAGTCAGGCCCTGGAAGGCCATAACTTTCTGTTTAGAAAATATAGGTGGGAACTTGGCAGCATGAAGAACTCATAATGGGGAGGCAACCTTTTGGCCTCATGGTTTGGTTTATTATTTTCAAAAGGCAAGCTGTTAAATGTAGGTAAATACAAAGACTGTTGTACAAAGCTGGAACAAGGGAAACCCATATGGCCATCTACACCCACCAAAATAGGTCTGGCTTTTTTCTCCCATGAATTGCTCACATGCCCTGTTTCCTCTGCACACCCTGAATTCCTGCTTCCAGTGCTCGCTGCCTGCTGCCCTGCTGGCTCACACCCCATGCCAACTGACCAGCTGGGACACCTAACATCACAGGAAAGGTCACAGAAAGAAGAATCTAGTGAGATACCTGGCTTTGATTTTAATTCTGATTTCCCATTTTTCTGTATGATTTTAAACTGATGGTGAACAGTGTGACATACAGTATCACTGATGATCAGGGAATGCAGTCCCAGCATTGCTATTGAGTATGTAGAAATAGAGAAAACTGAGAACAGCAAGAGACTAGGAGCAGAGTAGGAGTTTCCATCTTTTCTTAACAGTCCCCTGACTATACCTACCCCAATAAAAAGCACTTGCATATGAGTCATCAATCATTTTAAAGCCTGTATTAGCTTGTGAGTATGTTACAAGCTGAAATCATTAACAGTCATCAGAAAGGGCCGGGGAACAATTGCTGCTCCATGGCCTGTTCTTCCCCATAGAAGTCACCAGCCTCACTGCAGCTCTAAGGGAATAGATTGCTTAGTTCACAGGCTCCCCTAAGTGGAGCACTTATCCTTCTCACCGTTGCTTCTAAAGGTCAGGCAGCTCCTACTCAGGAGGTTTGCATGCCAGCTGTGAGGCTAAGGTAAGTACAAAAGTACAGAGAGAGCCAAACGTCTTGGGAGAGTGACTGGTTCAGAATGGAGTGATGAAAGTACTAATAATACAGAACAGCTTATTATTTTTATTTTTATTTGGAAAAAAATAGGATTCCTGTAATTCATATCAATTAGAGAGAATCTGTTGTTTGATCGTCCAGAACTGAGGAAGATATGTAGGATGAACGTGTAGGATGAACATGTAGGATAACGTGGCATGCTCAGATGCCCATGAACCTCAGGGGTAATAAAATAGTTGGCTGAGGATTCTTTTTCACTGACCTTGATTCTGAAGGCACTGGGGGAATTCCGGGAGACTGAAAGAATACTTATGCAGTGCTAGTACAAAAAGTGTTGAAGTGACTTGACTAAGATAAATATCCCCCAGCAGTGACAGGGAGTATGGAAAAAACATGCTGGTAGAGACAACAAAGAGTGACAATACTCCAAGAATGAACAATAGGCACAGAATGTCAATTGTGGTGATTTTTCTGAGACTTGACAAAGAAATCGTATTTCATCATTTCGAATTCAGATACCTGTGGATATGTAATACACCTAGGTGATTGCAAGGGGGTTTATTTTGTACTATGTAAAACCTTATGAAAAGTTAGTAATATACCATGTCAGAAAAGCCTTTGCTAAGTGGTTTAGAAACAACAGTTCCCATGAGTATAGTTTTATTTAGCTCTGCCCTCTATATTTCAAGTATATGCTCCACGTTGTCCTCCTTCTCAGTGTTTGCTAACATATAATTCAGGAGCTCTTAGCTAGAGAGAGGTGTCTGAGAGTGGAGCTGGTGCTGCAACCAGCAGGATACGGGTGTGATCGGAATGTCAGGGTACAAAGTAGGTCTGGAGCACATGGTGAGAAGTACTCAGCACTGGAACTAGAGGAGCCCAGGGCTGCTGCCAGATGCCAGAACACTGCCAAGCTTTTTGGATGGACCTGTTCACCCACTGCCTTCAGAGCAAGCTGAGTTCCCTGTGCAATCCTGCAGCAAACAAAGAAAAACGTCTAGTGTGTCCTTGACTACTTGCTGGAGGCTTGAGGGGAATAAAGCAAGCGTGAAGAAAAGGATGAATTTTACACTTTTTATACAGAATTGGTATGATAGGCAGTCCTCATTCTGAAAAGACTGATGAAAAAATAGAGAGGGTAGAGAACCACAAAAAAATGACAAGGGCAAAGTTCTTTTCATGGAGAGATGGAGGGTTCCATCTGTTTAGCTTGTCAACAAGAAAAGTGAGAAGTGACTTGCTTACAGTGTGTGAGTGCTTTCCTAGGCAGAAAATACTGGGCAGTCATCACTTCTCATAGCTTGCAGAGAAAGACAACGGCAGGATCCAGTGGCTGAGAGCTGGAGCCAGCCACATGCAATTAGAAATTAGGCCCAGCTCTGTAAAGATGCCTGCTTAGTAAACACATGAACAAGGAGAGACTGTTCCACTGAGGAAGACAGGGTGCTTTGTGAGAGATAGGCTTGAGCCAAATGAGACATTTCACTCAACTTTGAATAAAATAAATGCAAGTTAGTGATTTCTAAGAGAAGGGATTAAACTGTCAAACAAGAACTTTAAAAACGGCCAAATCAAGCTCTTAGGTCCATTTTGCTAAATTCATGAACATCTGTCAGAGTAGAAGAACAAGGGGAGACATTTCCAGCCTCTTTCCCTAACAAAAGAGACACAGATAACTGAGAGGGAAATGGCCACAAATGACGTCCTAGGAGGACAAAATGGAAATCTTACATCTCTTGCTCCTTCATACTTGTAAGTAACCATGGAGCCTTCCTGTTAGGATGTCTAGGGGAAGAAAATGAAAGAGCATCTTTAATTATACTGGCCACTGTATATTGATGCATTTGCAATAAGCACTCAGCTCCATTGGTGATGAGCACAGCATCATTAACATCCAGAAGGGGCAGCCTTGCAGGATTAGATGAAAGGGGAGAGGCAGAAGGCTACTGGTGTGAGAAGGGACAGCAGATCCTGAGACAGGAAGGCAGGGGTGGCACAAAACCACTTGGCTGTGGCTGAGGGGAGATGGACAGGAGGCAGCACGCGGTGCTGCAGTGACAGCACCTGGAACGAGCCAACACAGGATGGAAGGTGGCCGGTAGCATGCAGAAAATTGAAGGGAAGCAGGAAAGATGTGCAGATGCACCTCTGAGTAATAACACAAGCGCATTGACTGTTCAAGAGAAGCAAAACTATTACCTGCAGAGAGCTTCCCCCTGCTTTGCCCTCAGCTACAAAATCTGTTTACATTACTGGCCTCCCACTGCCTGCTACAGTCATTGCTGTAAAAGCAGTATGTCCTGCTGTGAGGAAACCAAGCTGCATGGAAAAGTTTGTTCCTGGATCTCACCAGCTATTGCTACAGTGCTCTCAACACCATGGGGCTTCCCAGCAAAAATTGAACAATCCAGCACAGTGAGTGAAAAGCTTTTCAGTGCTCTTAGAAGCTTCACTAAAATGCAGAGACAAAACATTTTTGCAACCCATGGGCTTGGGCTTTCTTGACCTACTGTGGCATGGCTTTTGGGGATTAAAATAAGAGAAGGGAATTTCAGGCAATGCTAGAGGTGAGAATGGGTCCCCTGCAGACTTAAGATATATAAAAGCTTAATAGCTACCAAAAGACAATTACAGGCTTAAGCAAACTCATGTAATAAGCACAAATATTCCTGTATAACGTGCCTATATAAATGAACACGTGTTTGTTAACCCTATTTAGGAGGTTACTGTCTTTCTTAGAAGACTTTATTTTAGTTGATAATTTTTATTTAAATGTTATTTTGACTGAGGCAGAGGGGATCGACAGAAAGGGGACGATAGAAAGGAGGATAAGACAGTCCTACAAATTCACTCACAGCTCCTTGTTAACACTGACAAGCTCAGAAACTATCTAATTGCCTGATGTTGTCTTCTCTGAAAGCCCTGTATGAATTATAACACACAAGTGCTAGTCTACAGCAGCTCTTAAACACTTGAGTTTCCTTAACATCTTTCTGTAACAAGATGCTATTTTGTTAATTGCAGAGCATGAAGGTAATTATACTGTGGAATCACGGGTTGTGATGTGGGCGTTCATTTTGCCCAGTGCGGAATTAGACAAAGAGATGGTCAATCATGGCTTGCATTTCCCTGTTGCTGAGTACCAACAATTACAATCCTGATTAGTATTATCTACAAGTACAGATAAGCATGCACTTGGGCTTTAAAAGAAACAAAGTTTACGAAATGTAGTTAGACAAGTGCTACAACACAGATTAATTGCTTCTCACTGCTTTTCTTTTGCAGATACATCACTGCCCTCACAGGCTGGATTTGGAGCATCTAGTCAGTGCCTCCCCATGATGGACACATTCACTGCTTTTGATGTTTGCTATTTGAAAAACAGTTTGCTTTTCTTCAGCTGCCAGAAGGCAAGCCTGCAGCCATAGAACGGGTGGGCAGGTGGCAGGGCTACTGCCAGCTCCCTGTAGCTCTAAGGTGGCTGTTATGGGGGTGAGTTACACAGCAGTTACCTGCTATCCTTGCTTTCCTAGGCTGCAGTGGTGAGTGGCAAGCAGCAGAGAGGACTGTGCTTTGGAGAAGCTTTCCAGCTCTGGGGAGGAAGGCTGTTACTAACACAGAGTTGATAGATGTTCTAACGATTGTTCGGATCCAAGTGAGGGGCTGGCACCTTGCCAGGAGGACAGATTTGTTGGGGATGAAGGGTAAACAGAGCCAGGTATCCACTTTCTAACTCTGTGCTTTGTGGGGGGGTGGCTGCTGTGGATTTGCATGAGCCACAGCAGGGACAGCACATGCAGACCCAGGTTATTAGAAAGATACAATTGCCCAGTCACTGGGCAAAGCTGGATGTTAGATTTGGGATTAATCTCTGTGCCTCTGTGTGGTGGTTACAGATGTAAACAGCCACAGAGAACCGCAGACGAGCAGAGCAGGCAGCCTTGGTGCCGAGCAGGGGCCTGTGCCGCTGTCCCCTGAGCAGCCCCTGCCGGGGCAGGCACAGCACTGCCTGCAGCCAGCGTCCCCAGCCCAGAGCAGCCACGCGTGCACCCGCCTGGGACTGACTGCAAGTGCTGCAACCCACTGGGATGAGTGCAAACAAAAATATCCACCATCAATTTAATTCTTCGTTCAGCTCTGATAATTGGTTACAGCAAGTGATAGTCATGTGCTGAATACACTTTTGCCCTCTCGAATTCTATACTTTAAAGTATGTCAAAAGACATGTTTCTATTTGCTGCAGTTTGAAGTGATCCTGGAAATATCAGCTTCTGTTGCTGCTTTTCAAATCCTAAACTTCAATGGCTAACTCAAGCTTTAAAAACTCAAAGACTAACAGATGTGTATGTGTATCTTTTTTTGAAGAAAAACTCAGTTGGAAAAAAATCAATCAGAAATTATTTGAAGTCTATAATTTGAAGTCTATTGGAAAGAATTTCAAGTTGATAAAACACAAATTAACTTTTGCTGTAAGTTTTTAGAATAACAACACTCCAGGACAGAGAGACCCAAACTGAAAAATCTTATCTATAAAAGTGAAACCAGATTCCACTGGAGAGGAATGCAAACTAAGTAGCAGGAGTTAAAGGAAAGCCAGGTAGATTCTGGTGGTAGATAGCCACCGTGACTTCCAGGTGCTGGGCAGAGCACTTGGTGCCACCAGCATCTTGATGGTACCACCATCACCAGCCATGAAACAGAAGAAAGGTAGTGCAAATCCCTTGTTGGCCTCTGTTTCTATTTCCAGACTAACTCTTCTGCTTTAGATTCACATTATAATAGACTTTCTGAGGGCACAGACATCCAGAAATTAAGCTTTGGTATACCCAGAAGGCCAAGAGCACTGCCAAGAGTGGGCATCTGATGTAGACTCATGGTGATGAGGCTGTTTGAGATTCAGAGGTGATGTCCCCTGTCACAGGCAGAGACGTCTCTTTCTCAGGGTGGCTTTATGCTGAGTGGCCACCTCTAGGCTGGGTCCCAGAGAGATGTGAAGGTCAGACTGAAGATGTTCAAGGTCATATGCCAAATAACAAAAACGTCCTTCTTGTGCCAACAGAGATCTTGCTGCTGTGTTGTAGGCTAGTGAGCAGTATCTGAGGCTGATGCATTTATCTTTTTCTTTGGAAAGTAAAGCAGTAAATTCCCCAACATCCAAGGTATTTTTTTTTTTAAACACAGCTGCCTCAAATAAAAACATGCTATAGTTTTCTTGATTTCTCTGGCCACTGCTAGACACAAGGAAAGTGCCACACACATATTGCTGAACTTGGTTTTGCCTCACTGGATTTTTATGGATGGTTACCCTCAAAAAACTATTAATAGGCTGTGTCTGAATGCTCAGCCACGTGAGACTTCATCTGTTACATTCAGGCTGTGTTTTGATAGATTGCTATTCCATTAACTACAAATCCTTTCGGCTATGAAGGATATAAAACACTTCTACAACCACTTGCCTTAAATCTAATATTTAAATATCACAGGGAAAAATTGAGTAGTCCATTAGAGGAATGGGAAAGGAACTACATCATAGACAAAGAGAATGAAATAGATATGAATTCTAGCAGTATAAATCAATGTAAAAGAAAAGTCTTTTGAGCTGTGATTTAAGTGATGCTAACAATACTACAGATAATTTAAATAGATTTTGTAACTCTGATGCTGTTAGATTAAATTAGACTAAGACAATAATGTCGTTTTGGGGTAATTTACATAAAGAAAAAGCTAAGCTCCTAAAATTTCAGTTCTCTGCATATCCTTCTTAATGGGAACAAATTCCAAAACAATTTTGATTTTAGAAGCAACTTGTGAAGCTGTCCAGTGATCGTTGCACCTGCTCTAAATTCCCAGACAGAAATTAGCCAGTAACTTTTATTTTCACTCATGCACACAAACAAAAATTCTTGCTTAATCTCTTCTGCTTTTTCTGGTTTATAGTGCAGGGTAAACCAGTTTAAATTAAGAGATTCATGATTTTAATTAACAAGCGAGAAATTTTGATTTTAATATGTGTTTTTAACTCGCATTACACATCTTTTTAATTTGATTCCAAGAAAGTTTAGCATTGTTTGTTGGAAAATTTGTAATGCAAATTTCCACCTAAATATAGTCTTGATCTTAAATGTGGTATATTTTTTCCTACTTATACACATTTGTGCATACAGATCTTGCTGGGAGTACATGTATTCAAATTCTAATTTGTTTTACTCTGATAATATTTAAAACCAAAGAAATCATTAATCAGAACCTCTAAGTAAAATGTAGAGAGGAGATGTATAAATGTAAGCCTTAAAGTGCTTTTTCAAAAAAACAAACCCTCTCATAGATGATTATTACATACATATATTTTGAAAACAATGCTTTTTTTCTCTAGATCCTGGTTCAGTTCTGCCCTTTATGTTTGTTGCCTGTGAACAAAGCTCAGACCACCTGCAAAATTCATCAGCACATGAAGTGACATTGCACGGGTTCAAGATTTATGATTCAAAACCGTAAGAAAATAGTCAGAAAACCCAAAACCTGGTTTTGGCCCTTCAGCAAAGGGAAGTCTGTGGCAGCTCTGATTTCTTCTGCAGATTGAGCACGGTCCTGCTGGCAGCTGGGTATAGTTCACACAGCAGAGCACTCCCCTTCCTGGCTCCATGCTGGAGGTAAGTCACCATCAGCTCTGGCACGA
The DNA here is from genome assembly GCA_013400215.1 of Cisticola juncidis. NCBI lineage: Eukaryota > Metazoa > Chordata > Aves > Passeriformes > Cisticolidae > Cisticola > Cisticola juncidis. Next base: position 458,546 of record VXBR01009086.1, on the reverse strand, counting down.
GAGCCTTGCTCTGCCTGGCAACCAGAGGTGGTGTTCAAAGCCCAGCAGGTCTCCAGAACAAAATCCCTGCTGGGCCCTTCCCCACTGACATGGGCTGCTCTGATACTTCCACTGAGATAGGCTTCCCTGGGGTGCAATCTAGCATGTACTGTGGGATTTGTGTGAGGAACCTGGAACTCCATTTAAAGGCTGCCACTTTTGCCCACACCTTGAAGTACTGCTTTTGTACACTCCTTGTAAGCACCACGTGAAAGCAGAGCCTTTTGTTTTGCAGGATTTTTAACCTCTAAGCAAAGCAAGGATCTGTTCCCTCTCTCCCTCCCAGCTGCCATCAGAATAATAGGCCCCACAGAATCAGTAAATCAAAGGTTTCACTCTGAATGCATTACAGCTGTGGAGAACATACACTTCAGTTCTCGGGCTGGTGACTTCCAGCTCTATCCAAAATAATTGCCCCTGTAATTCCCAATCAAGGCTGCTTCCCAACACCAACTTTAGCAGGAAACATCCCAAAAACTGAAGCCTGAGGTTAGATGACATAGAAATATGAGCTGGTGAATATCTGAATGTTCTCAGTGTGCTCTCAAAGAGCCAGGTGGGCACAGTGTGCAGGAGTCAATAGTACAGCACAAGTTGGGCAGGAAGTGACAAGTTGGGCAGAAGGCCTCCTGCCCTCTCCTTTCAGCATCCTTCAATGCTCTAGGATGTCCCTGCCTGTCAAAATTTCTCCTCTGGCAGTAGCTGGAATGGTTGTGAGATGGTCTCCTGAAGCTCCTTTCACCATTGTTCTCTGCTCCAACGTGTCCTGGGCAGTTTCAGCTGACAGGGCAGAGACGTGCAGCCGTGGGCAGCAGCGAGGCAGGATGCAGTGTCCCATGGAGGGAAGGGCACTGTGCCAGCACACAGGGTGTGCTGGAAGCACAGCAAAAGCCTGCAGGCAGCTATGGCAAAGGGCTGCCCAGGGGCCAGGGGATGTGGAAACCTACTGTACAGACACGATTTTAAAATAAAAGTAGGTTTCAGCATTCTGCTGCTCCTGGAAGAGGTACCTGTCTTCTTAATGAGCCTGTTCCCATATCAGAAATTCATTACTTTTAAAGCTCACATTTATGCAAGGGGAATATTCCTGTCAGTGCTTTGGTTGCACTTGGCTGAAGACACTACTGCAACACTTGGCCAGCTTGGCATTTAAAATGTCATTTAGACCAGAAAGCAACTGAACCAGAATACTGAGGCAGGTGTTATGAGCAAAGGTGAACTTCCCTAACTGAATGAGAGTGTTGATAAAAAGATTGACTTGCAGAAGCATTTGCAGAAAGCCGAGTGGAAAACCACTGGTTCCTCTGCATTTGCTTTATTTCCTGTATGAGCCTTGTGCAATCTACCTTGGAGGAGCAATGCTACAAGACTAGCATTTTGCATTTAAAATCCAGCATTTGCGGTCCCTGCTGGTTAAAGCAGGATGAGCAGGTTTCTGTCCTCTCCAGAAATGGGATTGATGATATTTTCTAAACCTAGTGAGTCCTAGACTTGCTTCAGCCCAGCAAGCCAGAAAGACATGCCCATTTTTCTCTCTTTCTGTGTAGCACTGCTGCACACAAAAAAAACATTCAAAACCGTTTGCTACCTCAACATTTCTATTCCAGATGACAGCAAAAGCAAGCTGAGATCTCTTCTTTCAGCATGGAACAGGCAGGAAGAGTTACTGCCTATTCCCTAAGTACAGAATCTCATTCCCAAATGTACCTCCTGATGTGTGTTTGGGATGCAGTCCAAAAATCCACAAGACAAAGTAAGAAGAGGAATGAAATCGGTAGAAAATGCATTAAAGAGAAATAGAGGCAAAAAAAGATTAAGAGTTAATTTGCTCTACAGGGCTTGTATAGATGAGTGTTAGTGATGAAGCTCTCCATCGGCACCATGGCAAATTTTGCTCTTAAGGTAAAATAATCTATCAAGATAAAAATGCTACACAAGTCCCTGCTGCTCAGTAGGGCTCAAATTGCTTTTCAGCTGTGCCCAGTGCTTTTGCTGACTTAAAGTAAATTAAACATTATCCTTTTTTAATTAGGTTAGAAGATGTTGGTGCTACTTCCTACTAATTTAAAGAGCAGACCTAATTTTAAGAAATTAAAGCTAAACTCCCCACCTTTAAACAACTAATTAATCCAGAATTTGATTTAATAAGGAAGGAAGCAACTGAGGGTTAAGTAACCCAGTCAGGTGGGCATGCAGAGGAGAATCAGCCAGTGCAGAATCAGTGGTACAACCACTCCGGGAGTTATTGGGGAGCAAAGATTTTTTTTTTCTTGGCAGGCAACTGGAAGCATGTAACACATCCAACCCTGTTCCCAGTCATCTTTAACAACCATTTCTGTCAGTCATTACACTGAGTGTCATAGTCAAGGTGCTGGAAGAGTCTGCAGGAGCCTCGTCTGGGAGAGGCCAGGGATGCCCTGTGCTGGACACAGCCAGCGCTCCACAGGGCACGGCTCAGTCCTGCTGCCAAACAGGGACACCTCTGGGAAAGTGGATTTGAGGTGGGCCAAAAAATAATGCACAGGCAGAGGGTGAGGGGGAACACGTGGGCAGCAGTCACCTGAACACCAAAGTGAAAGCAGGAGGAGGGTGAGGCAGTGCTGCAGGTGCCAAGAGCTGAGATTCCTGGCAGCCCCAGGAAGAATCCACACCAGTAAGCAGGCATTTCCCACCAGGAACCTGAGCCTGTGGAAAACCCACACTGGGTTTATCCAAAAGGAGTGCAGCCCATGAAGAGCACCCAGGCTGAAGCAGGGGGCAGGAACAGCAGAGCCCACAACAGCTGTTACGGGCTGACCACCGTTCCCTGAGGAGGAGGCAGGGGAGTCAGGAGTGAAGGTGTGTAGTAATGGGAAGGGAGGGTGTTGTTTTACAATTTTTGACTTTGTTTCTCACTATGCAATTTTAATTGGCAATAAATTAAAGTGCCTTTTGCCCTTCATGGTAACTGGCAAGCACTCTTGCCATGTTTCTCAACCCATGAAGCTTCTCTTTTCTTCCCCAACCAGCTGAGATGCTGGAGTGAATGAGGGGCTGGATGGGCACAACCTCCATCAGTTTTCCACAGAGTAGGAAAGTTTTCCACAGGGACAGGAAGCCTTGTGGAGAGGGCAAGCTTTGCTAAAACACATAAGCAGACTGGAATAAAAGTCAACCATTAGCAAGATACAGAAAAAAGCCACAGCCCCAACCAACTCTCTTTCAAATGTGAACTTGCCAGCTTCACATTTTTGAAACTGGATTCTGGCACATTTTACTTCTCTAACACCTAAGAAGGTGTGCAATATTGAAATTCCAAAGACCTTTAAAAATCTTGCCACTAGAGAGGGAACAGTCCATCTTAAACCTTTATGAGAACATCTTGTAATGAACCTGCACAGCAAAAGAGATTTTTATGACAGAGGGCCCTCTTCTTATGGCTGAGTTCCCTTATGGATGAGATCTTATTTGATTAATACAGTCTTACAGGTTTTATGTTATGTTTCTTCCCATATTGGAATAAAGCAATGCTTTTTGCATACTCATGCATATACTTATGAACACTTTATGAATGAAAACTATAATCCTGACTGGTCAAACTATTCTAACTTGTCTTATAAAAATTTAAAGAGATGGCTTCCCAAAATAGTACGTGAAGAGTTCATTATCTGCAGAGACAGTAAAAAGATAATGTTAAAGATGAGAAATCTGTATTTGTATTCTGCTGAATGACACAAATATGAGGAGTAACTATCACAGGAATGATTATCATGCTAAAAAGAGTTTGAGAACTGCTTACAGGAAGACAGGACACCGAGAAAAAGCACAATATTTTGATGAGATTAGGACTTGTCATGTATTCTGTCCTATTCCCAAATTTTCTCACTTGTTTCCCTGCCCCCAGTTCAATAAACTAAACTGCAATTGCTATAGGAGGCTTTTATTCTGAACAAAACCAGTGACAGTACAATTTACACTGAAAGCCCAAGCTGAGACAAGTCATGCTGCTGCTGTTGTTACTTGCTGGCTGTTTTAGGTGGGATCCACTCGTGTATCTTCTTGCGAGTAGTGGAGTAAGGCACATACTGCTCAGGTGTGCCACTCACATTGAATTTATGGTTCTCCCAGATAAATTTACGAGCAACTGGTGGATGAGTAGTAGGAGGGTCATCCGTCATTGAGTGCAGCCAGCGATGCCTTAAGAGGAAAAAGACATATTGTTACTAAGGAACATCACATGATATCTACCAAGCCTATCTCCTGACTCCCAAGGGTCCTCCTCTGAAGAGACACTAGGTATTTATTCTGAGAAGGGAAAAAATAATTTCAATCCAGTGTGACTTTGAGACTACAGGATATCGCTTTTAATTAGTTTAACAAGCATAACTGAGAAGTAACAGTTCTGCCTCCAAGCAAGTGAAAGCACACCTAAGTTCAAATTTCCTGTTCCTTTGTACGCTCAGTATTTGGGCAGACTATGTTGTCTTGTCTGTACAGCCTTCACCAGGCAGCCAGGTTAAGGCAGGCATTACAAATGACAAAACCACGAGGTTTGGTTTTGTTGCCTGGGCTTTTTCTTTGTTAGGTTATGGAGATTTGTTTTGGTTTTAATTACCAGAGGACTACGCTGCACAATAATTTCAGTGCTGTTTTCAAAGCATACATGAGGCTGCCACTTGGGATACAGATTAATGACGTAAATACACCTAAAACAAGCACATAAATATTTACTGACTGCATAACACAATGATTAATACCAATCAGTAATAGGGTAATTACCAAGTGATTCCAGTGATTAGCCTTTACTTATGAACTAAATGTCAATTTTCCTCTGTGCAAGCAACATTAATGATCAAGCAAAGCATTTTCCCTAACAATTTACTGAAATGCTGCAGCAGGGACAAACTGAATCAATTTTATCCTTTTCCTATTTCAGTGTCTGAAGCAACTTTCAAATATGAATTACATTTTAATTATCTGTCAGTTTACATGTACTTCCTACTGTGTGTAGTTACGACAAAAGTGAGGTTATGACATTTTTGCAAGCTTATGTATTTTTACTGAGGTAGAATTTAAGGAGACTTCTGCTAATCAGCTTTTGCAAAGACTTGACCTAAAAATATGAAGTCCTCTTTTCTAGTTCTATTAGAAAACCTAAAAATTGCATCTTCAGCCCTTAGCAACAAATCCAGCACACTTCATTTATACAGCAAAACAAAACCATGATAAAAGTGGTGAGAAATTGACAGGTATAGACTAAATCCAAAGAGCTCTACAGAAGGTTGGTAATCTTTTCAAATTGCTTCTTGACATATATTAAAAAAAAAAAAAGAAATCACAACTTTGGCTGTAACTTTAGTACAAAAATGTCACTTTAAAAAAAGTATCAGCCTAAACTTCTTTTTCTAGAAGTAAAAACCTAACAAAGTCACCAAACTAAAGCCACATATTGAAGGACTAAGAGCTGCAAGGAAACTGTCTTGGATATAAAATCAGATGGAACCATAAGATCATTTAAAACTAAGAAGAAAAATCTGTGTTTAGAGGCAAAGAACAGCTTCCTGTGGGAGAAGAGATCCACTCTGGAGTTTGGAAGTTACACATGTGTATAACGCGCTTCCTGTCTCCGCTCTCCTCTGTAAATCTGGCCTCATTCAAAGTTGCACTGCATTTAATAAAAAAATAAGATAAATGGCTAATGACTTCAGTCTGGAAAAAGGTGGCCCCATAGCACCACTAACCACGATGTGGTCTGATGATACAGGATAAGATCTTGCTCAGTTTTAACCGTGGTGTTTTAAAGCAGCCCCTGGAACGCCCTGGCCACACCACACAAAGCTCTTCCCTTGCGTGAACCCTCTTGCCCGATTCACAGCTGTCAGAAGAACTCCGTGTCCTACCGTGCTTCACGTCCCCTCAGGTATCACGTGTCCTATGACAGCCTGCATCCAGGTTGGCAGAAACACTGCAAAAAAGCTAACCTGACAGAGGAGGGATCCTGTGCTCACACCCAACAAGCTCTCCATTGCTGACACAGAAACAGAGTTTGTGGCATGAGAGAAAGGGCAAAACTACAGTCCATTCTGCTAACACTGACAAAAGGACTGCATTTCAAAATGCTTTGCAGTATCACTCCAGAGGAGCCCCAGCTTTTCAAAACTGCTGTCTGAAATATTTTATGCTGGCATTGGCCAGGGTAGAGTGAATTTGCTTTTTAAAAATAAAAATTAAGGCTCTTATTGCAATGTGCAAGGGATATTAATAAAGTGAATTAAACTCTTATGTGACTGTGCTGCTTTGGGCTGGGGTACAGTCAATCTTCCTTGGAGCTGGCTGGTATGGGGCTGTGTTTTGGATTTGTGCTGAACACGGCTGGTAATACAGAGATGTTTTTGCTATTGCTGAGCAGAGCTTAGACACAGCCAAGGCCTCTTCTGTTTTTTGTGCTGCCATGCTGTCAAGGAGACATGGGGTGTATGGGATGTTGGGAGGAGACACAGCCAGGACAGGGACCCCAAAGACCAAAGGGATATTCTGCACCACAGGGCATCATGCTCAGGATATAAAGTAGGGAGAAGAAGGGGGTAGAAGGGGATGTTTGGACTGATGATATTTATCTTCCCAAGTCACCATTATGCCTGATGGAGCCCTGCTCTCCTGGAGATGGCTGAACCCCCTCCTGCCCATGGGAAGCAGCGAATGAATTCTTGTTTTGCTTTGCCTGTGTGCAGCTTTTGCTTTCCATACTGAACTGTGCTTATCTCAACCCGTTAGTTTTCCAGCTTTTTCCCTTCTGGTTCTCTCCCCATTCCCACTGGAGGGAGAGTGAACAAGCGACTGCCTGGGGTTAAACCACAACTCAGGTGACTTCAAACACACACATTCACCTAGTGATGCTTCTGGTAACAGTGGATAAGGATCCTGCACACAAATCCCTCCTTAGGCACCTCACATCACACCTCAGCATCCTCACGCTCCCCAAGAGTCACACACACCACCAGGACAGACAAAAACTTGTCAGACAGAAATCCAGTTACAAAGGCCTCGAAAGACAGGCTGGAGCAAGCACAGCACTAGAACTGTATTAATGCTCAGCTAAAATCAACCATATTCCAAGCCTGCATGATGTCTGGCACTTCTATCATTACAATTGTACTTATCACACATTCGTTCCTTGAAACATTAGAAAAGTTTCACAATATCATTTAACAGAGTAGCTTTACCTGTCATTTAAACTATTCCTTTGCAGCTTTTTAAGACTAAATAATCCATAAAATCTTTTAAAATACTGCATTTTTTAGTAATTAACATCTTTGGGTTTAAGATTTTCTGGATTTCTATAACATCAACATGAAACCAGGCTCAAATTTAAACAGACCAGCAAAACCAGTCCTTGAATCACATTTTCCCAGTGGAAAGTAAAAATAAAATTGCTCACTAACAAGACATGCCAGTATGGTCACAGGTATTGAAAAACATGAAGAAATTTCAGAAGTTTGTTTAGACAATCAATCCACTGTGAATTATGCTTATACCTAAGGGCTTAACCTGGTCACAAAAGATTCCCCTTAGAAGCACAACATGTGACTTCCAAAAACATTTTGGTTTGCAGAGTCTGTTCTCTCAAACAAAAGCTCCCACTTTCCACTTAAAATGGTGAAAACTGTATTTTGGGAAGACTTTCCCCTTGACACCTGCCTCAAAGAATCATTTGAAGCTCTGATATCTCAGACTCTATCCCCAGATGCTCAAGAAAAGCCTTTCATGCACTAGATTGAACAGCAAGAAAAAAGAGATATGACATCCTGCAGATGGCCAGATTTCTAGACAAACTCTGCCTATAAATCCTTAGGAAAAAATGGATTCAAAAGCAATTAATGACTGAAAACCTACAAAGAAGTATCAACTTGCACAATGCACAGAAAAATCAGGAGGATGCAAACAGCTCTGAAGAGGCTGAAGCAGCTTCCTGAATCAGTGAGCAGTCACTAGGAAGCAGACTGAGGCCAGCAAAGCCTTTGCACTTTTTCTTGCATAGATGATAAAAGACACCTCAAAGTATCTTCAAAAGCTCTCAAGACTAAGTAGATTTTTTTTCCAAAGTTGTAAAAAATATTTAAAAGCAAGTAGATTTTAAACTGAAGCTACAAGGGACTGGAGCCAATTCTATGATGTACAAACTGTCAAACAAGAAGTGATGCTACACAAACTCAGCAGCCTCTACCATATGTCCATCTGCAAGGTTCAGGCACAGCCTGCGTCAGCCCAGGATGTTTGCCAACCCGTTAACATCCACTGTTTGCCACAAGTTAACCACGCTGCAATGAGACAAGAGAAATGAAGAGGTGGGTTCAGATCATAGGGCAGAGAAGGAAAAAGGGACAACAAATGTGTTTATTTGTTTACACATGGGAGATAACTTTAATTTCTCATGCAAGCTACTACCCCATAGCAATGAGATGGAAAACATCAAATTAGCATTTTATTGAGTTATAAACCCCACAATATATTTATTGTGAAGCTACTAGAAGGATAGAAATCTTCCCAATCCCCTTCCTTTTCTGTTCAATCTTTTTGTTTTGTTTTCCTTGAATGCAAACCTCAAAAGCAGCATTTTTACAGGAGAATTGCACATTTCCTTCCATTTTCTAGTGTGTTGGCACTTAAGGTCTGAAGTGTACATTCCTCCGTCACATCAACTAAAGAGGATGCAGGCCATTAAACTGAAGGTACATTTGCAATATCTCACTGTATGAAGTAAACACTCCTGGAGCTCCTTCCAAAGAGATCAGATTTGCACTGTAAGGAAATAAACTTCAAAATACAGGACAGACACTACAAATACACAGGACAATGCTAGCAAAATGAAGTGTCCCTACAAAAGGAAAAACTATTCTCAAATTACAGCTCTTCATTTCCCACAGGATGATACTGAAGGAGTAATTTATTTTTAACTAGTGTGTACACTTACACCATTTCCCAATTTGTTTGTTCAAAGGATTTGGCCAAAATGCAAACCAAAGCACATCAGAAATACACTAAACCAATAGCTTAAACACACAGGCCAAGGATTAGTGACGCTGCAATGGAGACATCCATGAAAGCACTAAACAGAGTCCCCACAGGCATTGCTATAAACGGATTTAACTTCTATTGTTTATATGTTCACAGAGCACACCCGATCAGTGTGCTCAAAAATGGAAGCACTGAGCTCCTGCAAACAACACTGACTAGTAAAAACAAACCAGGTATTTGGTATCTCTCACTGTCTAAAAGTGAAAAAGATGAATCTGTGTACGGAAAAAAATTGTGTCAAATGTCTTGTAAAGCATTACAAGAAGATTACTATTTGTCATTCCCAAGGCAAGTATTAAAGAACTCTTTAAAAATCTATTAATTTGTCTCCAACAAAGTAGATACCAACATCTGGATCTTGAAGACAAAAAAAAAAGAAAACCCAGAGTGAAAAAGAAGTCAAACAACAACTAAATCAGAATAACCACAAGCCTATGTATTCTAGTGTGGAAACATTTTTAAAAAGCAACAGTCTCGATTCCCTGGAGAGTAGACATATGTCAAAACAACACTCTGATTTCCTCTAGTCTGTACAATTTCAGTACATCCGTTGTCAAAAGACATTACATCAATTATTTAAGAATACTGAAAAAAATACTCAGTAGCTCCTAAACTGGTATTACAATATGTTCTTACATATAAGGTATTTTTTCTTTTCCTCTAGTATCTGAGAGAAGGTAAAGGGCAGCATTCTTTTTAGTTGTTTCCAGAACTTTTCAACATACCAAAATGCTTTTTACCAGTTCATCATACATGAGCTTCACTTGATCGTACTTGAACAGTCATTCACATTCTGCAATCCTGAAGGCACAAACTTACTGCAGGAAGAGGATTCAACAACACACCCACAAAACCTCACTGAGCTGAGCTAAATTAACTGAATTCCAGAGTAAAAATGTAAGTGTTTAGGAGAAGCATTCAGATCACACCCACCACCATAACAGCAGCATTTTAAATACTTCCCAGTTGACCCAAGCCTGACAACTTGTATCATACTATTATCCTATGGATTAATTACTCTCTTTGTTAATATAAATAATTTCACACAGTTTATTTCCAACAAATTTCTGGGTCCAAAATAACCACTCATTACCTGTTGCACAACTCTAGTGTTACACTGACAGCAGCTTGTACAAAATATTGTCAGTCTCAATTCAGAAGTCTATGCCATGTTAAAAATTTAAGGCAGTATAGCATCAGATTAAAATTTTTCAAAAGTTTTAAAAGACAGCATTTATTCCCAGTCAAAATATTTCTATTTTTAAAGATGTCTCTAAGCTGGAAATACACATCAGTGTGTCACAAGGCTAGGATTCCTATATAAGAGCAAACATATATGATCATGGGATATACAAGTTTATCAGCAAGAAACACCATCCCCCACCTTATCCCCCCTTCCCCCAAAAAACCCCAAATTCACAAACCTGACTGGTACTGCACAACTAAGTTTCCTGACAAAAATACCTTAGAACACAAGAGTGTTTACTCTTTTGTGCCTCATTACACTCATCAGTCTTGAAAATAAGGAAATCTTTACTGCTTCTTTTAAAGGAATTTTTTCCACACTGATAGGAAATCAGGTTTTTCTACCTCATTAATTTCTGAGAAGTAAACAAGTTACTTAACCCTTGAAACATCACTTTGATTCTCAGGAAGGAACCCTTTACTGAGGTTTGTAAAGAAGCAACAAATATCCCACAAACACAAGCAAGAGAAAAACCAAAATGAAAACCAAAACCTGAGTGAAAAAACCCCTGCATCTGAAAATAAAGAAAATCTTAAAACCCAGCATAGTCTAATAGTGGATAACAACAGAACCAAACAACAGTTATGCAGAGAGCAAGGCATGAACATCCTGGTGTTCGAGATTCTAATGTCACTTCCAAAAGCCATGCCATTCAGTTCTTACCAAATAAGACAAAAAAAGTATTAACCACGTTAAATATAATGTGAGGCTGGGAGAGCTTGAAACAAAACTGACCACCTAGAGAGTTCTCTACCCACACATTCCTCAAATGTTCCAGTGAGAGCCACAATTCTGTGCCAGCCTTGGCACAGAACACTTGTCACAGGAGTAATAAAAAACAGTGTTTGCTCAGTCTACCCAAACACCTCTCTCTTGATGTCACCTTTTGCTGCTTTGTAGCTCAAGTGTTCTTCCTGTTCCTTAAGAATTGCATAGAGATTGTTCTTACAGTATACACTGTGACTTTATGTGGTGTGAGTTTTCTGGGAAAACAAAAAAAGGATCAACAGCAGTGGCCAGAGACCTTCTGGAACTCAAGGCTGTACAGAATGATTACTGAAATGCATGAACAGAAAATAACACCTCAACAAAAATTATAGTCAAGTAGCAGTCAACATACGGAGCACCCAGGCAGGTGGATGTTTACTACCATATCAGTGTATATACATTGAAACAATTATACTGTCAGTGGCTGTGGTTTAAGGAATGTTGTTCCACCATTGCCATATGTTCCTTACGTTCTTGCTTACGATGGCAGTAACAAATATTTTACTTCTGATGGCCCAAGGTCTTTGCCAAACCATTAACAGGGAATCACAAGTAATCAAGAAAATTAGAAGACTGTCTTGACCTGCTCAATCTGGCTGGCAAAATGCTTTTCTCAATCCAAAAAGCAGTGAGTGCCTCTGCCAGGACAGCAGCAACAAGCATGAATGCAGTTCAACATTAAAAGTGACGAGTCTGAAATCTTCTGGTCATAGACAAGACAGCCACAACCAAAAAAACTTTTTTTTTAAATATTTTTCTTTGTAATATAAGGAATTATCAAGCAATTACACAATTGGTATCCATCCATATCATTAAGCTAAATAGTTTACCATTCAGGGGGCACCATGCTTCCATCAACTTCCCATAAGGTATTTTTGCCATTCATTTCTTCAGTATATACAACCCATCTGTGCCGACCTTAAGTACCAAACAGAAATATCATATTAGCTCAAAAGAATTTATTTTCTTATAAAAGTGAGAGTTCAGGAAAAACAAGGCAAAACATTTTGAGTGATAATATCTACCATAATGGGAACTTATTTTTAAGCCACCACAGCTTTTATTTTTCCCAGTCTTCTGTATTTACACTGTTACTGTAGTTTTAGATGACTGCATCTGACACTTGCACGAGGTAGCAAATATTGGCTATTGTATAAATAATGGGAAATGGGAACTTACAAAATTTCCAGGCAGAGAAACAGGTTTGGGTTCTTTTCCTCCATTATGAGGAGTCTTTTCCCTTTGCCTATTGCCACTTGTAACCTAAGACTAAACTAAATTTTTGCTACACAAAACCACCAAGCAATGTTAACCAGCAAGTGCTTTCCCTGGTTACACTCCAAGTTAACCTACAGTCAGCAGTTAGAGTGGCCTGACCAGTGAGTCAATTGCTTATGTGTCACCTCTACTGCTTTAGGTGCTGCCTTTTCCAGTACTCTAGATGCTTGATTTAAAATCCCATTACTTAAGGTAATAGTAAGTTTAAGCCAGCCTGTGCTCTTTGCCCTGAAGTGATCATACAAGTGAGTAAAGCTGTAAGGCAGTTTTAAATGTAGTTCTCCTTCTTTCACCACTGGTTCAACTACCAGCCTTTAGGTCAAAGACCAAATTCAACTCTCAAACACATTATCATATAGCTTTACCTACACAGATAGCATATGACTGGTTTATATTTATCCCATACTCATTGTTTCAGATTGACTGTGTTTGCAAATGAATTGAGGGATGCAACAGAGAAGCAGAAGCTGTCAAAGCATTTCTGTAAGTCTAAGATTCACACAAGACAAGTGCAGGGAAGTCAGGCAGGCAACAAGTTGCATTTCTCTAGCAGAAAGCACAGAAGCTGTGTGGGAGCAGCACAGTTCATTGGGAGGTGTTCACATTAGCATACGTACCAAAGAAGTTTCTTTTGTCTTCATAGTATTTGTTTCCATATTTGTCAGTTCCTATCAGATTACCAGTCTTCAAATCATTGACCCTGTGAATTATCAAAACAACAGTTTCAGTTGGTGTCCTCTCAGAATGAAATTGGGACAAGGGTTTATTAAGGGCTATTAAAAATCTGTATACATGTATGCAAAGATATTTAAAAAAAAACTATTCAAGCTTATGGATTGCAAAACAATCACCATTCCTGCAACTAATGTGCACCCCACTGACAGGATGATAAAAGCCATACAAAAAGTCTTTCGGGGGATCTCATTTATTTAAAAGCTCATTATCATAGGAGATAAAGCAACGCTAATATGTAAAAATTTAACACTCACAAAACCTTAAATACTGCAGGAGTCCCAGAGGCATAAGTTAATCCATTAAAAGTTAATGCACCATCCTTCTCATCTATTAGAGCTACTATTTCAGCCTGAATTGCCATTGGAAGCGGTCTGCACTGAAGCAGCACAAGAGACCTCATGTATCTGTGTGGGCAGTAACCTCCAAGAAAGGAACAGTAATATTTTAGGCCACGGCAGCTGCTTGCCGAGGAAATACATGCTAAACCCTAAACCATAACTGTTACTTTATTGCTTTTGTGTAATTGTGAAAGATCCATGCATTCACCCTGCAGCTCTGTGAGATTTACACTGACCCAGATAAGGTATATGAGTTTCAACTCTTCATACAGAACATATTTTAATGTTATTGTAAAAATCAATAATTAAACTGATTTACATTCTAGTGATAAAGCCTTAAATTTAATGAAGTGCTCTTCTCCCTCCATATCTGCAATTCTGCATTTTTTTATTGACATTCATCCCAGGCAGAATTAGACAGGGAGAAGTTTCCTCTCAAAGGTTTTAGTTGTTTGTAGTAGTGTGCATACTCTCAACTCACTCAGATGAAGTTTTTTTGTTGTCTTTTCTCCCAGGGTGCATGGAAGAGACAATCATTTTAGCAGGTACTCATTTTAAACCTCTGTGGGGCAGGCAGAGAGATTCTTTGACACATCTCTCCTTCGTCAAAGAAACATTTAAAGATCTCTGGCTCAACTATAAAAACCTGAGTTCCCAGCTTCAGAAAAAGAGAGATTCCACTGCTGCTCTCCCTTCCTTTTTCCCTCCCTTTCTTGTAAGCATTTTGCCCCTGTCATGACTTCATGACCTGAATACAAGTATCAGACAATAAGAATTATTTATGGCTTCTCAAGAATATTTTCCAGACAATTTCCCTGAATTTTAAGTAAGGAGAGTGTTCCCAGCCACAAAGGCTCTTAACAGTTTGACTTTATAGCATATAAATCTTGTGCAGCTGTCTTGGTGGAAAACATACAGACAAAAGGAGGGAAATTCAGAGAGAGATGCTCCTGACTTGGGTAAATAATTTTTTTCCAGTTACCAGTGATTACTTCTTAAAATTGACTCTCACAAGAAAGAGCACCTTGATAACTCTTCCTTTAAACACCAAGCCCATTCCTTGAGCTGGGATGGATGATTTAATGGCTTGAAAGGTGAGCAGAAGGCAGCAGCTGTTTGAGGTTGGTGTGGCTATGAGGATCGGGTGCGGTTCCCCACCTAGTACACCTAACTTCAGTCTTTTGAAGGAAAAAAGGAGAGCACTGCCTCCAGGCTTGCCTGCCCTCTTTTTCTCTGGCAGAAAGGTGTAAAAGCAGCCCTCGATCTTAGACTCACAAAAGATCTCTGAGGAGACATTCATTAAGCTGTGCTTAGGAAGAAGCACTCTGATGACACCCAATATTCAAATTCCTCCACACTTTCGTTTCCCCAGCTCTGTTTCTTCTTGAGAACTGTCAGAGTAATTACTACAGCCTGAGAAGAAAAATAAAGTGGAGGAAACAACCTGGGGCAGGGAGGGAGCATAGGTGTGTGACACAAAATAATAATTATAATTGCAGTAAAGCACTAGCCAGAGAAACCATGTATTGCCTTACTGCTCAACAGGGACTAAAGCCACTATACGAAACTACTGATGAGGCCTGAGCAGCCACTGTGTAAATGTTATGTTTAACTCTTCAAAACAGATCAACTTAAGCCACAAGAAATAACAAAAAAGGGCCATTATAATGGGTATGTGGAGGGGGAAAACTTTCAGGGCGGCTCAGAAAGTTTGGCTTGTTTGTTCCAAGACAGGAAAGTCCCCAATATATAGCAGGGAATTTTATATTTGCAAATCACCCCTATCCAATACTCCTGACTTCCCAATATAGATTAACAAAAGGCTTTTTAGTATGTGGTCAGGCCTAAAACATTTACTGGATACATCCAAATATTTTTCCAGGACAAACTATAAAGACAGCCCAGATTACTCACACTGCTGAATTTGAATCATGTACTATTTAGACTTCCACCCTACATTTCATCAAGGATGTGAATGAAAAAGGAGTATCTTCATAAACCTGCAGCTCCTGTGTCAGAGCAGCTTCAAGCATGATGTATCACAGTTCAAATGTGACAAGAGATGAGATGTGAGTGAGGGAAAAAACAGGAGAAAGTTTAATGTGGACAAGTGCAAGGTTCTGTAGTTGAGGATGAAAGCACTCAGACATGAATGGAAACAAAGGCTGCAGCTTATTTAGCACTGAATGCCACTGGGCTGGAGGGCATCCAAAGCTGAGCATAGGTCAGTGGTGCCAGTCCATTGCCAAAGAGCAGCTGCCATCTGCAGCTTGAAGTGAATTAGAAGAAACAGAGTCAGTAAGGCAGATGAAGGAATTCTCTCGCTTTACACCGCGGGATTTCAGCAGATGCACGGCTTTCAGATTTGAACAGATAAAGGAAACCACTGCCAGACTGAGGTGACCCAGGGCAAAGAGCACGATGGTGCACACAGAAGCACCGAGTGCAGCTACAGCAGAGACATGGCTGTGGCAACAGGACTACGGACAGGGCTGGACACCGGGACAACCGGCCCGGGCAACACCGACAGCTCAGCATCCACCAACGCTCCAAGGTGCCTCGAGAAAACAGCCGCGGGCCGTGCGTGGGGACCGCTCTGAGCACAGCACCCGCTGCCCACCGGCGGCCGNCCTGAGCAGCTGCAGCACGGCGCCGCGGACGCCGCCGTGGCCACCGATGTGCTTCAGCGCCCGCCTCAGCACCTGCACGTACTCCGCCATCTCGGGCGGGCCGCCGCCTCCGGCCCGCCGCGCCGGTGACAGCGAGCGCCCGGAAGCGGAAGCGGCAGCGAGAGCCTCGGTCGGGCCGTGCTTGGGGCCGCGGAAGGGCGTGCGCTGCGGGGGCGCTGCCATTGGCAGCGGTGTTCACAGTCGGGATTCTGCTGACACGTGAAGGTCAGCAAGATACAAAGAACCTCAGGAGGGAGAAAAGCCTCTTTAGAATAGAAATGTCTACTGACCATCCCTCATTTCACACGGATCACAAGATCTGTGATGAGCAAAGTTACCAAGAGTCGGCAGTAAGGAGTCCAGGACTGCCCGGATCAGGGATCCGGGGGCAGGGCAGGTGACTGCGGGCGATGTTCAGAGGAGAGCTTAACAGTCCTGTCTCTCCTGGCTTTTCCCAACCCTGGCAAGCCAAGGAATGTGTATCTTGTCTCACCCATGCGTCCACTCCGCCTCTCCATCCTGTCCCAGTGCCTTCACCAGGTTCTGCATCAGCAGGAGAAAGACTTGAGACTTTTGACTCTCCTGCTGTGGATGTTGGCAGGACTTTACTACTGTTGCTACAAGGCTGAGCAGCCAAGGTGCAGAAACTGTTTCCCTGACCTTCACAAGGCTGCTGCTACACAGGCCAGGCAAAAATAGATCCCTTGTACTCTGTCAGAGCACGCAGGACTTAGAAAAGCAGCTGGTAAGCACATTATCAGTGCTGCAGCCACTGCTTGGGAAGGGACAAAACAGGAGCTGGAGGGAAAAATTAAGTACATAGTGCCAAACTGAAAGGAAAATGAGACTGGGAAAAACCTGTGTCAGCCAAGTTCACAGTGTGGAAATATATCCATTTCATGTGAAGTGTAGTGGTCTGAGTTTCCACTCAAAATTCCTTTGTTTTAATACAAGTGGTTTTGTTTTCAAGCACAAAACATGGGCTCTGTTAATTCTGTGCTCGAACGACAGCATCTCTTTTGCAACAAGTCTTAGGCATTCATATACTCATGGCAGGCTATTTGCATTTTCACAGTCCAAAGTCTTAGAAAAAGTATATTAAAATATTAAAATTTGGTCGGGTAAGTGTACATTAAGTGGCATACAAATAGGGGGAAACATTTACAGTCAGAATTCACTCATTGTGAACTTCACACTCAACCATTATTTTGGTATAAACTACTTATGATGGAGTGTAAAATATGAATGAAGTGTAGTTTAAATTAGAAAGCCAACTTTGGAAACGTGTAGGTTCGATGTGTGTGCCAGTTTCTAAACCTATTCCTGATGAATATAACTGGGATAATTTTCACTGTGTGAAATTATCGCTGCTGGCAGTGAAATAATATAGTTGTTTGTTGTGGGGTTTTACCCCCAAGAGTTAATATTATGTGGATCACTTCACTGATCCATGTGGCACCATGGTTCTTTGTCTTGAGGCACTGTAGAAGACAAGGCATTGTGACACAAAGACGGAAGAATGGACAAACTTCTCAGTGTGACTTTGATGCTACAGAAGATTTTGTGGGGAATACTTTCTTAGGAACATTTTACAGCATCTTCTTTGAGTTACATTTTAAATATTTTTGTACTATTTTCTCGATTCCTTTAGTCAAGTGAGATCTCCACTAAGAATTTCATTACCTCATAACTGCTGAAGTCCCATCACATCTACTTAAATTGCTTCTGTTAATGCATCACCATGCATGAGAAACAGGATCTGACTACTGTTCAGAAATCCTCCCTGAACTCGGTGCAAATGTCACAGTTTAATACAGTGGAATGCAAATGCAAGTATGTCTTCCTAAGGATTTACTGGGAGGTCTTTTGGAGACAGCATTGAAATGCTGTTTTGTCACTCAAGGTGCTTGTCAAACTTATGCATATAAAATAATTAATTCCCAGGGGTTTAAAATTTAAGACTCTTGTTAGATGTTGCTTTTTTTACACCAAAATTAGCACACTGAACCTCACTGCCTCAAAAAGTCTTGCTACATATATTTAATGCTGTCTTGTTTTGCTGCTCTAGTTCCAGTACGTGTCACAAAATTAGTGCCAGAACTCTTTTCCAAACCTAAAAAAATCCCCTCTCAACTCTGAACACAAGTAACTGGCTTCTTTCCTAATAAAGCATAACAAACAACATATTTTTTCAAAAATAAACAAATCCATTTCCTGAATTACTCAAAGGATGACTCGTAACTTCCCTCCATTTTGTTAGCACACAACCATCTCACTGAATCCTACATAGTTTAGGTTTTCCATTAAAGAGCTTTATTCAGTGGTACAGTTGATCTTGAAAAACTTAAGTTCATATTTTCTCAGAAAGTGCAAAAAACAGAATAACTCAGTGTTTACATTTTAGCTTAGAACTCTCTTTATTACATTTGCCTATTCCACTGCCATTTCCACCATTCTTAGTATGGAAAGTCATGTAAATTTACTCTGCAGTGGTTCACAACTGTGGAGCATACATTTGCAACAATAAATGGAAATAATTTCTTAATTAAACTAAGAAAAAATCCAACAGAAGAAAGACTAACAAATAAGAGTATACTATGCTCTTATTCCTACTCCATCCTTCTGAAACTGCAAAACTGCAGAAGCAAAGTCCAATCCACAGCACAAATCTCCACAATTCAGTGTCCAACAATAATATAATCCAGTCTCTAATCATAGTGTCTCTCACTTTAGTCTAAACAGTGGAATCTCTAATGCTTTCACTAAAACATTTTTTAATCCTATCATCCATATATATTTCCCAAAAATGCAGTGGAAGTTTTTGTCACTTGGGTTCTATTGTTTGAAAAAATTAGAAGATAATTTTATAGCCTGGAATTAAGTGAAGTGTTAGCAAAAACATACCTACTTCATCATTTTCAAAAACATTTGAGTATGTAAACTGTGAGAACAGTTTAGGTTTCAGAACCCCTAGAATAATAAATTTACTTCAGAAAACACCTACCACTTTATGGGAAGTATCTGGGTTATTTCTCCAGCAGTAACTCTACCTTCATCTTTGATTTTCCAATGGCTAAATTCTCCTTACAGAGTGAAAGAAAAATTCCTTTTGGAGCTGTTCCTCAGGTAGCCTCCATCAGCCAAACGACGTGGCTGTTTAGTTTGCTCCCTCGGATGAAGGAGAACCAAAGTCATCTTCAGGGAGCTCAGACACCTCATGAACAGCTTATTAGAAGGGATTAGACTGCACATCTGCAGAGGACCAAAGCACAGGGTTGGCTGCTCACATGTCTCTAGCCAACCAACCTGCTTGTCTGGGGAGTTGGTACTGCCAGGAGGTTCAGACCATGACACTTTGGTTCTCAGTTTGGTTTGGCAGTTTGGATGTCCAGCGGACACTTCTGCTAAGTGAAATACACTGTATTAATTCAGAAGAACCCATGGTGGAGGAGTTCCATCTGGTTTCTCTTCTGTGACAGACAAATCCACCATGGAAGTTTAGTTAAAAGCATTCTCATAACATCACTTCTGTGCTATCCCTTGTAACCTAAGACTAATACAGAACACAAATATTCCTGTCTCCTTATCAGCACCTCAGCACCTCCCCTTAATCCAAACAGAGTTAACTTGAAAATGTATTTGGGCAAGCATTACTACAAGATCCAGTTATTAAAAAAATAACTAGGAAATGCATTTGTTCAACCAGTATCAACAGCAACAAGACCCCTGAAGCATCCAGATGTTGCTACTTGATGATGGTGATGCTCTAGTGGTCCAAATGACTTCACCTGCAACACAGTGCCTTGGGGGGCACAGTCCATTTTTACATTCAACCAAATGCACAACCCTGACTTCTCATAAAGATTCACCCAAGAGAAATTTGTATTCTGTATTAGCCATTGTATATCAGAGCGAGGGTAGGGCCATCCACAGCATGTATTTACACAAAACTTGGCACACATGGGAAGAAAAACAAAGTGGCTCATCATAGATGGATTCCTACGATGAACTAGAAATGCTCTTTGGAGTTATCTGAGAGAGGTGTTAGGTAAGGCAAGACTGGATGCTGGGGATGTTGTTCACAGAAAAAGACAAATGCACAGAGGTGGCCAAAAGGCCGTGCAAAGTTGGTAGCAGAAGAAAGAGTAGTTCATTAGCAGACTGACTGGGGAACAGGGCCCTGCAGAAGTTAGTGGATCCAGAGGAGGGCCACAAAAATGGTGAGAAGGCTTAAGCCCCTCTCCTATGAAGAGAGACAGATTTGGGGTTATTCAGCCTAGAGAAGGCTCTGAGGAGAGCTTCTAGTGGCCTTTTAATAATTAAAAGAGGCCTACAAGAAAGATGGAGAAAGACATCAGGACCTGTAGTGACAGGACAAGGGGCAATGGTTTGAAACTGTAAGAGGGCAGATTTAGATTGGACACAAAGATGAAACAGCTGGACTCAGTGATCCTAGAGGTCTTTTCCAACCTTAACAATTCTATGAATCTATGAAATTCTGTATGATAAGGGTAGTGGAACAGGTTGTCCAAAGAAGGAGTGGAAGTGTTTGAGGCCAGGCTGGATGGGGCTTTGAGCAACCTGGTCTAGTGGGAGGTGTCCCTGCCCATGGCAGGGATTGGATCTACATGATATTTATGATTCCTTCCAACCCAAACCATTCTGTGATTCTAAGTACCAAGAAAGGTTAAATCTTCAAAAAAGAGGCAAGATAGAGCCTGGAGTAAAATTTCATGGGAAAAGGTCTCTAAATGCTTATTTTCAGCTCTCATAAGTAGTAAACTCACTGCATTATCCAAACTTTTATCTTTTACCAATGCGCCTTACATTTTCTCTGCAGTGTGTCAGTGGGTAATTAATTTACTTCATGATAAAAACATTTCAGAATTTAAACATGGAAAGAATGCCAATCAGTTTCTCGTTTGGGATAATGTTCTGAGTTATCTGCACATCCACGCAAATGCCACATTCATTTGTAACAGAAGATGACAACTAAAAACCTTACACTTTCTAAATTATCACTGATAAATCAGTTCTGAAACAGACCAGAACTTGTGCTGATTTCACAATTTTAAACATTAATAAATTCACTATTTATCCAGTAGTATTTAAAACTGAGATAAGTTTACTTGAACACTTGAAGTCTGTTTCTTTCAAAAGAAAAAAACACTTTGTTCAACCATCCTGTAACTTTCAACCTAAAACTGATCCATAATGAATCAAATACTAATTTCCAAATATCCATTATTGCATTATATGACATGAAAATCCATGATCAAAGTTCATTACAATACATACTTCCGTTCAGCATTTTAAAAACCAAAACACTGGTAAATTAAATTTTACAATAAATTATTAATTGTCAAATGCATAGGCCAGAAAGTAGTAAGCATGGAAACAAAGGGTTAATTGCAACAAAGATTAGCAAACAGCAAGATATTGCAGCTACCACAAATCCCAGAGACAGAATATAACTGAGAATACTACACTGTGTAACAAAAATATGAAAGATCCACAAACTATTTGTAATCATATACAGCGTTCTAGGTTCATACGACAATCTGTATAAAACACTAATGAAGTAATAGGATATTGCAATTCTTTTCTATAATAGAAAGTTACAATTTATTTTTAAAAATACATCCAAAATAGAGTTTTCCAATTTAGCCAGGTTTCAAGACATTTAAAGTGATTTTTTTTATACAACAGCAAGACAACTACAGTGACACTATTGCTTACACTGGAACTGATGTACTAGCAAACCACAAAGGTTGAACAAAATGAACAGGACCAGTGTCAAAAACAACAGACTGACTTTCACTGACCCTGAAGATCACACACAAGAATAAATGTATGGACAGATAGGTTTGTAACTGCGGAAGGTATTGCAATGAAGGTACTCTTGAAAAAGGTTTAAAATGTAATGATTATTTGCACTAGGAACTTCAGCAGTGTGAAACAAGCAACCTAAATCCACATACACGTGTGCAAAATAGGTTCATGAAAAATATTTGAACTAGTAAGCTTCTTATGTAACAGTACTATAATCTTTAAATTATAGGACTCTAAAATGTATAAAATTGTTCTTCCTTTCACATGATTTATATTAAAATGATTTTTCTTGCCCTCAACATTGAAAAATTTAAAGCTGTTGAAACTCAACTTTTCCTTTCATTGGCAAAGAGTTTTTGGTTGGTAAATGCCACAATTTGGTTAAATCCTGACTGGCTCTGAAAACTGTAAAGGCTTGTAAAGATCAAAAAGCTGACAAGTAATTTAAAGTCTAAAATCACAAACCCAAATATTTTAACATCCATGGTGGAGTAAGTTTCAATACTCATATTTTTGTTATTGTACTGACAGTGGTACTGACAAAGCTCAGTAATATTAGCAAGTCTGTCATTCAGGACCAAGGAATATTCATTCACAAGACTATAAATGACAACAAATCACACAGGTGGTAATGTGAGACCATGTAATAATAAAAAATAACTGTTAGAAACACTAAGGGTCTCCGTTGAAGGTAACTTGATATATTTCAGTTACTTTAGAAGCAGTTATCTTAAAATAACCAGAACAACAAAACCAGAACTTCATGGTTTGGTTTTTCCAGGAGCTGTTGCATTGTTCTTAGACAACTGCAATGGTTAACGCGGATGAATAAGGAAAAACTGCATGCATTTTTTTTGATTCCTGTGTTTACCTGTTTTAAAGCTCCCATTCCTGAGAAAACCCTGTTATGCCACATTCCTTATCAAAAGGATGAATTTATACTGAATGGTTAATGAAATAATTTGAAATAATTAATGAAGATCTTGCTGAGCAAAGTGAGTAACACTGAAACAACAACCTCCTGTATGGGATGCATCTCTTAGGTCATCATAAACACAAAACAAATTACTTGTTAGGCAACATAGATCAGCTGCACTCCACATTTACATCAATCTTGAAAATTTGTTGTCATAAAAATGTAAAACTTTGGGGGTAAAAGGTCACTTACCAGGAGCCAGAGCTGTTTGCTATGTGTGGTATGTATGCACTTTGGCTCTTTAGAGGTCCAAATGTCAGAGGTATCCAAGATCATAGAATGCAGGGGTTTTTTGGCCCTCACAATATACAAACACCTGAATTTAAACAACCTGATGTGAAACATGAGCAAGGTTTCTGTGCTTATGTGTCAACATGTCCTAAGCACATAGTCTTGACCCAGCAGTCCGTGGTAGTGGCAGTCCATGTGTAACTGAGGTTAACTTGCATTTAAACAGACTAGGGCACAAAGAGGAAACAAGGACAGGAATCCAGAGAAAATCAGGTTCTGAGGACATCCCCTCCAGAACAGTGCTCCCATTAAAATAAAATAAAAATTAAAACAAACAAACAAACAACCCCCCACAACATATACTAGCTATGGAAAGGCAGCTAAATATCCATCAAGGACTGCAAAAGCCTTGCTAGGGCATGCAGAGATGTGGTCAGGAATGCTAAGTCTCAGAAAGAACTAAAATTGGCCAGAGATGTCAAGAATAACAGGAAAGGTTGCTACAGATATGTGAGTAGTAAGAAGCACAGGAAATATACAGAGCCATTGCTTAACTAGGCAGGGAAACTACTCACTTGTCATGCTGATAAGGCAGGGGTTCTCATTATCTTCTTTACTTCCATCTTTATCAGCATAGTTGGACCACAGAGCACTGGATCAAGTATCTACAACAATGCATATGTCAACCCACCAGTAGATGAACAGCTGGTCTGCAGCCTCTTGCAAGGGCTCAACCCACAGAGATCCACGGGCTAAGAAATCCACCCTAGAATATTAAGGGAAGTGGCTGACACTGGTGCAAGGCCACTCTCTTGAAGAAGTTTTGATGGTCTTTATCTAATAGACTTTTCTCGTGCTGAGAGCAATCAATCACCACAAGATGCGATAGGACAGGGTACTAGATAGTCTCTTCTGGGGTCCTGTTCCCATGAAACATCGGAATGAAAGATCTTTCAAGGTCCCTACAAGCAATAAAGATGGCTGAACTGAGGGATTCAGTTGCTAAAAATTTACATCTGTAGATACACTGCTTCCAAAGCTGGACAATACCACGAGAGGCTGCATCAGCTGAACCTTTCGGTCAGCTGTAAACAAAGAACTGCATATCACACCTGAGGCTCAAGCTAGGGAGTGAAAAATTTCTTCAAGGATGTGAGAGAGATTTGTACAGTGTACTGCATTACAAAGGAAAGCACGTTTTTATTTCCATCCTACTATTACCTGGGTTTCATAAACCTGGAGAATATTAGAGTAAAACTCTTCCAAGAGTAGTGGAATGCCTGGAAAATGATCTTCGATATATTCAGGAGTAATATGTTGTCAGTTTCCTTTAAACCTTTAATGTAGAGGACTGTAAATCTCCTGTGCCTGCTAGGGCCGGAAGTGAGTTAGGGATAGACTGGAAAGCAGGGTCAGAATTTCTGAGGAGAATGATCAACCTCCCATCTTGCAACTTGGTCCTACAGATCAGAAGGGCCCTTAACCCATTCAGAGAGAACAAGCACAGCAGGTTGACAGCAACAGTCCTTTATACTTCCATAAACTCCGCTGATGAGATGCACACCTCCTGAGGCACAGGACAGCCATCTTCATACAGCTCTCCTGGANAGCTGTAAACAAAGAACTGCATAATAAATAATAAATAACTGCATAATAAAAAAACACAGATAAAGGACTTGAACCCCACGGCCTTCAAAAGGGTAACACGAGAATGGCTCAGCTGCCATGGACAGTTCCAACACTGAAAGCCATCTTGCAGCAAGTCAGAAAGTGCAAAGGCTCAGCAAAGGCCCACCACACACATTGTTCTATGCCATCAGGGGTCCTCAGCACAAAGTGCTTTGATCTGTGGGATTGAATATGATCAGTTGTGTAGTATGGTCCTCCACAACATTCTTCTTTCTGAACTGGAGAGATGGATTTGATGGGTAGACTGTTAAATGAGTAAGGAAGTAGATGGTGGTCACAACCAGAGAGTAGTGTTCAATGGCTCAGAATCCCAGGGGACATCAGTGATATGTGGGTCCATATCAAGGCCAGTGTTATTTATTATCTTCATTACTGATGTAGACAAAGGGATCAAGTGCACCCTCAGCAGATTTGCTGGTGACACCCAGCTGAGTGGTGTGGGTGACACACCTGAAGGATGGGATGCCATCCAGAGGGACCTGTACAAGCTCAAGAAGTGGGTCCATGGGAATCTCATGAGGATTAACACGACCAAGTGCAAAATGCTGCAGCTGGGTCAGGGCAGCCCCTGCTGTCAGTCCAGGCTGGGGATGAACAGATGGAGAGCAGCCCTGCTGGGGACTTGGGGGTGCAGGTGGGTGAGAGGCTGGACATGACCCAGCCATGGGCACTCCCAGCCCAGAGAGCCAAACGTGTCCTGGGCTGCATCCAAAGCAGTGTGGGCAGCAGAGGAGGGAGGGGATTCTGCCCCTCTGCTCTGCTCCTGTGAGACCCCACCTGCAGGGCTGCAGCCAGCTCTGGGGTCCCAGCACAGGAAGGACAGGGATCTGGTGGAGAGAGTCCAGAGGAGGGACACCGAGGTGATCAAAGGGATGGAGCACCTCTCCTGTGAGGAAAGGCTGAGAGAACTGGGATTGCTCAGCTGGGAGAAGAGAAGGCTTCAGACTGACTTAACTGCAGCCTTCCAGTACCTGAAGGGAGCCTACAAGAAAGATGGAGAGGAACTTTTTACAAGGGTGTGTGTAGTGACAGGACAAGGGGGAATGGCTTCTAACTGAAAGAGAGTAGGTTTAGACTAGATATTAAGAAATTCTTTACTGTGAGGGTGGTGAGGCCCTAGGAACAGGTTGCCCAAAGAATCTATGGATGCCCCATCCCTGGAAACATTCAAGGCCAGGTTTGATGGAGCTCTGAGCAACCTGGTCTAGTGGAAGATGTCCCTGTCTATACAGGTGGCTAGAACTAGATGATCTTTAAGGTCTCTTTCAACCCTAACCATCATCTAATTCTGTGATTCTATGATACAGTCTCCAATTATGGAGCTTTAATAGAGCAAGATCCAAGCAGCTCAGTTAGTGGAATTGAGAAGAACACAGAAATTCAGTGTCAGAAGCAGTTGTCAGGTTTTTTGTCTGGTAGCAATCCTCAGGTGCTGAGAGAAACTACAGAACTCCAGGACTCAAGCCTCATCTAGTAGTCTCTTGGTGTTAGGGTGGTCTTGGAACTGCCACTGCAGAATGGGCAAAGGCCTCCATTTAATTTGATCTTCTGGCTAAGCAACTTCTAGTGCAAACATGGTTGGGTCAACCTCTTGACTGGGTGAGGCTCTTGTTCACTCAGTTTGATCAGAGAAAGAAAGGAGTCGTGCTAAATAGAACTCAGCCTTGACCCAAGATCAGCAAATCCTAAATGCTACTGTCTGGAGAAGACCATCACTTTCACTAGGATACTTCTCTCATTTAACCAACAGAAAATAAACATGCCAGGGTACATAACTTCCTGTTGCTAAAGGATGCAAGAAGAAACCGCATGTCAGTGTTACTTGTCAAGTGAGTCACATCCTCAAGACAGAGGAACATTTAAACTCATCCTTAGATGGAGCTATGGAGTATGATTCAGGCAACATGTATGGAGTATCCAGACCCATTCCTAATGAGGAAGGGAAAAGCAGCAGAGGCTATGCTCCCATATGGAAAGACACGGGATTTGACAAACACAGATTTGAAATCTCATCATACAGGACTGGTTGGAAAACAGAATTACATACTGAAGGGCTAGCCATAACAAAAAATAAAGACATGGACAAAAGTTGAGGCATCTAGAATGCCTCCATCACTGGGCAGTGAGTATGAAAGAGGAAGGGGTGGGGTGAAAAAGCTCTGAGACCAGAAAAAGCAGGAGTATGCTGTCTTTGAATGCCTGCAGTATACACTTCTCTGTTAGTTCTTTCCAGTATAAAACAGCTGGTGTCTACCGTGTTATTGCTACAATACAGTATTCTGCTGCATCTGCAAAACAGTCACTACTGACTCTTTGCTGCTTCTCTTGATCAATTGCATCAATGTTAACATCAGAATATTTTAAAATGTAATGATTTGCACTTGTAATGATACCCAGGGTTTAATTCAGCAAGAAACAATTCTCCCTCCAAAACAACAGCCAAAACTAAGTTGGGTCTTGTCTGCATGGAAACTGGCCTTTTCAGGGTGTTTGGTTATGTATTTTCAATTTGATATGTGAAAAAGAACTAGTAGCAAAACACTGAAAACAAAACTCAGAGAGGAAAGTTAATTTATTTGTCTAAAACATCAAACTAAGTTGAGACACCTTAGTTCAGTCAAAGCTTCTTCAGTTTCCTCATGAGCCTGAACTTTATAAATATTCCAAGTCTGTCTGCCTACAAAAATAGGCAGATCAAATTCTTGACTTTCTTCAGATATCAAGTTAATTTACAAGTCCTTGAAGACAGATGAAGAACAGGAAGCGATCCTATATCCTAATACACTCCACCATGTTTCCCAAGTGTACTGGAAAGGAGGAATATGAGCCTTCTTTGGAAAGGTGAGTTGGAAGGCTTATGACCATCTCTTGGAGACAGGGTATGCATTTACATCACCATGATTGCCATGGTACAGAATCCTGGACTGCTACTTTTACACACTGTGACCTATGATCTGAGAGTTGTAGTCTGCGGTCTCCATTCGCAGAATGTACGGGATGATGCTGTCAATCTGAACATTTCCAATCAGTCCTGCAAAGAACAGCTCCTCAGTGATGGCAGCACTCATCAGCCGAAGAGCAGGCAATCGGAGAAGAAGTCTAGACAGTCTGGAAAGTAAGTTTGGTGAAAAGTGTTACTTAGCAGATCACAGATTTTGGTGTTGTTCTCCATGATGTTAATAGTAAAAGAAGAGAAAAAACTCACAAGGGGCACTACTGGTCAGAGTTTGCTACATCTAGTTCATGGAAGACTTAAATACTTAAATCAGTACAGCACTAAATTTATGTTTACTCATATCTTGAACAGTATGGAAAATGTGCAAATGCCTGTCAACTACATGTACTATCTATGTTTGGATTTAAGACTAAACGAGGAAATAGTCCAAACAGATGCAATTCAAATAGAATTTTAGAAATTAATAATAAGATGAAAAATACCACTCACAATATGGATGACCACAGGCATAATATTTGAAGTATTCTACAGGTTAACTTTTTTTTTTTTTTGCTTAACTTAACTATTGCTTAACTTTAAGGAGGTAAGAAGAAAATGCATATATCTATTACATGAAAAACTGTGCAAATCAGTGCCTCTGGAACAGAACCAATCTAGTAAGCATCTAAGTTTACAGACCTGTAAGTATCATCCGGATACGCCTTTGTTACATAGTCTTGGAACTCCATGTAAGCTTTTTCTTGAAACTTCTCAATCTGTACCACATTTTCTAGACCTGGGTGATCTGAAAGAAAGCCCATTTCTTTGTTATACCCATTCTACAGAAAATGAACTAAAATCTATACAGACCATCCAGCTGCCCACACACTGAAATAATTATGTGGTAGCTGCAGCAACTTCAGTTTTAGTGGTAGACACTACTTTACCTCCTTGTATTTCTCATTCTTTACATTTATATTTTACTTAACTTTCCATAAATAAAATTAGGCAAATGATCGGGTTCAAATAAATTCAAATAAAAAGTGCTTGCAACGCTAATGTTGATCTTGATGATACAACTCTATTTTCTGTATCAGTAAAACAGGATTGTTTCAACACACTGACATTTTCTGGAACACTGGATGCACACATAAAATTTAGGTGAAAAGTGAAGGATAAAATTAGGATCAGTAATAGAAGCAGAATAAAAAGATGTGAACTGTCTGTTTCCTAAGACATGTAGAAAATAGCAATGAATCTCAGAATATGCTGAGTTCAAGAGACCCATCAATATCATAAAGTCCAACTCCTGGGCTTGCACAGGACACCCCAAGAATCACACCATGTGCCTGAGAGCATTGTCCAAACGCTTTCTGAATTTCGACAAGCTTGTATGTAGCAGATTGCTCTTTCTCAACTATCGGGTGCAAAAGTTTCAAATGTGCTAATCATAATTTTTAGCAGTGATTAGAACTTACTTGAATGTAAGTGTTGCTAAAATGAAAGGACATCAACCTAACTGCCAAGCCACTCTTGGAAATTATTATCCAGTAATTCTCAGTTCTCTAATCTGATCTCTAGTCTGTAATTCTATTATCCATCTATCTGAACATACAAATTTTACTGTCATACTAGCATGGCAGATTATGTAGATGAAGAGTTAGAGTTGATGTGCAAAATGCATCACTTCATGCTGCTGCTTTCAGAGCCATGTCAGGAACACAGCGAGAAGTCAACTTCTGGAAACAGTAGTTTGAAGACCACTGCTTGTACACTTGCAGCCATTTCCAAATACCCTTTACACTAATCTCTTTGCCCAAGGCTGTCTTGTGGCAATCAAACAGCTGGCTTGGCACAGCTGAATCACCAGGGCCTACTGAAGCAGAGGTTCTTACCTTAAGGCTCTGCTACAAGCACAGCCCAGCCCCATCCTGCAGCAGAGCAGTAAAATCCCTGCAATTATAATATCTGGCCTGCGAGCTATTGCCAGGACATCCCTTCTGTTCAAGGTACCAAACATGACTTTCACGTGTATGAAGATTTTATTATATGGCTCAAGGATCAAGAGTCCTGACAACACATTACCATTAAAGCAACTACTCATTAGTAATGTGAATTTTAAAACACCAGCTAAAGGAAGTTTCTCTCAATCATGTGACTGGACAAGAGTCTTCTCAAGGTATTTTTCTTCTTTTCTTTCTACCTTTTGTGTTGTCAAACATAATTGGAAGGAGACAAATAAACTTCAGACTAAACGAAGAGGTAAATACTACTTTGCAAGTGCAAGGTTCTTCAAGAAGTATTTTTTGGTGTCTAACAGGACTGATTTTTCCACACAGGCCAGAGGATTCTATCATAAATCCTAGTGGACATCAGTCTAAAAAAACGGTCTTGAGGCATTCTCCTATATAATTTTGTTTCTTTCCTGGAGTCACCATACCAGTGCTTAGTATAGAAATGCTATGAAAAGGATTACTTTGGGGTAAGCAACACTTGCACGAGAATTACATCTCCTGCAAGTATTATTTATTCAAATTAAACCAGCAAAGACCCTCCAACCATCCATTTAGAGAAAGTCTCTTCTGTAATAATGGTGTATTTGCAACTGTTCAGTCCTCAGCATTAAAGGAAAATGGCAAAGATTTTCAAGCATGCTTAATATTGTGTTTAAACTTATTGGGTTTAATGGTGAGTCCTGCTTGTCAGAAAACTGAAACTGTTTCAGTGATACAATGAACTGTACAAGCAAACACATAAAACCACTCTCCTAGTCATATGCTGTCAGTCCTTATGACTCTCCTAGTCATAAGGACTGACAGCAGGATTATGTTTTATTGTAGAACACCCAGGATCTGATTTTCCTTTGTGATCCACAAGACAAAAATATCACAACAGGAATATCCTCTGGAAATTTATCATCTTTCCTGAAGGATTTTGACTCTACTTACACCACCTTTTATTTGCATGAATGTCTTTCAGAAATCTTCCATTACTGCAATATATATATATGTAGAAATGAAAGATATGCAGGATTTTGTTTGTGCACTTAGATGAATACCATGAATTCCTGCTCATGCTGCCACTTTTACTGGTAGATACTACATATAGAAAAGATCGTGCAAATCTGAGGGAAACTGCAAAGCAAGAACCTCACAATATATGAATTCTATATATTAGAAAACTTGCTTAAAATTTACATTTTGGAAGTGTCCAAGTTCTAAAAGATTTTCTCACCTCAACTAATTTTTCTGTGTAAGGCTGAACTGCAACTGAATACAAATAGAAAGCTCTTCTTGGATCGAGTAAGTCTACAGAACTGACATGAACCAAATACCCAGATCTCCTCCATGTCCTACACTATGAACTGGGGTTACTAAGAATCTGTGAGCATCTGTGAGAATCTGCTCCAATCTTTTCCACAGGACATCATTATCTACAAAAGGCAGAGCAACAAGGATTAAGGAAAGTGCTGGTGCTTTTAAAACCTTCTAATGCAAAATGGAGTAACTGAAGACTTACTTTCCAAATATGAGAGTGCAAAATTCTTGGAGTTAGAGGAAGTACTTGAGATTTGGACATTTTTTCTCTAATGAAAATACTTGGGTTTTGCTTTGTATTAAATCTCAATTCTGAATGATGAATCTAAGGCCTGCAAGATACTGATACAATACCTGAAAGCCTTTTGTGAAAAGTTAATTCTATAACTTTCAGGTAAAGAAAATTGATTTTGTAACTTTCTACAGTCCAGGTATATGGGTTTCACAACATAATTACCCAGTAAATATCTACTAAAACCAGAGGACTCTTTCCTTCCTACTGTAAACTAATCACCTAGAAGGGAAATAGATTGTATTGCATTCACTGTCTAATGTATGTCTAGTAATGCTACTGAGAGTACATGAAGCAAATACTGTTTAGAAGACAGAATTAATAACATAAGTGAATGTTTGTGGTGTTGATTCACCAGAAATGCTATATGCATTGTCTATGTGGAGGGAGGATATGTTTCTGTAATTCTGAATGTGAGAACTAATGCCCAGATAGTCTTTCATATATTAAAATCCCAACTTCAATCCATGTCGTCTGGATGTGCAAGAGCAACACTTCAGAAAATTACACTGCAGGTCTTCAGAAAATGTACCCCAGAAAGGAGGCACAGAATTAAAAGCAATAAATAAATAAATGAAAAGAAAAAAGCCCAAAACAACCAAAACTCCAAGCCCAAAAAACCCAAAAAGCGTAAGTGGCACAGCCAAGAATAAAAATCTACAAATAAAAAGAATCCGAGTCTCCCTGGGCGAAAAAAGTCCCCAAAGCAACATTCAGTTGTTTACATTACAAGATTAACCCTCCTCTTCCTGCAGTCCTTACACAGCTTCTGAGATTTCTCAACAAATGAGGCACTAACTGCACATAATGAAACAGTTATATGGCAACAAATAGCATCAATTAAAATTTTCTATTTGGAATAATTACATACCAGGACTGAAGAGGACAATTGCTTTCAAATATGCATATTCATATCCATCTAGACACAGTTTAACCATGCTGTTACAAAACTCTTGCAATTTGAAGACATGCTCCATTACTAGTTTTCCTTTGTCTGTTGGCAGCTTATCTAAATCAGGACAAACATCAAAAAAAAAAAAATCCCAAGTTAAAACATATGCAAAAAGCAGTCACACTAGACTTTAAAAAATAATTATCTTATTAGATTCAAACAATGGGAAATCTATGCTCTCTATAAATTCCTATTAGGTCTGAATAATCTTGGCACCAACAATTATTATTATTATTAACACTCTTTTTTCCACCTCTTCCAATTAGGGCTCTTCCTGCCACTAGTGCTTCAAGTAATCAGATGTGGTTAGAGCTTGAAATGATCGAGGCAGGAAGGGACTACTTATAAGCAAAGCATTCCCTGCTACTGCTGCCCTGTGCTCTGTCTAAGGATCAGGTGCCACATGGCAGGATAGTGTACAGCTTCATGGGTTATTGCAGCCAGAGTCCACACCACTGCTGGGAAAGGTGTGCTGGACACCTCCCCTGACTCACACTGAGGGGAATGTGCTGGCTGCAGGGCTGTTCCCCTGGAGTCAGCAACAGCAAAGCAGCCTGAAAACCCCATTCACTCCATAACCCACTGAAAAAAGAGTCTTTAAAAGGTAGAAATACGTATGTGTAATAATGATAAAAACATGACTAACTACCACAATACCTTTTCTGATAAACATGCTTTAAATATTACACAGACTAAAATTTCCAGATTCCATTTGTATCTGCCCTAGAGACAATCACAGATTTGTTAGTATCTTTAGCTGATCCAGTACATCTCATGATTTGATCAGTTTGTTTTAAGCGATCATTATTTATAGGAGGATCTTGTGGATGTTTTTAGATCACAAAAACCCCTTGGAAATAATTCTTTAATTACCTTATCATAAAAGAAGATGAAAAATCTATAGTCTGTTAGGCTGGTTTTTTACCAATCTGCATTTGCATAGCATCGGCAACAGTGAATTTTCATACCCCTAACAGCAAACAACTCAAAAATTTAGTTAAATCTGAAAATGCTTCAATTTTTGTATGCGCATCTATCTCATGAATAATGTGTTATGACTATGAACAGGTGAAGACTATACTATTATTGACTGGTTAGCTTTTAGTGCTGACAACCTTGTGAGTACCCACAAGCACACAAAGATAAAAGACTCCCCTCTGGCTCAGAGGAACAGAATTAAAGAAGCCAAATGACATGTCCTTCATTTGAATGAAAAATATGCCAAAGATGCAGGACATAGGATTAACAAGGAACAAAGTGTACTTAGTGGAGATCTGTTGAAGACTTCCATGTAGACTAAAACTAATACACAGAAGTCAACAAACCAAGTTATGTAAAGGAACTGTATCACCAAGTGGGCATTCAGCTGATCCTGTCAGCTATGAAGAGCAAGGACAGGTGGATCTTTCTTACTTTGTATACGAAGGAACCATATTCACAGTACTCTTATGTTCTTAATGTTCATACCGCCCAAAATATTCCTGATTTGGGCTGATATTAACAGACAGCAGAACATTATTAGATGTTACAACACACAAAAATAAAAACAGTATGGCTTTTTTTTTCATTTGGAGGTAAATATTAGCATAGCTGACTTGCAAAATTGCTAAAAAATTCTATCTTGTAGACTGTAATTGCTAGTATAATTTTGTTTCAATATTAATATGAAATTCTTTAAACAATAAATTCACAATAACAACTGAAGTATAAATAGCTTCTATGCACTTCAAAACTTAAAAAACATCAAGTAATTTCCCAAGTGTGGCATGTGCACAGCATACACCTTACCTTGTTGTAAACTGCCTTGAAGGTGATTAACAAAAGCAGCTAAGATCGTTGCCACATTCATAACTTGTGAGCATTGTGCTAGACCAAGCGTAAAAAGTTCATTCCAGCAGGCTTTTACTAATGATATGCTGTTATCCTGTCTATTAAAAAGCACAATAATTTAATAAAACCAGCTATTTGCATTCACATATTGTTTTTAAATTTGAAGAACACTTCATAAAACATTAATTCAACCATTACAACCAACACCAAAATGAAGTTTTGCATAATTTTTTTCTTTGCATGCTAGAATTAAAGTACCCGGTTTAAACTGATTTTTGTAAAGCAATAAAATTTTGTTTAAATGACCTAAAAGGAGATAGATTCCTACTACAAAAGCAAGCTGAAGTTACAGTAAATGGCAACTGTCATAGTTTACTCCATCATGCTAGCTTTCTTAAAATCTGGGACAACATTTATGTTCATGGACAGAAAAAGATTGCACTCTTCCTGTATTGTGGACATAGAACAGACTCAGGGTTTTTTTTTTTTTTTACTTGAAAACTGATAGGTTGATATAATTTTTTCATTAAAGATGCAGATGAAATGGAACATGTGTGATCAAGCTTCTGAGCTTCCTGACTGCTACTTTCTGCATCCCTTTCAAGTTTGGAATAAGGTTTGAAATACGGACTTCAAAGTATAAATACCAGTCACCAGGATTTCTTTGCTGTAGCTTAAAATTAAATATATCAATTCATATTCAGCCACTTCTGTAACTGTAACTTAACTTTCAGTAATGCCAAGCATCTCTAACTCTCAGAGTTTAACAAGAGCTCAGAACCTTGGAAAGCAAATCCCACCAGAGAGGAGTGAAATTCAGGTACCACGTTTCAGACTTTTAGCCAGTGAACATAAATAATGGAAATTTAAAAGAAGTACAAGAGCTATCAAAGAAGAAAAGTATATTAAAGCTAGGATTTCAACTACAAAAATACAGAGGAATGGATTTTTGTAAGAATGTTGACGTAATCTTTAAGAACAGTTCTGATGATTTAGTGCAATACTAAGATGCCAAATGACAGGTGAACAGAGACTTGTCCTTAACTGGATTACAGAGAGCTAACTGAGAGCAGTATTTTTCATTATGATCAAGTTCTTGTTATGGTACACATGATACTGTACGTGCAGCTTCTGCATGTATTTGTCACATCTTTGTTCATCTCCTTTACCATAATCAAAGGGACTATGCTGAGCACCCCTGAACACAGGGTGTACTGGCTACTCCTCTGATACTTGTGAGTAGATAAATGTATCATCTACAGCATCTTTATGGCTAGTCAAAGTTACACCAGAACCAGTTCTTAAGTTTTCTCAAGCAGCCTCACAAAACTAAGAGGCTGTAACCAGCTGGCTGAAGGTTTCAGTAGGAATCTCTTGTGAACAAAGACACCCATGCAGGAGGATGAACTCATGAGTATCTGGCATCTTTAGCTACATCATCAGGTGAAAGGCAGCTATCCTGCTGTGACTGAAGGAGAATGTTCAGCCCGTGGAGGAAACAACCTAGGTACAATTATCCATCTTCCCTACAAAACCATTACTCATCATGCTCCATGAATTTCTCTTCAGTTTAGAAGTGAAATGAGTCACCCTTCTGAAAGTCAAAATTGTAGTATATAATATGTTCCAACTATAAGGGCTGCTTTAATTTCAAATAAATCTCCACTTGGAAATAGTTTGCATCTTAAGTGCTTCAAAGGAACACTCTGAATTTATGTTATTTCTATATTGTTGTCCATGATCTTGACTGTGTCTATAAATGCTATTACAGGTGAATATTAACACTATTATGACAGCTTACTCATCCATATTTTTAAGCAGAAAAATATATTGTGAAATAACAGATAAAAAGAGCATGTGCAGATTTTTCTTGTTAAATCTTTCTGGAGAGAGAGACCTCCTGTACTACCATTTTATTTTTAATAAGCAATTCCCATTTGTTGTTACAATATCAATTTGTACTGATTTGCAGTGTTTCTCTGTAAGAAAAACCTTTTTAAAATTTAGAATGACATAATGTACTATGTTTATTTGCTATGCATTTTGTTATTCTGCAGGTCAACAATTTCTACCAAAATAAAACATCATATTTACCCTTTTTTTACCCTTACTATTCTTTAACTTTGTACAATATTCCTTTCTCCTTCCCCCAAACACAGGCTTAATTACACACAATACAACGTCTTTCCTTAAGAACTGTAGAATCCTTTGGCTGAAGGATCTGACTAAACACAAATGGTAATCAGAGATCATCCTGCTTTTGACAGCTTTCCTGGAAGAGGGGACAATCCCTCATTTTAAAAAGGAATTCTCTTGGCTGCCACAGTCAAAGGCTATTTTGATATTGAATTAAACAGAAACACTGCAGATGAGAACAAACTAACATGATTTATTCACCATTTGTGTCAGAGCTGATACAGTATCTTTATTTGTTTGATGTATCTTCATAAAATTATTTCTGAATATAACATAAATCACATTTTCCCATGCAGTTTGGACACGTTTTTCATGATGATCAGCAATGGACTACAAAACTGAACTTAAGAATTTTAAGTGCTACACTAAATTCTGATGGAGAAGCAGGATGTTATACAAACTGTAAAAAGAACAGTTAGAATTACCTTTTGGTTACAGGAGCCATTTATTTTTTG
Organism: Cisticola juncidis; assembly: GCA_013400215.1. Classification (NCBI taxonomy): domain Eukaryota; kingdom Metazoa; phylum Chordata; class Aves; order Passeriformes; family Cisticolidae; genus Cisticola; species Cisticola juncidis. The sequence continues at coordinate 421,714 of VXBR01009086.1, read as the reverse complement.
GAAAGTTTCCTGAAATTAGACAACTTCCTTCTGAGTGTTTGCTGAACGTATCTAACCATTTTCTTCATGTAGGTTTTAAAGGCAAAATCATTACTAATAATTCACCTTGTGAGGATAAAAATTTTGGGGATTCAGACAGGATTTTCTTTTTGCTGATTGCCTGATAAGCATCAAGATGTAGCATAAAGCTGTAGCAATTACAAGCTGATAGAAATTCCTGTTTTCTGAGAATGTACTTAAGAAGTAGCAGTGTGCAGTAATTTGACTGTTTTAAATCTACTTCTTTTTCTTACAAAACCCAACCAAAGTCCTGAATTTGGACTCAAACTGGGAGTTGTTTTGATTCAGAAATTTTACCTTACAGTTAAGATTTTTAAGTTTTAATTAGAGGGGTTTTATTTTTAGAAGTCCCTGAAGAAGACAGCAAAACCCAAAAATTCAAAAGCACATACCCACAATATAAGGGAACACAGTAACTGAACACTTACCCCAGAACTTGGAAAGATGGAATGGAACGTGCCCAGTGCATGGACAAGAAAAGCAACCTGGAGGCAGACTCGCAGATATAGTGAACGTTAAGATAGTCAGGCATAGGAGAAGGCATGGTGAGCTGCAAAAAAAAAGTAGGAAGCAAAAAAGAAAAAAGAAGGAAGTGTAAGACAGTTATTTTACTTTCTTCATGATATGTTTAGGAATAAATCAATCTTTTCAATGTCTTTTAAAAAAGTGAATAAAGAAAATTGTTCTTAAAATAAAAAAGGTATAATCCTGACACAAAACTGAATGACTGCCTTTTGCATTATTAGCCACACCTTCACACGCTTATGTTATATAACTACAAAGCAACAAAAAGGACAAAAAGTTTCATTTCTAGATAATGATTCATGTGTGGGACAACTAGAGATGGAAAATCTCAAAACTCAACTTCTGAGACATTCTTGAAGAATAAGAGAGAAGAATCATTGTAATTGGAATGAGTTGCTTACATTAGAGGAGTTACAACTCCTAGAGAGAGAGAGGGAGTAAAAGAGAGTGTATGTGTGTGTGAGAATTCTATTTCACAAAACATCTTTTTTTTTACTTTTACTTAATATTTTACAAATAAATACATGAGAAATCTTCTGGTGTTTGAGTAAAATACCAAATACATAGCTGCTTCCAAGTCCAAAAAATATAACCAACACATATCAGAAAGGACCCTCTGCAATGTTAATAAGTAAAATTAGTGATGTTACCTGCATATGTGAAGAAAGAGATTTGACCCAAAATAGCTTAGAACTTGTAATTCTCTCTTCAGAAATTAATACTTTTTAACATAATGTTCTGGCTAATGCATTAAAAAAAACCCCAAAAACAACCCTGACATTTGCATTACAGATGTTCATTTGAATGATCAAAACAGATGCTGATAAGAGGGGTAAAGTTTAACCAAATGCCTGTTACTAAATTTTCAGATGACCAAGCTTTTTGATTTGTCCATGGAAAATGATGATGAAAAAAAAAATAGAAGGAATTTCTGCAAGCTTGTAAAACAAGAACTAAATCCAGAAAATATATGGCTAACTAACATAGAAACTGTGTTTAAGTCAATTACTACCATGCTAAAATAGGGTATCTACACAAACAAGAAACTGACAAATACACTTAGAAATCTCAAAATCCAGCTGCAGATTGTATCAGATCCACCAGTTAACAAGTGACAATGTGGATGCTGACTCTGCTTCACGCAATGAAATGCTGACTCTGCTTCATGCAAATACTTTGTCTATATGAATCTTTTTGTATGGATTACCAGTACTTTTCAGGTAAGATATTATAAAAATAACCAGTGAAGCTAAACCACTTCAGAGCGCAGTACTTTCTGCCAAACAAAGAATTAACCAGTGAACAAAAGCAGTTCATTAATTGGAAATGAATGCCAATACCTGAATAAATACATCTCTAAGAAATTAAAAATTTAGATCATTATTGCACATCACTATGTCAAAACAGCTGTAAACAGTCAACAGTAAGAAAGTATTCAGTACCCTGAAGGCTACATGAGCATCGCTGAGCAGTGGCCCCTCTATTTCAACAATGTTCATGCTTGTTTCTCCAGCAAGCAGCTGTGCATTGCCATCAACACTTTCAGAGTTCTGGCATGCTGCGCTCTCTCCTGGATTTAATGCTTTTGCAAGAGTATCAAATGCCCTGGAAGATCACAAAAAAAAAACAAAAAGAAAACTTCATTTTGGAGACCATTTCAATGACGATTTAAGAGGAACCTGCCCAAGTCTGAAACCTGTTGGCAGAAGTCTGTTTCAAAGAGTGAGGTTTGAAAAATAAAAACCAGTAGCCTGCTTTTCCTGACATTCCACTGAACTCTGAAATAAAAATTAGCAGCAGATCCTGTTTACACTAGTTGCCAGCAAATTCATAGTTTTGACATATTGGTTGTGCTGCTGAATCACAGTTTGCTTTTCAAGATCTCTTTCATGATGTTCACCGAGAGCGCTGGCTTAAGCGTTTTGGGGACATGATCACCAGACTGCTGTTACAGTCACTTGGAGCATGTATAAATTTTACAGCCTTTCACTGCTATGAAGCACGAACAGAGTAAGATTTTTTTTTGTTAAGTAATCAGTTGTAGTTAGATTTTTCAACTTAATTTGAAAAGACTGCTTCAAAATATGTAAGAGAAAGCACTCCCACGCGTTCAATACAATCCCCAGTACCCTCTGCTGCATGGCAGGGACTCTTGGCTTTCACAATCTCAAGTGCTAGAGGGCAGATGTCATGACAAACACAGATATATTACTCAGTATTTTGCTACTTGATAACACGAGTTGTTTTTCTATTCATAAATACCCCTGAGAACCACAACGGATACACCTTCAGTCAAAAATACACAGACTTGATCACTGCCTACAGACAGATGACATATCCTGGGAACAGCAACATATACAGTGTTGCATGAAAAACCTATGCACTGAAGCCTGAAAACCTTACAAAAGACAATTATCAGCTTGTATGTAGAGCTCATTCTCAATTTATAAACTATTTATTACCAGAGTCTAAAATCACTGATTTAATGCCAAAATCTAGGGTAGAACTTAGCCACCTTCTCTACCCTCCTGCTGTCTAGCTACATGAATTCAGTAACACACTAAACAAATTGAGCTGTTGCACATAACTATGCACTACCAAATGAAATATTACAGTGAAAGAGCTTCTGACACTGCCTCAAGGTGTGGGATGGTAAATGAACTACTTTTTGGTCCTCACTAGCCTGAGTACCTTGATGTGTACACGTGAGGCTGACTGAGGCATGAGTGGACTATACAGACACACCTGGGCCATCTTCTGTCTCTGGTATGTGCAAAGTTGGCACAAAGGGAAAGCATTCATAGCTCAGCTCTAGAAACTATACTATGGACTCCTGCTAGAAGATCTGAGGTCTTCCACAATTCATTCTTTGCAATCTAAGCAGAACAGGCAAACACAGCAGCTCTGCAACAGCTGCTTTTTAGGGATCTCTTAACAGCATCTCTGCAGGGCTCTTCATGTGGCAGGGACAGAAATTTAGGAGGGGAACAAGACTTCCCCTTTTGCCAAAAGCTAAACATTATGTGCATCTGTCACTATCCTGTATTTATTCTAGCACAGGCTGAGGAGTCCTTTTTAAATAGTGTGGGCATGTACACTTGTTAACCATGTCTGCCCATGACACTTTCTTGACAACTCTGATTCTTCAATGTTGCTTTCAAAGGAATCTTCAACCTCCTAAACTCTCCTCCCTCATAAACTGCCAGTAGTAAGGCAGCAGAAGTCAGTAGCAGCTTTGCTTCTTCATGGCTCGGTAATGTGAGTCCTTTCCTACACAAAGTCCCAACACCAGCAATGTCTGTACGGTAAAGCACCATGGAAAAGAGAATCTGGAACAAAGCCTGCCTGGGAGCTATCTAGAACACAAAATGAGAAAACAAGGCATAATCAATATTAAATAAATGGTATTGATATCCTTTGCTACAAACAATTTTGGTTCTCTTTTTGTCAGGCTCAGTCATCAATAGATATATAGGACTGCAGATAAACTGTAAAGAAAGAACATCATGAAGCATTAGAGGACATGGCATATAAAGTTACAATATAAAAGTAGTGGGGTCTTGCAGCAGAGGTTGTACTCTGTGTCAGCAAACGTGAAATCGTAACTACTGCAAGCAATGAATATAAGAAATTACATGAAAAGCATGGATGGATCAAATGTGGTTTCTGAAGTCCCATAAACTCTACTTCCTCAGTAAACATCTGGGTCTGTTAGATCATGCTGGCACTGGGTCTGATAGGGAAATCAATAATTTAGAAAAAAATCTTAGTTTCTGCTGGAGCAACAATTTCCCTTTCACAGCAATGTTTAACTTGAGCCTCCCCACTGCACAACTATTAGGTAACTTATTTGACAAGAGTACATCAAGTCAGAGCTCTTCCAAGCCCTCTGGCTGAGAGAACATGATGCCTTTTCATAGACAGACTTTAAAACTGAACAGAAATCCTGAAGGTGGTAAAAATAACATCTGGAAGTGCCAGCAAATGAAAGATTACTACATCTTTTTGAACAACCATAGTATTGAATGATGTCTATCAGCACAAGTAACAACTTACACAGCATATTCTAACATTCTTTACCTAGGAGGACATAGCAAAGGCCCAAATCAGCATTTATAAAAAGTCAGACTGACTTTCTAAGCACTGTATAAAGAAAGGAGCAGAAAAAATGTAATCTGCTTGCAGTTATACAAAGCAGTAGAGACCACAGGGAAATCAGCTATTTCAGCCACTATATGCTCACCGTTTCCCCCTTAATGGATTTACTCCACACACTTTCAGAACAGCATGTAAAATGTAGATGGTATGTAAAAGAATATTGCTGGGGCAGCAGCCAGAAGCTTGCGTGAGAAAGGAAGAACATGATTGGGATTGCTGGAATGACTGTGGATGTTCTGTAGATACATCTTCCACACATGCTCACCACAATGGCTCAGTGAAAACTAGTGCAAGACACAAGTTTGTAAGACTCTCAGTGAAATCTCTTAAAAATAAAATTTCCAGGATGATGCAAAGTACTAAGACTATAGTACAAGACCTAACATACCTTAGTATGGCCAAACAAAAGGTACGAAAATCAGCTGTAACCTTTATATTGAAATTATATTAATTTCAAGTACAAACAACTAAAAGGATATATTTCTCTAATGGAACTTTCTTTTGATTTCACTTGGAAGAATCTAACAGTATTTATCTTCTACATGAGCTTACACTGATATTACTATTACTTTTAAAGCAGATAAATTTCCTACATTGTGATGATTTAACTAATTGACTGGTCTAAATTGACAGAGACCTTCTCTTGAAAAAGACAGTATTTTTAGGGAAAACATGCCTTACCTTGTAACATCAGTACTAGCTTGTTCTTCTTGCTTGAGTTCAGATAATGATGCATCTCCATTACTCAAACTCTCGATCACAGATAGCTCTGTACTGCTTTGTGAAATGTCTTTGCATTTACTGAGATTTGCTAATGAAGTCACCACATTTGCCAGTGTACTTAAATCTCCCTGATATGCTTCTACCTAAGGAAAAACAACAGCTTTTAATTCTCAGTTGATTGGCAGCTGTTAACCTGCAAGAGAAGAGCCTAACTTTCACATAAATGAAGAACAGGGCATATGCAAAGATATACCTGTAAGAAAACTGTTTTCAGCATATGGGTAACCACAATACAGCACTTGGACACTGCACTGCATTTAAAATATATTTACTTGTAAAAGTAATAGCTATCTATTTCTTTCAGAAAGAATACTGCTGATGGTAAGCAAGTGCAGAAAGAAGTTTTCACATCTCTATGCATTGGTCCATCACCAGGATGTAATGCTGCTCTAGATTGCATTTTTAGCATCTCCCTTCCCCATGTAAATGAGTTAGTAGTAGTAGGTTAGGAGATGTCTGAGAAGAAGGAATGCATGAAAAATCAGCTTTATAAACAAAGCAGAAAAAGAATTCTGCTGCAGCCTTTATGGTGTTTATGTCTTTGTTTAACTGCAAATGAAAAAAGTGATTCAGTACTGGCTAGCAACTCAGAGAGGCAGTACGATGTGTACCACCCTGTCCCAACAACAAAAAAAAAAAGTACATTATTACAGACAAGTTACGAGCCAAGTGTCAGGATTATCCTAACACAAAAATTAAAATAATACAGTCCTGAAGACTTTGTAAAAAATGTGAAGGAAGGACATTTACTTCATTGTGTTTTTAGCATTTTTATTGTGTGAGGCTAAAAAGATTCTTGTAAAGAGAAGGCATTTGTAACACTCGTGAATGTTGTAAAGGAGTGTTTTAAAAATTAATTTAACCAAATAAAATACCCTTCTCTCCTTACATATACTATTACAGCAATTAGCTCTACTTATTGTATCAGTCATATCACCGCATACCTTGTCTGGAGTTATCAGCACAGTAGGCTCAGTTTTTATTGCAGATGGATGAATGTTAACAAACATTCCCGATTCCAGCAAACCCGTTGATCTGACAGAAAACAGCACAAGTTTTACTTTTGTTTAATTTTAAAATTAAATTTTCCTTTTTCAGAAGACAGAGATAGCCACTTCTGAATACAATTTACATACCTTGCTGTTTCATTGTCTGTCACAAAAGTTGGGGTAGCAGCTAATGGACTACGAAGATCTTTCCGAATGTAGATCTTTTCTGTAGAAGCTGCACAGTTTGAAGATTTTTCTCTTGACACTTCAATAGGTTTCCTCTCACACTGTACAGCTACAGAAATGATACCACCGATTAAATCACACCCTGAATTACAGAGTAAGAAATAATACTTTTCTCTCTATTGAAGATTTGATTTTAATTATAATTCTGAAAATAACTAAAATATATAAAATATATATCCCATAACCAACAAACTAACAAGTTGTATAAAAACCAGCACACCAACTTGATGAGTTACAAGTGAAATTATGTATTAGTCAAGATCTGTCAAGATATCGAACATATGGAACACTTTAAAGTTACAATTAAGGAAGACATCCCCTCATTTTTAATTTGAATCAAAATTGAAGCTTAAAGCTTCTCATTCTCTCAGTTTCACACTCTCACTTCCTTTGTGAAGGACTCATGGTATGTTTTTCTATGGATTGTGGGTCTGTGTTGAACCCACGTAAATTCATTCATTTAAAGAAGCTTCTCAGGTTAGGACCTCAGACAATACAGCGGGCAAGGCACCATCACCAAGTTCAGTTCAGACCAGTTAAGATCAATCTGGACAACACCCTGACCCAGAGTCCCTGACTTCAGAGAAGAAGTGGATTTTTAATTTGAATGACTCAGTGAAACAAGGTGGAATGAATCTGGGCTTTAGCCTACAGATATACAACCTTGCTTTGAACATTAAAATGAAACTTACAGTATTATCTCTTATGGGGAAAATGTGGAAATGTGAAAAATATGTAACTTCGGACAAAAAAATTAAAAACTTTGCAAGAGAGCAGTAGACTGTGATTCTATTCAAATTTTTACACTGATAAGTATCTTAAACCCCAAATTTTGTAATATTAAGTATCGACAATACTACTGAAGTCAGCCTGCAACCCACAAATAGTGCTTTAAAGGGTGGGAGATGGAGGCAAGTATTTAATCTTCCTTTTCAAATGCTGTGCTCAATAGCAGGGTCTTGCCTTGCTGAGAAAAGGCCAAGGCTACTTCAAGGGATAAATAACCCTCACTGAGAGAGCTACAGTCCAAGACCATGCTTTTCTTTCCCCACCTCAGTGAGGAATGAGACTTCTCATCACCACACAATCCTCTCCCCAATCAGTTCTCCCTCGTGACCCTGAGATTGTTTTCCTGCCTTCTGATTCCTAAGCCCAGTGATTTTGTTCTGCTTAAGAAGTCTTCTGTGGAGGGGCCTTTTCTTACTTACTGCCAGCTGAACTAGAGGGTAAAGATGCACTTTCACTGCCCCAGCTTTTCCTCCCTTTCTGAATTAATTTCCTGTGTTACTGATTTCTGCTGACAGAAGAAGGGCTGTAGGGAGGAAAATGTCCACAGAAGTTCAAGAGGGTCAGTAAAACAAGCACAGGATGACAGCCCTGAGAACAAGACCAATACTGTATGTACTGCCACAGCATCACAGTATTAGGTCTGAAGGATTTGTATTTTGTGTGATTTTCTTTGCATTTAGTATTTTGATACTGCTGTGATATTGCAATACCACTATATCTGATGTATGGAAAGATTAAAAGGAATTTGGAATCTGCAGGAATCTGTAAGAACTGAACTTCAGATCACTATGGATCTCTGCCTTGTGAATAACTGTCTCTGCAGAGCTTTGTCAAAAGTGAACAGCAATTCACCAGTAATCTCAGCTGTGGAAAAACTGAAAGGAAGGTAGAGTTCAAAAAGTTCAGTAGCTTAATTTACACATAAAAAAGTTGAACTGCACAAAAAAAAAGCAGACATGTTTGATACTTGTCATATAGGAGTAACAATTCATTCACCTTCACACAGCATGGAGCTTACTAAGTTTTTAAAACAAACACCTGAAAGCATTTAATATTTCTGATACACAAAACTTGTACACTTCTTTAAAGGCAAAACATACAATGATTTAAACATATGTAACTAAGTTAACGATTTGTATCTGTACACAGCATATCTTTTATAGCAGGAAGTAGCTCCCGGGTGAAGTAGTTTCCTCTTATTCAGACTCACAATCTTGTTTCATCCCAAAGGCGATGCATCTCTGCAGCCTGCAGTACTGACAGCGATTCCGGTGGTGTTTGTTAATGACACAGTCTTTTGCTCCTCGGCAGGAATAAACCAAATTCTTCCGGATACTCCTTTTAAAGAATCCTTTGCATCCCTCACAGGTTACTGCTCCATAATGACGGCCTAGTTACAAAATAACAGAAAATGTGACATTAGATTTACAGAATAGTATTATTTTTTTAGCCTTCACAATAACTAAAACAAAGTATTAGCTATTTTACCCAGAAAAGGAACACTTGTTTTTCCCCATGGATTGCAGATCTTAAAATATATTCGGGCTATAAAACAACATAAAAAAGCAAGTGAAGCATTTTTCTAGTTCAAAGCATTTAACAGGATTTTACAAACTGGCAAGTTGCTTATTAAATTATTTCCTTGTCTGTTGACAGTAGTGTTAAAAAAGGCTAAGAAAACAGGTAAGTAAGAACACAGCAAAAAAAAAATCATTTATAGCTTTCTAGTAATTTTCTGTGCAGACAAGTCCTGTGATTGCTCATTACAAGTTCAACTGTTGAAATTGTATGCATTAAATCTAATGGAACCATGGAAACTGCACACATGGCATTGGACAGCATGAGGCAATCACTTCAAAGCTTTACTTTCACCTTTCATTTTCCTAACAGGGTAATGTATGTCCATAGTTCTTGCAGTAAAACATCAGTGAAAGAATAATCTAGAATAGCTACAACGTGGTTTGTTTTTGTTTTTGTTTTTGAAGACCAGTTCTGCAAGTTTTCAGTATAACATAAAATTTTCTAAGATATACTACAAAAAGTAAGTTTTAAAATTATTTTTAGAAGTAAATTATTTTGATTTCACATAAAATATAAACATTACTAAAAAGGATTGATGAAAGCATGTTTGGGAATTACAACAATTTTAATTTATGAATTCTTGAAATACCTATGGCACATTACAAATTAAATCACAAATATGACCTAATTTGGGAGAAAACTCTTTTAGATTCTTTCCCAAAGTTTCCTGAAATTCTGACAGGTTTTCTATATTCCTTTATCACAACTTTTTTACCCCTACTAAAATGTGAAATTTCAAAAGCATCATATATATTAAAAGAATAACGTCTGAAACAATTTAGTGGCAGCTGGATTATGAATATTCATTCTGCAAAGTACCAGGGCCGCTTCTTCACCTACTCTTTTGATGTACTTCTTGGATTCCAGCTTGGAAGAGGCTGCAAAGCAGTTTTCATGACAGTGCTCGTCACATGGGAGGCTCCCCAAAAGCTGCAGCTGCTCAGAGGAACACGGCACTCTCCCTAAAGTCACTACCACTGCCCAATATTCCAAAGCCAGCACAGGAGGAAAACCTCCTTGCATCTCCAGCCTCTCAAGGGAGGCTCCAGCTCTCCACTGGGGACTCAGAGAAGTTTTAACAATTAGAACACACTAATCAGATCTTTGCCTTAAGTTTGGCAGAAATTTCCTTGAGATGGGTGAGGTCTGACAAGTAGGTAGAGCTCTAGCAACTGTATTTTTATGTTAAACTTTGCTTATTTTTTTGAAAAAAAAAATTAAAACATTTTACTTTGTAGCAAGTTTGCTCCCTGCTGAAGGAAGACTTCCTAGTTGTCTGCAGGTTCCTCAGCAGGGGAAATGGACAAACTGGCACCGACCTACTCCCTGTGCTGCCAGGACCCAAGAGAATGGCATTAAACTGGTCAGGGAGATTTTAGGCAGGACATTAGGAAAAGGTTCTTTACCCAGAGGGTGCTTGGTCACTGGCACAGGCTCCCCAGGGCAGTTGTCACAGCACCAGCCTGACAGAGCTCAGGAAAAATTTGGACAATGCTCTCAGGCACAGGGTGTGACTCTGGGGGTATCCTGTGCAGGGCCAGGAGCTGGACTTCAGAGATGCTTGTGGGTCCCTTCCTACTCAGGATATTCTATGATTCTATGTACAACAACAATAAATTCTGCCCATAGATACTAGAGTCCCATTTGGTGAAATTCTGCACTTCATGCATAGAAATTTATACATGTATATGCATGCAATCTGTTATACAGCTTCAGAAGAATTTTAAACTGCTTTTATAAAATTGCACCACCTTACAAAAAAAAGAAAGCAAAAATAAATACCTGATGCTTTGTCTCCACATACAACACACAGATCAAACACTTTGTTTAGGCCCTGTTCATTGGGGGAGTTGTCTGTTAAAATCTGAAAAAAAAATGTGAAAGAATTTAATTTTTCTTGCCACCTGGAAACAGTAAAATATATCTCATGCTTGTGGTTTTTGTCTAAGATAGGGGATTAAATCTACAAGGTATCATGTTTTCTTGATTACATCTAATAGTCTTCAGAGACATGAAGTCACTACCTGCCATGCCACTGTGCTCCCTTTCAGGAAGGAACAAGAGTTTAACTTGTAATGCTTTTGAGAAGAATTCAAGATTTCATTTCTCTAAATGCAAAATGGATTGACATTTTGAAAAACATTTAGCATCTGCATACTCTTACCTTTTGTTCAATTTTATATTTATATACTAATGGCTCATCCATAGTACACAACAGATGGAAGCACTAACAGATGAAACCAAAAAAAAATCCCTTGTAAAGGCTACTAGATCTACACAGGGGTTTATTAACTCCTTTTTTTCATAAAACACATAAATATGGACCAAAAGAAAATGTACTCTGGATACTATCATTAACTTCCAATTGGTATATAGCTTGGCTTTCAATAAGAGTTTGACATTATTGAAGCATCTTGTCTAATTCAACAATCTCTGGTACCTGTAAAGCTTTGTTAAGCACATAATTTTAGAATACCAGTAGTATAGGGCAGGTACCACAACATTTCACCTAATCTTTGAAAACTATCCCACTACAACATAAATAAAGCAAAGCAAAAACTCCATTTAAAAAAGGAACACACAAATTGCAAGTAGCAACCAACCATCACCTTGACATAGAAAAGAAAAAAATATTCCTCTCAATAATACAGAATATAGTTTAGAAGTTTGAAGAGTTTTTAACTTCTACTGTGATTTAAAGGGAAGGCAGACTGCTCATTCTTGCTTTGTATATTCAGAACAGGATCTCTAATAAAAAGGGAAGTAACCAAAACAGAAAGGACTCTCTCTTCCACTGAGAAAATTTAGAAATTTGCTTTTCAGAGTTTGGAACATTGTACAGATGATATATGTAGGAAAGTTTAACAAGCATACTTTTCTAGTTAGCCTTGTTAACAACACTGTCTCTGAGATTCATCTCGAAAATTTTCTTCAAAAAAACACCAGCTTTTAAAGAAAAATAAGATGATGAGTTAGGAGAACATGAACCTTTTGATCCTTCCAAATTTCCAGTATTAACATTACGTATTTTCATGATATTATATAAAATATATATAAATAAATTCTAAATCCTTCCACAAATTAAATGGGAAGTTCCACATAAGGAAGGACTACAGAACTGGCCCACGAGGAGATAAAAACCACAGACTCAGAAAACTTATTAACTGAAGAACATGAAGAATAAAAATTGATTACTAATATGAAGAAGAGTCACTGAAGTTAAAATAGATGATGGGAGAAAGGGCCTTGCCAAATGACTCAATGTAAAGATAAGATGCGGTAACAGAGAGGTTTTTGGCAGAACAAACAAATGGGCATTTCAAGTGAAGGCTACAGAAGAAAAACAAAACAGGTGAAATTGCAGATGGAAAGATCATTTGAGGGAGAAAATACTAAAGATCTCAAAGGGATGAAGGTGAACAACAAATGAATGGTACTTTGTATTTCACGAATTTTTAAATGGACAAAGGAAATTTCTACCCATACATATCAGTGGACAACAGAACAATTAAACTAGAGTAAAAGAAGACTCTGTTGCCTCTCAAACTGACCTATTTTGCCCAAATGATACTATCAGAACTACAGCTTTTAATTTTTTGTACAGATCTCCTCTTTTCCTGAATTTTGCCTTTTAAACCAGTGTGGCACATCTCTTAAATTGTCTTTGAAAATAATTTTTATGTGGACTACTCACATCCCGCTAGTTTATATTTTTGTTGAGCCTTACCTAAAATACAATGTGTATGACAATACTAGGCATGCTTCAATGCCTCTCAATAGGATTGGCTTTTGCTACTGGTCCCCTATTCAGAGTAATCAAATTCTTTGGAGCAAGGACCTAGGATGTCCATTTGCAAGTAAGTGAGTTTCAAAACAGAAGTATTATATAATACAGAGATTCTTTCAAGCTTACACAACATGTGGATAGTGAATCAGTGGACTGGTTCACAGAAGAGCACAAACTAAACAGTTTAAGGGTCTCCAGTTCAAAAGAGACTGCTTGAAAGAGGATTTTATAGTGATTTATAAACCCCCCACACAAATCCTTAATAGTATCTCACAATGCAAGAGACACCTAATTAAACACTTCTCTCAGATGGCTAAATCATCTAATGTATTCTTCACACACCATAAAATACTATAGGATATTATACAGACTAAAGCTTACATGGTCTATATAAATAACAAAAAAAGGTTGTTTAACTTTAATAGCAGCTCTCAAATATGATGGTCTTACTGCAGTCTCCAGCAGTTAGCTCTGTATCATCTAATGGAAATAAAAGGATATGCTCAGAAAGGTCATTATTTACTTGGCTATCTTTTAATATTTTTCCTCAAGCAGCTGTTTATGTTCATAATGTTTAAGTGTTTCATACAGGCCTAACTGGACTGCAGCTATCTGAATCGTCTGGCCTACCACTGATGGATTGTAACAGCAGCATAAATGTGTGGGGGTGAATTACATGCAGTAACTGTACTTTAGCTGGAGTGCTGTAACTTCCTACTTCACGCTGAAGGAGGTCACATCTCCCAACTCTTCTTGCATGTTTTTGACATTCTTCACTGCCATCCCATCCCTGCCAGGCTGAGGATGTGGGACAGAAAGCTTGGAAGCTGAAGGGCAGTAGCTAAGGAAGCGGCACATATAAGGTGTGTGGGAGTAAGGTGCACTGGAGACCAGTTCAGGGAGTTACAACCGTGGCTAGTTACAATATCACATCAGTAACCCCAAAATCATTTGTGGTTTTTTTCTCACCCCCATGGAGTAATGTATTTCCCTACTAAACAGTCTGAGCACTGCTGTGGACTACAATTTACACAGATGAACGGCAGTCCCAACAGTGTGCAAAAAGGAAACCAAGCAGAAGGAATTGTTAAATCAGAAGGACAATGGAGAAAAGTGCATGTTTTTCAACAATACATGAAAACAGATGGAGAGTTAATGAGAAAAATAAAGGACTGTTGGCATGGCAGAATCTGGAAATGACAATAAAAATAACTGTCTTCTTCCTAATGTCATGAGCCAACATAAATTTTAAAAGCAAGAAATTTAATAAAAAAAGATTTTTCCTAATTTTCAAGTATCCACAGTGAGTTGTAGTGCAAGGAAAATTATACTTTAAAAAAATCAAAAAGGAGAACCCAGACAGACTTATCTGGCAATAAAACATCTTTTCTTATCCCATTTGAATGAAAAATATGAAATAAAGTGGATTATCTACCTGGATGTGTTGTGCAGATATGTCAGGGGATGCAAAAAACAGTTGGTTGACACCTGAAGCATCTGGAGTTGCTAGGATAACTTTTCCTGGAGTGGAATCTTGTCTGGCAAGGATCACCTTGCTTGGGGTAGAGCCATCATGATTTGTTAAGATGAACTGCTTGCCTGCTGAGCTCTGATCAAGTGCTGTAACAATCTGAATCTTCTGGCCCGTCTGCTGATCTGTGACAATCTAATAATACATTTATCTCAATTGTTATGGTGATTTAAGTTAACTTTCTGGACCCAATCCGGGCACTTGAAAAAAATGGGAATTTTGCCTTTCACATTTGAGAAGCAGGATTACCTTCCCCTCTGTCACACAAGACTGAATTAAACTCAGGTGAAAACTTGGATTTTCACTGTATTTGAAACACATTTCAATCATGGGTGTTTGAAGTCAAAACCTAAGTTCATACTCAATTTTTACAACTGATGCATGCTTTTCCACCACTACTGAAACTCTTCACAATTCTAACATCCAGAACTCAAGGCATGTCTGTAGCTGAGCTCTAAGACCCATCAGGTTATAAGAAATCTTAAATCTTGAATTCACTGCATACTACACAAAGTGTTTGCTGCACCTCCAAGGTTTAGTTACTTAGCAAAAAACTTCTTAAAGTAACAAACATAGACATCCAAGTGAAAAAAAGTAAGCAGCAAACAGCAGGAAAAGCATTTATACTGTTGCACCAGTACACACATTTTAGACTTCATTTTGTGGGGACCTTCTTTTGCATATACATTTCTAAATAAAATAAGTGAAACAGAATCACTTTCCCTGCCTTTTTTTCTTCTCTTTTTTTAAGGAAAAACTGATTTTTGTTTTATAATCAAGAACTGATCTACAGGGTGGGTTTTTCCCATTTTATCCCTATTTTAAAGCACAAATTCAGCAGAATTTTATTAAATAATCCTCCACTTTCTGCCAACTTTGCCAAAAGATTATAATCCTCAGAAAAAATAATCAAGATTATCTCTATATATGCCATTATAAATCTCACTTTTAGTCACTTCATTTCTCCATCAAAATGCCTATATGGAGAACTGCCTGGTTTATTCTGGAGTCTAAGGAGAATTATTCTACCAAGACTGCTTCCTACAAACTATTTTGAATTAGAGATCAATAAAATAGCTCCTATTAATTTTTTTTGACAGATAAACATTTATGTTTATTTACACATTCCCAACATTCAAATTAAAGATATGAATTTTATTTTTATTACAGAGACATTTATTTTGTTGTCTAATACTTACCATAACTAGTTCCACTGTAATTGAGGTGCCAATA
Organism: Cisticola juncidis; assembly: GCA_013400215.1. Lineage (NCBI taxonomy): Eukaryota > Metazoa > Chordata > Aves > Passeriformes > Cisticolidae > Cisticola > Cisticola juncidis. Next base: position 406,032 of record VXBR01009086.1, on the reverse strand, counting down.
TTAATTATATTTCCTAGGTGGAGAACCATGACACAAAGAAACTGAACAAGGCATAATTTCACGTGTGTTTTTTATCACCCTTGCGACTGCACCTTCACAACAGGCTTATTACTTTCTCTAAATGTTCAATACCTGTTGTATATTTGACAGTTTAAAAAGATTAGCAGTGATGAGAATCCAATTTCAGCAGTTATAATGCAATACTGACACTTTCAAATATTTAGAAATCCTGAGTTTCAATACAGAAAATGAATGTGTTTCCTTCAGGTGCTCTTAACATTTTAAGGGATCATATTTCAATCTTTTTCTCTGCAAAATATGATTAAAAGTATATCTAAGAGAAAAGTGCAAGTAAAATGACAAAATTCTAAATGCTAAAGAACAAAAACTGTCATGGAATTTGGGGTGTAGGGTGAGAAGACAATAGTAAGCATGACAATAATTATCAACATGATAATTTTCTGTTCAGTTTTTTCATATATCCACATGTCTGGGACCACAAATAGCTACAGCAGACACTTATCTCTTCTTTAAATTCCTTTATGTTGGTTTTATATTCTTTAGAAGGAAGACTTACCTGCCCTTTTAATTTCCTTCATTTGTTAATTTCCTTTTCCTTGTTCTGTTTTCCTTCATTTGCAATCTTTACTTCTCCTGTGCAATTTTTGGCTATTTTCAAACTAGCTGATATTCCATTCCCCTTCTTTCCAAACATCTATTTTATTTGGATTAGGAGAAATCCAATGTATCTTATGCTCAACAGGGTGCATACATGTACAAAAGCCAAACAGAACACTGTGCTGTTTTTTCTATTTCCAGACCTGCTCTTCAAAAGACACTCTTAGCTAAAATCTGTCTCCCTATCAAATCTTAAAAGCACAACAGTGTACCCCAAAAAAGGAACATACTCCATCTAGTTAGGTTTATACAAAGTATACCCAAAACCCAGCATGTCCCAAACAGTACAAACACAAACTTGACCTACAGCTAAAATTATTTTTGGGACATATATACTGAGTTATCTTTTTCCCTACTGTAGCCCAGGTGTGTAATTAAAAAACCATATGTACTTGTAGATAAATATGGCAGGACAGTAGGCAGAAGAACCACTGCTACTTCATCCAGTTCACTTCACCTTCTATTTAACAAACAGAGTCCCAGTCTTCGAGTTCCTGCCATTCTAGGAGGATGCCCAGGTAGTTTTCAGTACATGATATATAAGGTGTAGGGTTACATTAATATCCTTACAAAACTGCTCAACCTGCACAAGTGATTTCTGCGCTAACAAGCATTGACAACTGACAGAGGCAAAAGAGAAAGCAGTTTATCAATTCAGGGTGTTCTGTCTGCAGCTGACCTCTTATGGCCACACACCTGCAAAACCTCCAGCTACACTGGGGACACTGACAAGTGGAGCAGTTCACCAGAGTACAACAAATTGCAACACCTAAATGTCAAGGTGAGAGAAAAAATAATCAGAGGGAAGAGGAAAAACACTTATCTTCTGACCACAAATCCACCACAAATCAGTGACAACACATTATCTTTCTCAATAATCTGAAACTCAATATTGTTAAAACAATAAACAAGAATAAAACAAGAATATATCAATTCAGGATTAATTGCATAAAAATACACTACCCTCATATATTTCATTTAAGCATCCTGATGATAATGGAAGATATTATTTTCCTTTATTGCTTTTAAGCCTTGTCTGTTACAAGTTTTGATTTCCATTTGAACATCATTTCAGTAAATTAAACACCTCAGTAACTGTGTGTTTCTATTTTACAAAAAAGAAAATGTCTAAACACAACTAATACACCTGTTTATAACAGCCATTTTTGTGGAGAAATGCCTGTTGTAACATTCAACTTTTCTCCCAGAAGAAATGCTAGCATTCCCTAAGAAAAGTGACTAATGAAACATGATTTAAAGAATCTTTTACTGAGGAGTTTCTATTTCAATATTTCAGATAATTAGGTGCATTTAATAACAATAAAGGAAAAATATTGATTGAAAATATATACTCAAAATTATTCAGTGTAACATTTATGGTGGACATTTCACTCAGATACATTTATTCCTTCCAGCTACTTTTCACATAAATTCTTCTCTGAGAAAAGTTTTTATTGCTATGTTTGATACTAGTGGTATATTTGTAGATGTCTCTTGCAGGATGAGTGTTTTGACAGTGTTGTTTCACATATCAGGAGACAACAACCAAAGAGGTTATTGTTCTTTTTGAAGACAGAACGGTGGTTAATTGATGAGCACTAATTAATTAATAAAAAGTACAGCTGTACATGAAGTGAAGAAATGCAGTGGAGCTAGCTGAAAGAATGAAGACTGACTGGATTGATAAGACAGATACCACGACTAGGGCACAGGTGGTAGGTAATAAATCTAAAAAATCCCCATCATGTCTGGGGCTGGTTGTGAAGAGCCTTGGAAGTCTGACTGCTTGAACATAATGCACCAGAACAGGAAAAATACAGAGGACAATGTTTTAGAGTGAAGCTGGTAAAACAAAAAGCAGCCAAGATTATACTAGCACCTGGCTCACTTAAATGTGCGCTTTCGTATGAACAACATATATCCTTGAATATTTTCTATATTCTGCAGGTGATATTTTTCTCTACAGAGAATATCTATTTTTCTCAATGAAAATTAAAAATAGAACTGACTTGCACTGACTTCTAAGGCATAAAATATAAAATTTAATTCCTCAAATCATTCTAGTCTCCATATATGCATTTCTACATTGATTTAAGTATCTACACTGCCAAAAACTTCACTACCCTCACTGCAGCTCGAGGTTATTACCTGGGCAGACTATGGATTATGATACTGACATACAACATGGGTTGGGACACCAAAAACCAGTATTATTCTCAGACATTAAGCTTCCCTGCACTTTTTCATGACTTCAAAGATAAAATGCAGTATTTCATTTCCCACTTCTGGTCCAAAATGTAGAAATCCTCCAACTTTGTTAAACTACCAAATCGACAAAATATTCGACTTTCAAGGAACAGCTTCACTTGCAAAAAGTTTCTGTTCAGTGACTTAGGAATTTTGTAATGTTAAAATTCTTACAAGGGGAAAAAAAGGAAAAAAGAGGAAAGACTGAAATGATGTTTTATTTCTGTTTATATAGAAAGGGTCTCTGCCATCAGGGGCTGAATATTTACATGGAAGCAAGTAACACAATGAAAATAAAAAAGAACTGCACGTGAAAAGTGGCAGAAGCAAACAGGTCATCTCTGCTTTTAAAATGCCTCAGATGAACCATACCTGTATCCGCTGTGATAGAGAGACGCCCGAATCTGCAGGGACAATCTGTATTCGTTGTGGTGTCCCATCCATTAGTGTCTGTGTACCAGCTTCCTGGGAATGTGGAACCTGGAAAGAAGAAACAAACGAAATGGACTGACAACAGATGTACTATTTTACTGGATCCACTATCTTAATGGATTAAACCTTAAGGTCTTATCAACTTCTAATTTCTGTGAACAAAGCCATGGAAAGTCTGACACTCTTATTCTATAAAAAATGCGAATGTTTGTAATCTAATTCAACACCTTAATTTTTCTAATTAGAAAATTCTGATTTAAACCCATTTTGAAATACCTTCCAATGTGAAATTTACAAAAAAAATTGCTTTGAGTAAAGCAATTAATTGTTGACAAGTCCACGTATGTCAAATGAACACAATACCTATCATCACAGCTGTGGTATGTCTGCAATAAATGTACTTTAATGGTTCACCTGAAGGGACGGAAGGGTTTTTTGTATGGAAACACAGCATTTGTCACTTTCAATTCTGTTTTTCTGTAGGGAAAAGGGAAAACCCATAAATTGCGTGAGTTTGCAAACAGTGTATCTTGTATTAAAATCTCTGCGTGAATGCTCTCAGACACAATTCATGGAAGTGTTTTAACAATTCTCAATATTGTAAAAATTCTTTGCATCCTACGGCCAACAGCATATGCGAGAAGGTATTAGTTGTTATATTATCTGTCAACAGAAATTAAGGACTGCTATTTGTAGAGGCTTGATCAGAAAGGCCAGACTTTTTGCAGCCTTTGTCTTCAGAGTTTACAGACACCTTCAAATTGAAAATTTTGTCTTAAACTCCCAAGTAACTCCAAAACCTTTTTGCTATTCATAAAACTGCCTGCAACATCCTGCAAATCTGTATTACCAATAATTCCCAGTATTTACACCATTATACAAATACTCCTCTGCACCTGATTGCCCCTCTACCCCTCCCAATTAATATAGAGAATATATATGTAAGTAAAGGTACTGTTTCGTAGCAGTTTGTGAGGGGTTTTTGTTCCTCCTGGATCAGCTTCCTGATTTTGCAACCATACCATCACCTAAATGGTATCAGACAAAAGCAGGTCAGAACATGCAGCTGGGGGGCCGTATGAGAGGGGGACAGGGTGGAAGGTGAGACTTCCCCCTAAAGCAGAAACGCAAGCTCCCATCAGCCTATGTTGATTTTGAAATTTTGCCCAAAAAGGTGTTACTTTCATAATGTACTTGCTCCTCTCTCCGCAGGTAAAGCTGGCTGGTTAGTCATTCCGGGATCTGGAACAGGACCCCAATACAGGCTGAAAAGCAGCCCAGCAAACAAAGGCTATTCTTAGCACAGATCAGACCTTCTCCCAGTCTCCACAATGCTCAGAAGCAGACACATCAGAGCTGAGTGGGGCTAAGCTGCTGGGAAGATTACTTAAGCTGCCAGCACCACCAAAAGAAATGCTTGTCAAACTACTGCCCAAGCCATTTCTGGAGACTGCTTTCTAAAAATAACGCATTTTTCTGAGTAGAAACAGTTTAAACAGTTTTAAACAGTTATCCACTTCTTTGCATAAATGAAGTACAAAAAACTGCTCATTACCCAGCAGCATTTTCAGTTCAAGAAAAGTAGTTTCAAGCACTGCAGTTCTGCATCAGCCTCTCAAATTAACAGATACACGTGGTGATTCAGAAGAGATTAAAGTTTCATATAGATTTACCTTTGTTTTACAAAATATATATTATAGGACTGCTTTACATTTGCTCCCTTAAAACATCATGATCCACATGTTGTGTAAGGTGAAATGGCTTTTTAACTCCACAAATGTCAGCTTGACAGTTTTACTTCAGTGCAGAATACAAGTTTTTTTATTGCACTTAATATTGATAAGAGTAACTACAAAATTTGTTCTGAATTGTACTTTTGATGTGGGTGACAGGTAGTTTCAACAACTATGTAGCTTTCCTCTGTTACAGCAAACTAGCAGGACTGTGGAAACGAACTACCATATACTTAATGTACCCAGGCACAGATTAAAGGAAGAAGGCGGCTCTTGGCAGGCAGCTTCCCTACATGAATCAAGAAATATGGTCTTGATGTAGAAATAGGAATAATCTCGCACTGAGCAGAAGATGAGTAGCAGATGGCAGAATGTGAGCAATGACAACCACTGCACAATGCCCCATACAGACAGGGTTATATTTTGCTTCAATGTTTTGCTTTCATGAAAAAAAGTCCTAAATTAACAAAAGCATGTTTGTGAACACCATTGTAAAACAGTTGTGGTAATATTGTGATTTAAAATGTTTCATGAAAAACAATATTATAAAAAAATCAACATCTATGACCATTATTTCAATGAGACACAGAGGCATTTCCATTCTCCTTAATATTGGAACACCTTTTCCTTTCATGTCTTTTTCCTTTCAGGTTCTGCTCATGTAATTTTTTTCTTGTAAATTCAATTAAAACTACTTCAACATTCAAGAGAATTATAAATGCTAGCAAAAATACTGCTGAGGTTCTCTAGACCTTAAACTACAATTTTTCAGTGCTTACAGTGATTAGGAATGTCACCAAGCAATTACAGCCTGTAGGTAGGTAGGAATGTAAGCTATTACATGGAAGCCCTTGTGAGACTGCCCTCCTTGCTGATTCCACCTTTCAGGCAGCACACTCGTGCATGGTATGCACCTTTGACAATAATTTTGGTGTAAGGAGATCCAGCTTGCACTGCCCTCAGGGATGCTTTTCAGTCCTTCCAACCACATGCCTGACTGGGCTGCACCTTGTATGAAATAAGGACACTGACAGCAATCAGGAGGGAGAGGACTTTGCTCCACTATGCTGTAATTAATGTTTTTTTCCTACTTTTGTCCACTGGATGATGACACACAGAGCTTACATGAGCAAGACTAGCATAGTGTGAGAATAAGTGGCTAAGTGAGGACTGGGGAATGGTTAAGCTGCACTGCTGCCAAATACGGTGTGACTGTCTCAGACACAGTAAAACCTTGCTAAAGGACGAATCCTAATCTACACTGCTGACAAAATCACAGCCATGAAAACTGTACAGCTGTGATTCCACCATGAATAGGAACAGCTACAGCTCTCTGCAGCACTGCATTTTCACTCCATGTCTGTTTTCTACCCTGCCTTCCTTTGGCTACCACTCATCTTCCTCTTTGTGCTGGCTCTGGTAGTCATTGGAGTCTTCTCAGACCCTACTCCATGCTAACCCAGCAGAAAAAGTTCCATATGTTCTAGCTGGGTTATTAGCTTGCTGTTGATGGGGAAAGTAATAAGGAAAGAAACAGAAAAAGGACTCTCTCTCTCTTATAGTACTGAAATACTAAGTCAGCTCAGTGTCTCCTGGAATCACATTATGAAATTGAGAAACAACCTCCACAGAGGCTAAACACCATCATCACACCATTCTCTGAGTGGAGTGTACATCTCAGCTAGTTTTGACTAGCCTTGTATTGTCAAAAAGAAACGAATTTAAACAGGAAATACAGCCCTATTTAGACCTGAACAAAGAATTATAGTCCCAAAACAAAACTGCATTAAACATGCATTCTCGCCTAATGAAGGGGACAAGTAATAAAAAGAAAACATCATACTTCCCATAAAACACTTATGTCCTTTGAAACAGCCTTAGCAACACTCAGATGCTACAAAAATAAAAGATGTGAGAATTTATTCAGAGTAGAATTAACCATCTCATCCCCTACTCCAACCTTTCTATCTCAAATCAAGGCTGAGAGGAAATAAAATTACTTGAGAATAAGTCTATTTCTAAACAAAAATCCAAGAGTGGATATTTCAAGCTAAAAAATAACATTTATTTAAGATAAATAAATTACTGCCTCTATCTTATTTAAAGTGGTGCTAATTTTAAATAGTCTATGCTGTGCCCAAACTTTCTAGGTAACTATGTATACTCATATCCTCACTCTGAAACTATCTGTGAATCTATGGCAGTTCTCTGGCTGCAGCACAGACTCTGCACACAGGTCACAGAGAACCAAAACTAGCAATCTGCAGAAACAGGAGCTCAGTCTTTCTTTTGACACATAGCAAGCACATACATCTGAAAGTGAAGAACATGGCAAAACTTCAGTGAAAATGAAAATGACAAATGAAGTAATTGCATAGTTGTAAAGTAAAAGCTGTGTCCTGACTTTTTTAACTAAAAGTGAGTAAAGCAATTACACAATCACATGGCTCTCTGAAAACCACTAGAGGATCAGACAACAAGCTGAGAAGCTAGTGATACTGGAAACACTGCTAGATTGTTCTTAATTTCCGTGGGGTGAACTTTGGCAAAAAAGGCTTTACAGCATAACCTTAAAAGAGACATGGTAGGTTCTTCTGCCTTCTGAGGGAAGTGTCCAGAAGACTAGTCTGTACCAAAAATTTTCTCTTGTGATTTTGTTTTTTACCTATTAGTCTATGCATTTTATTATGCAATTTCTCTTAAACAGGACTCAAAATTTATGTACCTCTCCCATTTGCTGTTCAAAAATTTGATGGGCCAGTTCCTCTATGGTTGCCATGATCTTTAATCACCAGAATTTCCTGTCAAAGAAAGGAAAGAAGATGCTTAACATCTGTAGTTTCAAAAGTAAAAATATCCTGGGAAAAATATAGTTCACATAAGTGTGTTCACAGATTCATGAAGATGATGTCACTGCAGAATTTAAAGTTTGATTATACTATAAAAATAAAAAATTTGCTATTTGAAAATTTTTAATTGTTTTATTCAAATAACTCACACAGTTAGTAGAGACTTTCTATTTTTCCTCTTTTGCTTTTCCAACAAGGAACAATATAGTAAAATCACAGAGAGAACAGAAGTCTATCACTGACCATCACATCATCAGGTACATATTTAACATCTAAAAAAACTGGAACACACACAGTTTTGTTAATGCAAATCAAGAGGGGCAAATCTAACTTCTTTTGAATTCATAGAGATCTTTTAGTATTAACAAGAGTGTTTGAAGGTCAATTTTGTAACTAACAGGAGGTAGTACTTGGGACATAGAAAATAAGGGTTTAAAAAAAGATACCGTTTCGTTATCAATACTGTAGCTACAGCATAAGCCCAAATCTTCATGAGAAGAATTCTGTGGGGCTTAACAGACACTGCTACATTAATGCAGTACATAGGATGAAAGGATTCACATGCTTGCCTTGTTTATTTGGCAAGGCATATATTATTGATATACAAATATTTGTAGGAGAAGGGAATACAGGTGACCTTGCCCCTGACAAGTAGCAGCTGTGTTAATTTCCCAATACAGCCTCGCCCCTGACGAGTCACAGCTATATCCAAAAAAGATAAGTGTGATACAAGGGAGTGGGTTAGCTGCTGAGGGAAAGTCATGGAGAAGGGCCCTGGGGACAGAGAATCCCTGCAGTGAGGTGTGTCTGAGTCTGCAGTCAGAGCCTGTTGTTGGACCCTGCAGTCACAGTCTAGCTGGGTAAAAGCCTGCAGTCAGAGTCTGCAAACTGAATACCTGTAGTCACAGTTTAGCAGGAAATAAGCAGCAGTCAGAGGCTGCAAGGGAAACCTGCAGATGGAGCTCACTGCAGCCAGAGCCAGTGAATAGCTGGAGTCAGCAGGGCTAAGCTCTAAATAGGAATAAAACTGGACCCTTTTCATGCTGTGATAAACAAGAAGTCCATGTCTTGGCTCATTTCTACCGTCTAACATGAGGGCTGCTGCAACAATATTCACTAGGCAGTACTAAAAAGAACATACATAAATTATAAAGCACCATATAAACAATTTTACTGACAAAAGCAAATTAAAAACACTGCAATACCTACTTCTTGTATGACAAAGGCAGTACTCTCTTACACTAATACTGCTTTTCATTAGTTTTTTTGGAACTCCTAGGAATTACCTGCTAATCAGTGAATCTTGAAACCTCTCCAATGAGCCATACAAGTAAAATTTTAACTCACTTTTAACTCAAATTTAACTCAAGCCGATTCTGCCTTTAAAATTGGAAAGAGAAATCTTTTTCGACTAGAGCAAGAACTACAGGCCTTGGAGGTGTGCCCAAAGTTATACTGAAGCCTAATTAATGAATGTGAAAGGGAAAATACAGAAATATTTGGGCACTGTAGACCATTCTTAAACACTCACTAGCATGCTGCATTATTAGTTATATTAGGACAAAAGACAACAGGCATGCATATAGAGATATGATATTGAAGTTTATGCTGAAAAGCATTATCTCTTAGGACAATCCAGGTGTCAGCATCCTTGCAGGAGCACTTTACTAGCCCACTTCTGTATCCAGTGAGCTGCAGCACAATCACTATTCAGAGCATTTGGAATTTTCAAGGCAGGCAGTGTGTCTTATCAATGTTTTCTTCTTTTAAATAAAACACTAGCAACAAAATATTGTACTGTTTACATACAGAGTGCCAGAAATAAGTACTACTTCATTAATATAAAGTAACAAAAAAAATTCACTTTAAGGTATTAATTTGCACAGCTAGTTAGATCCCCTAAATCAGATGTGACTACCCTCACAGTCAAGATATACTAGAAAAACAACTTAGCTTAAAAACTGAAAGTGATTCAAACCGACGTGTTTCACCTTGGAGTAAAGCAGTGAAGGAATATGTATGTATTCAACCATGATGCACCAGTTGTAGGGAAGGAAACGGGCTCTCAGAGAGGCATAAACCATTAGCAGTGAATTTTTGAAACTTATCTAAGAGACTCATTTGCACTACACTTGCATGAACATAGGACATCAAGTACACAAACAAGACTGAACTCTTATGATGAAGAGGGACCTGGAGAAAAGGCTGAACCTGTCGTACCTCTTCATACTGTCTGGAACAAGCACAAGGAGATTCAGCTTATGGATGCAGAACCAGCTGTCAAAACTACACAAATCATCTGAGTTTGAGCTTGTGAGGCATGCACACAATGGAAAAGCAATGTACTCGCTATTACTGACATGAATTTACATATTAATCACACAGTGTTTTATATTTTCACACGTACACTTTCAATTTGCATAAACATTCAGAAATAGGTTCTTCTCTGTGTTGTTGCTTTATTTAACTCAGTGATCCCTAAACCAAAGGGCACTGACAAAACAGCATTTGTAATGCCAGTCTATTAAAATATCTTAATTGACATCACTTCCAATAAATCATGCAACTTTGCGTTGAAGAGCATGTATAATAGCGAAAAAAAATCATCTTCAATATTTCAAGTATAAACTTTTAGATAATATTTCACATTGCAGATCAACTACAGTATGAAGAGCTGAAATAGGCGTTCCTAACCCATTTTCCATTTTTGATTTATAATTTCATCTCTTCATGTGCTGGCATACACATAATGCTTGAGAAGTCAGTTCAAGCAACTGAACTGGTGGAAAATTCTTTTTTGCAAGGAAATTTCAAAAGCCGTTTGAACAGAATTTACAGCTCACCCACAGGAAGGAAGTCCTGCTCACCCTGACCAAGCTGCAGTGGCCTTGACCACACAGTAAGAAAACTCAACTCACTAAAAGAAGAGAAAACTCAGCTGGCAGAACTGCAGCAAACATCATCTAGGTAAGCACACTGAATTGATTCTTTTGCATTCAGATTCATTCTATCACAGACAAAAAAGGGAGAATATGTTGTTGTAAGTCAAGAGAGGGAAGAAAAGAAGGAAGATTTAAGGAGGATGGCAAACCTCCATTCCATTGTTAGTGGTGGGAAGCTGGTAATTCAGTTGAACTGCACCATGGAACTGTACCCATTGCTTTTGGCCCAGCCAGGCCAGCCTGATGCAGCTCACTCAGGAGCCAGACAAGCCCACAGCCACTTAAGCCAAGAAGCAAGGTCACCTCTCTGAGGAGCAGCTATGCATTAAGCCGTGCATCTTTGCTCTGGGGACAGGGGAGGAGGATAGGTCAAGGAGAACTACCTACAAATTCCCAGCTAACTTTGGGACCGCTCTAAAAGGTTTTGTAGTTCATATTTTGCTTACCTAGGATATCTGTGTTAAACTTCACATCAGGTATGCTTAGTCAGTCTTTAGACAGCCCTGCAAGGAATTAAGGAGAAAAAAACCACTTCAGCTGTTTTTCTTCTATTCTGTAAATTTTAATATTTAGGAAATTTTTAAAAGTTTCTTTTCCTGAGTTACTCCAGCCAACATCCTCTGTGGCCGAATTGTTTCACATGAAATGATAAATATATTCTAAATTCAAAGCTACCTGAAACTGAGAAAAGTTCCCTTAACATCTTATAACCTTCACTTCCCAGCAAAGAAAATTACTTGGGGGATGAAGCAAAGGCCATGGATGTTGTGTACCCAGAGTTTAGCAAAGCCTCTGACATCGTCACCCCCAGCACTCTCCAGGACAAACTGGCAGCTCATGGTTTGAACAGAGGTGCTGTCCCCTGGGTAGAAAACTGGCTGCCTGGCTGGGCCCAGAGTGATGGTAAATGCAGCTACGTCCAGCTGGTGGTCCACCCCAAGGCTCAGTATGAGATCAGCCCCATCTAATATCCTTATCAATGATCTGGATGAGGGGATTGAGGGCATCCTCGCTAAGTTCGTAGATCAGGCTAAGCTGGTCAGGAGTGCTGACCTGCTGGAGGCCAGGATGGCTCTGCAGAGGGATTTGGACAGGCTGGATCAATGGGCTGAGGCCCGGGGGTGCTGCTCAACAGTGGCTGAACACAAGCCAGCCATGCCCAGGTGGCCAAGAAGGCCACTGGCATCCCAGCCTGGATCAGCAACAGTGTGGCCAGCAGACCCAGGGCAGTGACCGTGCCCCTGTCCTCAGCACTAGGACGGCCATGCCTCAAATGCTGTGTCCAGTTCTGGCCCTTCACTGCAATAAAGCCACTGAGCTGATGGAGGCAGTCCAGAGAAGGGACACCTGGGGAAGGGGCTGCAGCACAAGTCAGCTGAGGAGCAACTGAGAGAGGTGGGGGTGTTCAGCCGGGAGAAAAGGAGGCACAGCAGAAACTTACTACTCTCTACAAGCACCTGAAAGGTGCTGTACCAGGGGGGTTTAGATTAGATACTAGGAAAAATTTCTACACTCTAAGGGTAGTGAGGCATTGGTACAGACTGCCCAGGGAAGCAGTGGAATTACCATCCCTGGAATTGTTCAAAATGCACGTGTGTATTGCACCAGACTTAGTGGCAACCACAGGGGTGCTGGGTTAACAGCTGGAGTCGATCTTTTTCAACCTTAATGATTCTAAATATCATCAGTCTGAATTTTGATCTTCAAGGTCTTCTCATCTAATGTGAATCTTCTTGATTTCAGAAATGCTCTTTTCCATGCTTATCAAAACCATGTCACACACGTTCAAAGGACATGCAAGCCCATATATGAGAAATGTTTATTGCTAGTATAGGAAAGTAGTAGATGCAGTCAATTAACTGACAGGTTTTTCCTTAGAATACTCTCTTCTCCTTTCAAAATGAATGAGACAAATCATAACAAACCAAACTTTATTCAGATACTTAAGAATGCTAATCACATTTTTCTTTCCCTTCTACAGTTATCTAAAACACTGAAAGGAGGAAATCTGCAATTCTACAAGACCAGAGACCACAACATAAAAAAGCTGCACATGCTTTTAAGATCTGTTTTATAACGTCCAACAGTTAGAAGAACTCTAAATATATTAATCATATATTATGACTGCAAGGGAGAAAGGAGAGCCAAAGCTCCTGCCAACACACAGGCAGGATAATTATAACAATTGTTTACAAACACTGCCCAAATAATTTTAACCTCATTTACATCTCACTTTGAATATTCTTGCAAAAATTATTTTCAACTGCTGCTGTTTCAACCAGCAAGCCTATAGCTGCTTGTAACAAGTATTGCTCAATTGTTTCATTGGTTTCCCTTTCTCACATCAGACTAAGATCCTTGCCTTTACTTCTACCCCAAAATTTCTAAAAAATTAAGTGGTAAGAAGTGCTTTGTCCCACAGCCATTTAACCAATGACATTGTCACAGCTTAAGCTCTTATTTCCTTCTACAACCTTCTGCAGATCTACTATTAAGATCTGACACACTGTAAAACTAAAGAACAAACACAACCTTTCTAAAATTTAAAAAGATCTGTTGCTAACAGCTATGTTAAATTAACAACATTAAGACCGTCAATATGATTAGAGTGCTGCCTCTGCAAATATACAATACATTCTTGTTTGGCAGCTTTGTATTCCTTTAGTCTGTGATGATCCCTGTGCGTATTTTGTTATTTCTGGGAACAGGGAAAAATTCCCTTCTCAGAAGATAACACACCAGAGAAACGCTTTGCTTCTGTTGCTCTAGGTACAGAGTAACACAAATATCAGCATCTGTACTTACACTGATTAGATCTGCTTTACAAGGATAATCACTACACTTGTTCTCAAATTTATTCCTTGAGTGTTTGACAGCATTACTTGCCACGTAATTAAATAAAAAAAGAAAGCTATTTCAAAAACATTTGAAAAATAATACACAAATTATATAGCCATCTCTTTTCCTCACAAAAGCTCAATTCTCCCACCCACCAGAAGCAGCATCTAAAAACTAAAAGCAGCCATTTTGACAGAAGGCAGGCATTACACTTCCTCTTAAATGCATTAAAATGCATGTATTGCTTTTCTGTTCAATCTTCAGACTCAAAATGCTACCAAGATCTTTCTGTCTGTAAGTTACATATTGTTAGTTTGTGTCCCTAGTAAATGAGTCCTTGACAAGAGTCAGAATTTCTGATTTGAAAATGCATCACTATGATCAGTTAGTATAAACTGGGTGGTGGTGAATCTGGCATCATCAACTCAATGGTGTTCAACTGCTACTTTAGATAAGCACTCTGTAAGGCCACCATAGCAGTGGAAAAGCTTTCATTAGCTTGCACCAATTAAACCCTCCTCTCTCCTTCCTCAGCTTTTATGTGCCAGAGTTTTCTCAATGTTCTAGTCAAAATAACTTATGAAATACTTACTTTTTAAAAGTATTTCAGGCCTTCTTCAACTGAAATGGGTCAGGAAACATTCCCATGAGAGCAATTTTGAAGGTTGGTAGTCAGAAGCACTAACCTCTCCACTAGTACAGTTAACTTATACCCAGCAGACATCACTGTTTAACTTACCCTTCTCCAGGGAGAAAGTTATACAACTTTAACTGTCCTAGTAGGAGGTTCCTATTAATAGTATTTTTTAAATATTATTCCAGGGTAGACTAAGGACTTTAAAAGTACTAACAGGAAGCATATTTCTTTGTTTCAATGCTCAATTTGATATAAATAATATCTCTCATTTTATTGTATTATATTGTTGGTATAGCTGCCCCACTATCAAGTACCTTGATTCTGATGTAATGTCCTTCAAATGAGTAAGAACAAACCACATCAGCATGAAGATACAACATGAGAAAATTCTGTCCATTCCAAAGATCTTTGTTTTACTTTGGAAAAAAGTAAATACAGTAAATAAACTGTCATACCTCTGACCACTTTTACTGGTACAAAAACAATATTTGTAAAATTTTAGTAGTTCAACTTACCCTGCTGGCACTGTTAAACCAGTGTGAGTCTGTATATATGGAATGAATAATAACTCCTCTAGTTACTATGTATGGAATGTGTCTTAATACAGGGGTCTTTCCTAGATGAAATCAACCTGTTAAACTAATGAAGTTACACAAGTATGTTCTAGATACTTTAGAGGTACAGGTACATTAACTAGTTATGACTGCAGAAGTTACCGTGAACTTTACTTTTTGTTCTTTTATCACCATGCTGGTTTGGGCAGGGGAAAGTTAATTTTCTTCACAGTAGCTGGTATGGGGCTGTGTTTTGGGTTTGCCATGAACACAGGGCTGATAATATAGAGCATTTTTTTGTTATTTCTGAGCAGTGCTCACACACAGCCAAGACCTTTTCTGCTTTTTGTGCTGCCATACTGGTAAGGAAGTTGGAGGTACATGGGAGATGGGTAGCAGATACAGCCAGGACAGGTGACCAAAGGTCTATTCTATACCATATGACATCATACTCAGTATATAAAAATGGAAAGAGGAAGAAGGAGACAAAGCAATGGGATTTGTCTTCCCAAGTAACCATTACACATGACAGGGCCCTGCCATCACATCAGATATTCAGCCACCAACCTGCCTTGGAGATGCCTGAACACCTGCCTGTCAACTGGATACAGTGAATTATTCCTTGTTTCACTTTGTCTGTGTGGCTTTTGTTTTCCCTACTGTCTTTATCTCAACCCATGAGTTTTCCAGCCTTTTCCCTTTGAGTTCTCTTGAGTTCTCTTGAGTTTTCTCCCAGTCCCTCCGGTGGGGGAGCGAGCAAGTGGCTGCCTGTGGTTAAACCATGATACACAGTAAAGACAAATACAGGACAGTCAACATGACTTTTTATGAAAGCTCAAAACATTAATATAACAGAAAACTAACTGCAAAAGAAGAGGAAACAATCCCTCTCTGTAGTCATTCTGCTTCAGTACTTAATGATTTCAATATACCTCAAAGTCAACTAAGGATTCTAGCTCAGGTCATAATACCGGGCTTACAGGTACTCTGTACCTTAAAATGGAAACCAGTCTTCACTTTCATTATCAAACTAATCATATACTAATTAAGAATTCAGCACAGCCTGTGCCAAAGCTGTTTAATAAACTCTTACACATAAAATAGAACGCACTTAACGATCCCTCTATGATTAAACATGCCTGAGTTAGTGCTGAGATAAGTTAAAAGATCCCCCAAAGATTTCTTGATATGGTAGAGCAGTTTTCTGCGATGCTTTATAGATAATAAATTAGGCCGACGAATTCAAACACATTTGTAAAACTGTGCACAAAACATTTGTGCTACTATGCTCAGTGCTTCATACAGGAAAAGCTCAATGAGCATGGCAAGCTAAATGAACTATTCTTGATTATTGCTCTACAAACCACACTGTTCAAGAGGGTAGAACAGTTGGCGTATTTAAAGGAGTAAGACTGTCTTTATCAATGAACTGAGGAATATTTGTGTGACTCTTGACACCCAGTTAGATACTGTTCTTTAAATGCGTGTGAGATCAAGATTTAGTGTATATACAGCAGACCTGTCACAACACGAAACTGAAGCAGCTGGACCTGCAGGCAAGCAAGGGAAAATGAGATTATTGCAAAAGCGTAAGGGAGTAATTAAAAGGTACAGAGCAATACAGGAGGAGATGCATTTGTAGGCATGCCTGTGCAATTAATTTAAAATCAGTGCTCTCACTACCCTTTCTTGTAAGCACTTTCTACAGTACGAGGAAACATGAGAAAACAGAATCACTGGAATAAATCTTCAGGTGACTGACAAATTATTTTTTACAGTTTGGGTCACCAAAGGGATAGTCCCACTTTTAGGCCTTGGCTTCTGTTTCTTTTGCCATGGTATCACTAGAACCTGCTGCATCAGCTGTAGGTGAGCTGACTTAGCTCAGGAGTCTCACAACCAACTGGGAAAAGAAAGAAGAGGAAAGGCAAGGGGGCTGTGCTCAAGTGGAGCCTATTTACAGGAGCACTGGCTACATGCCAGAGCTAGGTGAGGACACAGCCACTTAATCAGGTCAGCCTGCCTGGGGTACTGTCAGCCACAGCCTGTGTCTCCACTTGAAGCCTGCAAAAGCAAAAAAGGATAGAAAAACCCCAAACTGATTTCCTGCACCAGGGCTGAAGCTACATCGTGAACCAGCTTCCTGAGCTCATCTGATGGAAGACTTCCCCATTCACTGGATTAGGTTCAGCCAGGTCCATTCCAGCTGGCACAGACAGATCATCCTAACACAGCAGAGCAAGGGCAAACACTTCTTTCCAAATACTTGGAGGCAGTACATCCTCTATGGCACAATTATAGTATTTCCTGAGAGGTAGCCCACTGCTGGCTTTGTTCCACTCTGCATTTACTTCATGGTTGTATAGCTGCAAATTCATCTTCTGACTTCATTCACCCCGCACCTAAAAGTTGTTACACACAATACAGGAAATGCAAGTAGAAGCAGAATCAAGACCACTTCTTTTTGGAAAAAAGCCCACAATGTTACATCAGCTTATCAATAATGCCAGATTGTCCATTCCAGTGTTACCCAAAATGATCATTTGGAGTATTCACTGAATTACAGCCACAGAGGAGGTAGCTGATACATGAAGGCACCCTACAGAAATCAGCACACCTCTTCAACAGTACTACTAATAAGACAACCCTTATAAACTTGCACATCTGCATGTCCATGGAAGCTTCCTTCAGATAAAAGGAAAAACAAAACAAAACAAAAAAACAAACAAATAAATGAAAACCCCCATACAACAAAACTGAGTTTCTCACACATCCTTCCACTAAATCACTGTTGACATTGTCCCATGTAAAATATTCTGAGGGATGAACTGATCAAGAGCAGTCCTGGTTCTCCTAGATGAAAGGCTGGAAACAGCAAGGTGGACTGGCAGCCCAGAGAGCCAAACGTGTCCTGGGCTGCATCCAAAGCAGTGTGGGCAGCAGAGGAGGGAGGGGATTCTGCCCCTCTGCTCTGCTCCTGTGAGACCCCACCTGCAGGGCTGCAGCCAGCTCTGGGGTCCCAGCACAGGAAGGACAGGGATCTGTTGGAGAGAGACCAGAGGAGGGACACCGAGGTGATCAGAGGGATGGAGCACCTCTCCTGTGAGGAAAGGCTGAGAGAACTGGGATTGCTCAGCTGGGAGAAGAGAAGGCTTCGGACTGACTTAACTGCAGCCTTCCAGTACCTGAAGGGAGCCTGTAAGAAAGACAGAGAGGGGTGTGTGTAGTGACAGGACAAGGGGGAATGGCTTTCAACTGAAAGAGAATAGGTTTAGATTAGATATTAAGAAATTCTTTACTTGAGGCCCTAGGAACAGGTTGCCCAGAGAATCTATGGATGCCCCATCCCTGGAAACATTCAAGGCCAGGTTTGATGGGGCTCTGAGCAAACTAACGTAGGGCATGGCATCCCTGTCCATGGCAGGGTGGTTGAAACTAGATGATAGTGATGTTACCTTCCAACCCAAGTAATTTTGTGATTTCCTGTTTCTTCCCTTTGCTATCAACTACACAGGATTAGATTTTGTTAAGAGGGTGTGGGTGTGCATTTGTGATTTTTTTTTTGTTGTTCTGGGGATGCTTTAAATTCCTATGAACATGTGAAAAGCACTCTGAAAAATCTTCATATTAAGTCAAATTAAGAGACACAGTGACACACTGTCTGTCTAATACTTCAAATAAAACACATTCCCACAATAAATGCTGTAGTTCTCACACCACAAAGTTACTGCTAAATTATAAACATCAACCTCAATTTATTTGGAATGAAATAACCGTTTATGAGAGCTAATATGACAATAGCAGAGGGCTTGGCTTTAGTTTTTTGGTGGTTTATATTTTCAAGTTTCCACTTTAACTTCCGACAAAGACATTCAAATACTGAGCTTAGTCCAGCCTAGCTTACTTACTGAACAAAAGCAATTTAAGTTAAACAAATGTAAACAGCCTTTTAGAGAAGCTCTGCCAAAGTAAAAAAAAAAAAACCTAAATATTGATACAGAAAGGCAGTACTTAGACCATGATTTTCAGGAAGGAATGTATTTCCTTACAAAATCTGCAGCATTGCATAATCAGATAGATGGGATTCAGACAGCACAAGCCATCTTCCAGTCTCAGAGAACTGGAATTTTAAAGAGTCTGGTTTTAGAAAAAATAAATCCTTTGCTGATTTAAGATTTTGGCAAGTAGTGCAGTAATCTCTGGAATTAAAAGCTGATGACTGAATGGTAAAAATACGGACAGGTCTGCATACACAAGAGTAAGAATGTAATTAACTGTAATTTTGCAGTTTTATCCATAAAATTTACTGATATAATTCTGGTTTGCAGCTGGTTACTTTATTCTAGTAATGTACAGGCACAAGTTTAAAGTGCTAAAAGCAGCTGAGGAAAAAAACCAAACACTTAAAAACTTTGCCAGAAAGTAACCCAGGTACAGTTGTTTGCCCTGAGGGCTGGTTGCACACTGCAGCACGTGTGTGACAAAAAGCAGAGAGCTGTGCCAGCCAGAGCATGTGGGCAACCCTCCCCAGAAGGTTACTGCTTCTTCACAGAGGATGTTACACCCACCACAGGCCCGAGGGTTCCCTGATCTCCATCAGCCAAAATAACCCAGGTTAGCAAAGGCTACTACTGAAAGTGCTTGAGCCAGGATGGCTGCTGAAGCAGGACAGACACACACACACCCTGTGCCAGCTGCAGCACTTGCCAGCTCAGAGCCACACTTTGTCCACTAGCAGAACAAATATGGACAAGTTAAGATTCTGGTTCTTACGTACAGTTAAACTCCTTATTTAAGCAAGAGGTACTGCTTTTTTTCAGGGTTTTTTGACCCAAACTTTAGACACAAATTACTTTCTTTAGGGAGTATATTTTCCTTCACAAACTCGAGAGAAACGCCAGCAAATTCACTGGCTGCACAAACTTTAATTACCCAATACAATAAGCACATGATTAACTAAAGCAAAAATTAAGTATAAGCATAGAGAACAAACTAATCTTACTATTGTAAATATGAGATTTCACATTATGGATCAAAGTCAGTTTTCACTGGACTACCACATTAGCTGTAAGCATTCTGTAGCTGTATTTCAGAAGTGAACTATTTAACTGCATGCTACAGTATCAGTGGGGTTTTGTTTGGTTTTGTTTCCCTGCACATCTGTCAGCTCCCCCTGACCTTTAATAACAATACAATCATGAAACAATTAATGTTGAAAGGTACTTCTGCAGGTCATCTGGTTCAACCCCTTTCCTCCCCTAAAAATGTCAGCTTCAAAGTTACACATGTTGCTTGGGGCTTTCTGTTCACAGGCTAAGAACATTGAACTGAAAAATTAGGGCAGACTTTAAAAAGGCACTAAACCCATGAAAATTCCAAACAAAAAAACCCTCCTATCCCACAATTTAGCCTGAGATATGACTATTCTTAAAGATATCAGAACTCCCATGAAACATTTTCTGTTCACAGTCTGTTTCACAAGAAAATAGAACCAGTCAGAATCAGAAATATTAGTAAGAATTGAGGAGAAAAGTTAAAGCTAGTTAATTTATCTACTGTGAGCTTCTTCTGTAATAAGCATCTTATTTTGTTGTTGCAGAATGCAGCAGACTTAGCAAAGTGATGTCCACCCATTCAGAGCAGTGCACAGGAGGCGCAGGAGCAGCTGAGGACTGCACACCACATCCAAATGACCTCAGTTACCTTCCTTGTGTTATCACACTCGTGCACACACACAGCTGACCACCATCACATGCAAACACTCAGTCCTGTGATAGGAGAGGTTCAGCAATACCTCTGGAGAAAGAGCTACAGAGAGGAGCAGGCAAACACTTCACAGACCTGGAGACTTTACTCAAACAAGTGCCCTCAAGTAAAGTTATGCAGCAAGGAGCAGGCCATGGCTAAATGCTCTGTTGGACATCTCATTTAACAGCTGCCAGCCATGGACTAAAGGGGGTGGGGAAATATTCACAGAATTATTTTCAGAAAAATAACTTACAGAAAAAGCCATACAGAATTACAAAGAGTCACCAGATGAACTATCACTGTCTGAACTGGCACAGAAATTGTGATGTTTTCCCACCGATCACATACTTCTATTTCTACTAATATAATATAATTTATATTATATAATTTATATTATATTATATTGCATTATATTATACTATATATACATAATATAATTCCAAAACCAGGAAGCTGTCCTACAGAAAACTATTTGAATTTTTTCCCCATCTTATTTCCCATGACAAGTGTGGACTTTTCCAAGTCTACTCTGCTGACATTAGTAGCCTCAAATCAGAGATTTCACATAAAAATGAATGTCTAACTTGTTTTTTCAAGAGTCATGTCCACACACTCGTCTTTCAGTAAAACCAGTATCAAGGCTTTTTCCCCCTCTTCTGTTGCGTAAGTTCACTTGCACAACACATGGCATCTCCTCTACTCCCTCCACGATCTGCAAACCTAAGCGCGTCCTGGGGCACGCGGCCCTACTTTTTACACTGAAAGCAATACAAGGCAACAAGTAAATAATTAAGACTCCACAATCTCTGCAGCTTAAAAAAATACCCCACCCAACGAGACAAAACAAGGAACAGCGACAGGGTCATCTAACCCAATAAAAAGAATACCGGGTGTTGCTCAGGACTGTCTTAACCCAAATAAACCTTGATAGCCGCCAGGGATTTACAAAAGGAGCAAACGCGCGGGGTGATGCCGTCGGCAGGCAGAGAGTGGCTGGGGGATTGGGGGAAGCGCACGGTCACCCCCCCGGGAATGCTGAGCCGCAGGGCTCGGGAGGGGAAAGGGAGATGTGCCGAGGCCCAGCTATCGCACAGCGCCGAGGCCTCTCCACCCCCAGCCCTCCCCGCCGCCCCGGCTGGCTGCCCTCCCATCTCCCCTGCCCGGGGCTGCGCGGGCCGGGGGCGCGGAGCCAGCGCCGTG